>CM038670.1:175252851-175618387 GCA_021605145.1 Aegilops bicornis | reverse complement strand
ACGCCTGGTCTTGGGAGCCACCCTTGCCGGCGGATAGGCGGGCGCTCGCTTCTACCAAGTCGCGATAGGCGGGCAAGCGGCATCAACATCACATGTACAAGGACACGATGGAGAAGTTAGGAATCAAGCGAGGCAGACAGAATGGCGGTTGTGTTCCACGGCATTGTGCACGGCCTTTCCTGGCGACCGATCGGCAAAATCTGATAGGCGTCCTTTGGGGACAAAGATCATTTCCGCAGAAGCGGTCCTAGTTGAAGTGGTGGACCTCGAAAGCCCGTACCACGCCTCGCTGCTTGGCCCGACCTGCTTTGGCCAAAGGTCATGGCCGTGATCCCCAGATCGCCTACCTCAGATGAACATGCCAAGTTCCAAGGGATCCCTGGCCGTGGCCCGGCGACCTGAAGGTCGTCAAATCCGCTTGTTGAGCGATCCGGTGGCGAGTCCACAGTGATCGCCTTGGTGAAAGCGGCTTCTTGATCTGAGTCATGTGATGGCGATGGCGGCAAGCAGCTTCGAAATGTCGCCCGACCCCAAGGAATCGGAAGCTAAGGGCTCGTTCAAGCCGGCCAAAGGCGAAGAAGATACCCTTGGACCCGGAGCACCGGAGAGGTATCTGTCATAGGTGCAAACCTTGGCGATGAATAGGAAAAGATGAGCTCGTCGATTTCCTCCGTGAGAATCGGGACATTTTCGCATGGTCCCTAAAGACATGCAGTGTACCGACGGAATTCGCCCGAGCACAAGTTACATGTCCGATCTGATGTAAAGCCCGTCCAGAGAAGCCCTTGCGCCTTTGTCAGAAGAGAAGAGAAGAGTTGTTGGAGAAGACATAGCCCGGCTCCTAGCAGCCAGTTTCATCATGGAAGTGTTCTTTCCAGAATGGTTAGCAAACCCGGTCTTGGTACTGAAGAAGAACAAGCAATGGCGGATGTGTATTGACTACACAAGCCTCAACAAAGCTTGCCCCAAGGACCCGCTTAATTTCTGCCGAGAATTGATCGGTGATAGACTCCACACCGGATCATGAGCTGTTGAGCTTCTTAGATGCATATTCAGGATATCACGGATCAAGCCGGAACCGGCCGACAGACGGAAGACCGCCTTCATCACGCCGTTTGGAGCCTTCACGCTGCGACCATGGCGTTCGGCGAGGAACGCGGCGCCACCTTTCAGCGTTGCATGCGAAGTGCCTCCTCAAGCAGCTCGGCGAGAAGCATACGTTCACGTGGATGATGTGGTGGTGAAGGCGGAAAAGCGAAAACTCTTCTTTGGAAGACCTCAAGGAGACCTTTGAGAACCCTACGCCGATTCGAGATCAAGCTCAACCACGAGAAGTCGTCTTACAGTACCGGCCGGCCAGCTCCTTGTTTTCCTGGTCTCCGAACGCGGCATAGAGTGCAACCCTGTGAACATCAAGGCCATCAAGAGGATGGAAGTACCTCGCCGACTGCTAGATGTGCAAAAGTTCACCGGCTGCTTGGCGTCCATCAGTCGATTCATCGGTCGGTTGGGCGAGAAAGCTCTCCCGTTGTACCAGCTCATGAAGAAGACCACCTTCTTCGAATGGAACCACAAATCGGATGAAGCTTTGCTCTAGTTGAAGAAAATGCTGACTACTCCCACCGTGCTGGCAGCCTCGACTCCTAAGGAGCCCATGCTCTTGTACATTGCCGCCACCAGCAGGGTAGTCAGCACAGTCATTGTAGTTGAACGCAAGGAGGAAGGCAAGGCACTACCTGTCCAGAGACCAGTATATTACCCGAAAGGCACTGTCGACCTCCAAGCAGAACTACCCCACTACCGGAAGAGGTGCTTTCTGGCGTGCACTTTGCCGCCAAGAAGTTGAAGCCTTACTTTCAAGAGCATCCAATCACTGTGGTTTGCACAGCCCCACTTGCCGAGATCGCCGGAAGCGAGACGCTTCGGCGAGGTGGCCAAGTGGGCCATAGAGTTGGCCCCCTACACCATCCATTACCAGCCCCTTTGCCATCAAATCGCAAGCTTACTTGGCTCCAAGATGCGCCGCCGGCTTGGGAGCAGCGTCGTCCTCACTTCCCCCAAAAGGCGACAAGCTCAGAAATGCAGCGTTACGCAGATCCATTTCGCCGCCTCCAACAACGTCCGCCCGAATACGAGGCGCTCATTCATGGCTCCGGCTAGCCAAAGAACTTGGCATTAGCGGATCCCGTGTTATGGCGACTCCGACTTGGTGGCCCAACAGTCATCAAACAGCGGGGCGCCAAAGATGCAAACATGGCGAACTACCGTTTCTGGTACAACGGTTGAGTGGATATTTTGAGGGTGCGAGTTCCTCCACGTGCAAAGCGACAACGACCAAGCGAGATACCACAGCAAGAATCAGCTCCACCCGCTTGAGCAATACCATCCAGCGATAAGCCCTTGCGCCTCCTCAAGCCATCTGTCAAGCCTTCACCAATCAGACTCCATTTTTGTGCGGCTCCCCTGAAGAAGTCGGATCCGACTCCAAAGCCTCTCAGAGCGCACAAGAATTCTGCGAGAGCGGCCCCAAGAATGCCGCAGTCGAAGCCGGCCCGGGGACTGCGGTGACCATTGTCAAGACTCCAGAAGTCGGCCCGGGGACTGCACCAGTCGGCCCGGGGACTTCATCAGCCCAGCAAGCGGCTGCCGACTCCAGCCCGCCGCCTCCCAGCCCAGCCGCCCTCGTCCAAGTGGCAGTACTGGCAGTTGAAGAAATAACAGCACCCGCATGGGCCCAGCCCAACATGAAGTTGCAAGTAAGCGGAGAGCTACCAACCCGATGAAATCTGGCTCGGCAAGTAGAACGCCCGAGCAGCTTCACTATAGTCAGCAGTAGTCGGTCAGCGCACTTTGGTTTCTACCAAGCGTTGCGTCCGAGCGAGTAACAGCATGGCGATTCTCGAAGACATTCATCAAGGCGAGTCACGGCCACCATGCGGCCTCAAGAGCACTTGCCGCCAAAACCTTCCAACACGGTTTCTTACGCCAACTTTGCCCTAGAAGAGGCCAAGGAATTATTTCAAAAATGCAAGGTGCGGATGTTCGCTCCAAGCCGTTTCAATGGCTTCCGCCTCAAGAACTATCCCCATCGCTTGGCCCTTTGCTATTTGGGGGCCTGGACATGGTGGGACCATTCAAAAGCAACACGGCGGCCTAACTCACTTAGTTGTCGCAGTGGACAAGTTCACCAAGTGGATAGAAGTAAAACCCATCAAGAAGTAGAATGGTCCAACTGCAGTGACTTTCATCGCCGACATCACGACTCGGTACGGCGTACCACACAGCATCATCACGGACAATGGCACAAATTTTGCCAAAAGGCGCCAGCCCGTTCTGCGCGACACAAGGCATCCGATTTGGACTTAAGCGTCGTTGCCCATCCAGCGGTCAAGCGGCCAGGTGGAAGCCAGCGAATGACGGTCTCATCTTATGCGGCATCAGCAAGCATGGCTGGTCGAACCAACTGGGCGTTGGCCGGTGTCTTGAGAATTACCAACTGTCCTCTGGAAGTTTCATGCGACTCCAAACAAGTCAACCGGCTCACACCCTTCTTCCTCATCTACGGTCTGCGAAGCTGTCATCCCCAGCGGATATAGAGTTCGACTCGCGAGTAACCATGTACAAGGAGGAAGCGGAAGAAGCACGTCAAGGCGGCCGATCTGCTGCGGAAGAGGGCCGGCTATTGCTTTTCGATCGGTCCAAGCATCTACCGGCGAGCCTCGCTACTACATTACAACAGGAAGGTCGAGCGAGATCTTTCCAAGAGGCGACCTTGTGCTCCGGCTGATCCGGCGAACAGCCCGGCCAGACCAAGCAACCGGCGCGCCAGGAAAACCCCTTCATTATCGACCAAGTCTTTGAGCAACGACTCCTACTACGATTGGCGCTCGAAGCCCGAGCACGCATAAGAGGGCGACTCCGGCAAAGAGGCGGAGCGGCCATGGAACGCAAACCTTCTCAAAGAAGATTTTACGGTTGATCTGCGGTATGTATCCGCTACCTTTTGCGTTAAAAGTACCAAGACTTTGGGCCCCGAGGCGAGCTTGGGGACTGCCCTTTTTGTTATCTATATGATAAAATTATGTCTTAGAGTATGTTACTCTTTGTTATGCCGCTGGCACGGGCACCGACTAGTCGGCCGGGGACTCGCCGCCTTCTTGCGCTATGAATGCTTCCTGCGATCGGACAAATAGTGTGTGGTGCCTAAGCCGTCTCTCCTTCCGAGAAGCCCATGGAATCGCGGAAGCGGTGATTGGTGGGCAGGAAGTAAGGAAGAATGGGCGCCCACATGAAAAATGGCTAAGGACCCAAAGCATAAACATAAGCAAAGCCGTCTTCCAGCCCCTTTTGCAAAAAGCAGACTCTTGAGTGAGTCGGCTTGCCGCTTTCTATCAACTTGTTTAAAAAGACTCTAAAAAATGGCCAAGTACTTGCCTTCCCAAGAGTAAGCTAAGCACACTTGATCCAAGCAGCTTCCCATGAGGCTGATTGTCCAGATGGGCAAGCGGCGACTAAGGGAAAGCTGAAAGAAAAGAGCCATAAGAGCAATGAGCAAGGAAAGATAGAATTAGATAATATTTACACAGCATAGGCCCTTGGCCGAATCTTGACGAAGTTCAAGAAATACACCCAGCAGGTGGAATTGTGTGAATTATCAAAGTTTTTCAAAAGACTACCAAAGCAGATAAAATAAAGATGAGGCAGCAGCCTAGGAAGCGGAGACGGGTTTGGAGGGCCGGAGGAGAGGCAGCGTCGAGGCGCCGGGCGGCCGGCTAGGCAGTCTCGGCTTGATCACATCCGGCGGCCCGGCAGACGGCGCTTGGCTACGTTGCTTTGGAGGCGGCAGTCGGCTGAGCTGGTCACCGCTCCGTCTTAAAAGCGCCTCCATCTCATCTCCGTCCTCCGCCTGCGCCTTCCTCCTCGGTCTTGGGCCGATCACCTCCGCCGAGTCCTAAATGCGTCGTAATCCGGGTTCATCCCGAACCACTCCCGTGGCGCCTCCCTACCGTCCTCGGCCAGCTCGGGGACAAAGGCGCTGGTGTACGTATGTAGTCGGCGATACGCCGCCTCACGCTTCGGCGAGGCGTCTTCAAAAGCCAGCAGCTCCGCTGGGCCTCTCGGCCGGGAAGGTGGCCAGCCGGCCCGAGATCCAGCCACGGATACCACGCCTTTGGCGAATTCAAAGGCCCGGCTTGCTCCAACCCGGTCCAGCGGAACCCTTCCCGAGCTTCAAGGCGGCTAACCCGCGACCTCCGGCCTGGGCGGTCCGATCCGGGAGTCTGCAGCGGCATGTCTGTCCATAGGGCAGACAATCGCTGGCGCGCCGACACGTTGATGCGGTAGCGGCATCCGATGGGCCGGCCGCGAGCGAGCCTCAATGCCGAAGCTGCTGCGTCGAAATTAGGTCCGAAGGCGTTAGCAGCGATCTCGGCACCACTCGCCCTCCGCACCTCGCGATCGGCCTCAATGGCTTGATTGGCCGCTGCGTATGGCGGGGAAGAAATACTGCCAAGGCGAAGAAGAAGCAAGTCAAAAAACCGAGTCAGCGACCAATAGTCAGTGACTCAAAGAAAAGAAAGTAAAGAAACTCACCGTCGGCGATGTCCTCGATCTAAGTGGAAGCGGAGGTCATTGTGCCTCCTTAGCCGGTCCGGGAGGCGCTACCGCTTTTGAACTCGGCCAGGAGAGCTTGCTGCACTCCTCCCCCTTGATGCGGAAGGCGGTGTAGGCTGCGCTTAGCTCCCGTCGGAGAGTGGCGTTGGCCTCTGAAGAATAAAAAGAAAAGGGACATTAAGTCGTCAACTAAAAAGGTCGCCAGGAAGATCCGGCCCGACCGCTCAGCAGTCGACCCGAATCTCGGGGACTACAGCCCGCGGGTGCGCCAGCGCACCCCCGCGAAGAAGAAAGAAGAACTCACCCCGGCTTCTCGACAAGTCGGCGGTCCGCTTGCCCAGCTCCTCAACATTGCGGTTGAAGGCAGTGGCGCGGAGGTTGTGATACTCCCGCGATAAGCATTTGGACAAGGTAAAAATTTGGAAATCGACGGATAGAGTTCCGAGCCGCTTTGCTCAAGCGGCCCGGCCCGAAACTTCGAGGACTACACCAGTGGGTGCACTGGCCGCTCTACACAGAAGAAGGAAAAATTCAAAGAAGAAAGCGTGCAGACGGTGGTTCCACGAAGCCAAAGTGCGCCTTGGTGCAGTTACATATGGCGTCGCCTTCAGCTCACAACCGCTGAACATCGAAGCGTCTGGTTCAGCGAACTGTGCCGCCTCCTCGCGCCCACCCTGTGGTAGCGGCGCTTAGCGCCTCGGCGTTTGGAATGGCCGAGCTAAGCGGCGCCCGAGTCTCAAAAAGAGGCGTGGCGCGAAATCGCCTTCTCAAGACGGCAATGGCGTCTTTGGCGAAGCGACTCGAAGGAGCAACCGCCACAACCGTCTTGATGTCGGCGCGGCCGTGAATCCGCCTGTTGTTTACCCCGCGCGCTCTCAGACGGCGGCGGAGGCGATGGTGACGGCACGGTCGTGCCCGACATGGAGGACTCGCTACCTCCCCTCTCAATGATGGGGAACTCGCAGCCGGCTCCCTCCGTCTGCCCCGTGAACTCCGGCGGTGGCGGCGCAGAGTTCAGCGGGGTGACGAACAACACCGATTGGAGGCGCGCGGCCTCCTTGGCTCGCTGCTTAGCCGCAACGGCGGCTTCGGCCTCCTCCAGTTTCCTCTAGGCGGAAGCTGCCACCTTCTTGGCCTCCGCCTTCTCCAGGTGGGCGGCCTCCTCCTCGTCGCGCTTCTCCTGCGCGTTCTGCTCCGTCGCCTCCCGGAGGTCAGCGGCGGGGTCAATCCGCCGAGTATTAGCGGATGTCTCTGCCGACCCCATGACGGAGGCTGGCGACCCTCTCTAAGTAAGGGAGCCCGGATGCAAAGAAGACATGTAAAGATTTGGACAAGATGAATCGGAAGAAAACAAGACAAAGTAAAAAGCACTTACGCGGAGACCCGAGGCGGCTTTTACTTCC
The DNA here is from genome assembly GCA_021605145.1 of Aegilops bicornis. Lineage (NCBI taxonomy): Eukaryota > Viridiplantae > Streptophyta > Magnoliopsida > Poales > Poaceae > Aegilops > Aegilops bicornis. The sequence continues at coordinate 175,611,371 of CM038670.1, read as the reverse complement.
TTGAAGCGATTGTATGGCGACCACCTCTTCCCGCAAGGTCGCGGCGGCCGCCCCTGAACTTTCGGCCCGGCCGCCTAAGCGAGCTTCGGCCCGGCCCAGCAACTTCTTTCGCGCCTCGACCACCCAAGCCCGGCGGAGGAACTCGCGCCCGGATGGCCGACCTTTGGTTGGCGGCGGAGGCGACTTCCCTCTGGCCCGTCATCTTGAACCAGTCGTGAAGGTTAGAGGGCTTTGAAGTTGTCAGCCCCTCCTCCTCCCCCACCTTCGGCGTCGGCCTCCACCGCCGCCGCCCCCAAGTCAGGGTCGTCGACATCGCTCTCCGCCCGGTCGGGGACGAATTCACGGGCCGACCCCGTGGTGCCGGCAGAGGGCTGCATGAGGCGGTTCTGACTCAGAAAAAACCAAAGAAGATAAAGAAGTCGGATTCGGCTGAAAAAGAAAGCAGAAGAGGAAAAGACATGACTTACCACAGGCGGGGGGTTGGCGCAAGAGTATGGCTCCTTGCCGAACTGCCAGTCCGCCATAAGGTTGCAGTTCGCCAGGAAGTTCACCGTGTCCGCCACCTCCGCGAGGGGCATGTCCTTGGAGCACACCGATCAAGGGTCCGGTGGCCGCTCATCGGCGGATCAGATGAGGTCGGCCTGGAGGCCGAAGGACTCGGCGCTACCAAGGCGGCCAAACAAGTCGGCCCCAGCCAGGCCCTCCGACTGCGTCGGCTCTTGGAGTCGCGGCAACGTGGCGGCAGTGCCTCTACGGGGAGTTAAGCGTCGCCCGATGGGACCACTGAGGAGCCGCTTCGACAAGACGCCCGGCTTCAGAAGCGGCAGAATTAACCCGGTCGCCTTCCGGGCGACTTTGTTCACGAGAAGTAGGAGCGCTGCCACATCTTCACCGATTTGATCGTGGGATGGCAGGGAAAGGGTTATTCGCCACCGGCCTCCGCATCGCGATGAAGGTGCCGCGCGAAGGCACGCGCCCGGCTGGCGTCGTGCGGCTGGCAACTGGAAGAATTCTCCCCACAGCTGATGGTGGGGAGAACGCCAAAAGCCCTCGCACAAAGAGCGAAGGCGGCCAGCAGCACCACCATATTCGGAGTGAGGTGGTGCGGTGGAGCCCGTGGAACTCAAGAAAGGAAGAAGCCGCTTGCCGGGCAGCCCAGCACCGTGCATGAGGTGCGGCGGAATATGACCTCGCCCTCCTCCCGACGCCGTTTTATTTACTTGCACGCCCGGCGGTGTCTGCACTAAGTTCTTGTCGGGATGCGGTTGCGTCATGGAGGAACTCTATGTGGTCGCTGGCCCACCTCGGAGCCGTCCCACACGCCGGAGCGCGGGGCGGGAGGCTTAGCGGCGGATGAGGAGCTCATCTCCGCGGCGCGGCGTGGTTCGGTGCGACGGCGGCAAGAGGAAGAAGAAGCAAGAGGAGGAAGAAGCAAGAGGAAGCGGGGAAGCGGGGAGATGGGTGCGCGTGCCGCGCCTCCTCCCCGCCTACTTATAGGCCCACGGGCTGAGAAGCCGATGGGGTGGGCATGGGATTAACCTGCGCCCAAGCACCCCACGCCATTTATTTAACCCACGGGTTATCTGCATGCGATAACGACGGGGAACCCAACTTCCGAGCGGCCGCATAGCGGATCTGGCGCGCCGAGGCCTTGATAGTAGCAGGCCCGCTGACAGGCCTCTCTCGTCACGCGCGTGGGTGGGCGGACTGACCCTGCCGCATGGCGTCACGCGACGGGCCCGGAACGGGCAACTGCCTGGAAGCTTATCAGGCACGCTGCCTGGATCCTGCCACGATCTTCAACCCTTGGAGGAGCAAGACGGCCTCCTGCGAGTCCGACTCCAGCTAGTCGGCCTAAAGAAAGACGGCGAGCCAAGCCCAGGTTCTTCCATCAGAGGGGATGAAACTGTTGAGGCTCCTCGACATGTTGACCTTGGCGCCTCACCAGCTTCGGGGACTACTGTCGGAGTAATGGGCCACGGGTAGGCAAACCCGAGCCCCTGGACCTTTCAAACTATCGGGGCAGACTACGCCCCTCAAGACCCCAAGACGAAGAGCCGCCTTTTGAGAGTCGGCGGCAGAGCCGCCGACTGCCCCTCCCAGCCGAGTCCCAGAGGCGGCCTCGAGATGAGCCGACTCCCAACTGGCGACTTCCGGAGAAGCCGGCTATGGGGAGTCGGCCCGCGACTCCAACCACCACCTGCCTACGCAACTACGGACGGGATGGGATGTGGCCGCCGTGCGGCCCATCCCAGCCCGTTCCTCACGGGCGAGCATGGCCACGATGCTGCCCGTCTTGGCGAGATCTCATTGGGCGGCCTTGTTGCCACGCCGGCCTGACATCGACTAATGGCAGATCCACATACCACGACGGCCTGTCTGTATGACCCGAAGACGGCGGGACCCGCCTGTCGGCGGGAGTGCAGAAGACGACGAGAGCGCCCCAAGACGGACCCGCTGGGAGTCAGCCCCCGAGAGTCGGCCGGCCCCTCCCACGGGCTCCGATCGCCATTAACCAGACAAGACAGGGAATGGCAATAGTGATCGCCCATCAGGCGGCAGCACTGTTGCCATGACCCCATGACCAAGCCCGCATCATTAGAAGCACGACTACAGTAATCCGCAGCTGGCAAGACCCGCCCGCGGCGGACAAGGCTTGTCGGCCCCATGCCGGACCATCGGCGGGTCCCACTAGTCGGCGGGCCCCGGAAGTCGGCGGAGAAAACGGCGGCCTAAGAGACTGACGGCCGGGACCCGCGCCCATCCGGATTACCATTGTACCCCTGGGGGTAGGCCTATATAAACCCCCCGGGGCACCCATGCAAGAGTTTGGACCCTAATAGTTTTAGACACACATAGAGGGAAGAGAAGAGCTAGCCTTGCCTTTCTCCTTCCTCACCCCGAACAGCTCAAGGAGCAACCTTGTACCCACTTTGCCATAGTGATCATGCGGAGACCCCAGAAAGCAGCAAGATAGGGGTGTTATCTCCACGGAGAGCCGTGAAGCTGGGTAAGATTCGCCGGCGTGCATGTCTTCGCCTCATCCCGTTTCCAGGCACCGGCGACGTTCTACTCGCCCCCACCATGATAAGCCATCCTTTGGCATATGTCACACCCAACCCCCGACAAGGAGCTAGGAAAGGGGAAGGCTTACTCATCAATGGCGAAATACTTCCTGCGCTTCAGCAGGCGGCAAGGGTAATTGTCACCCAAAGCCTCCCTTCTCTTCCGGAGAGCCTCGAAGTCCACGCGGAAGCGGCCCAGGAGTTGAGCACAGGGGTCAGCCTGCGACGAGGAAGAAGCATCAAGGTGACGAGCGTCAGGGGCGTCGTCCTGATGCACGCCGCCGGTCGCCTCACCAAGAAGGGTAGCTGGGGCCTCAGGGGCCTCAACCATGGGCACCGCGGGCAGCGGCTCAACGCCTTCAGCCGCAACAGTACGGGCCTCAGGAGCTACCCCCTCAGGAATGCTGCCTGGCATCGTCATCCCGGCGGGGGGGCCCTCAGCCTCCAGCGGCCCATGCCTCCCTGCTCCACCACTCGAGGAAGAACCACCGTGGGCGACTGGAAGGGCAGTCACCACCACTGGGTTCCCGCGAGGCCCCATGAGGCCTGCGGGGTGCAGCCCCCATTCGTCGAAGCTGGGCATCTGATTCACAAAGTCGCCCCTGTTCAAGCAAAAGTACAGCAAAGCCCCCCTTGCCGGATGATGCCGGGGGTGGGGTCCCCAGTAAAGACCAAGAGCACCTTCCTCAGTGCTTCAGGCGTCATGTCCTCCTCCTGGAGCCTCATGTGATCCTCACGCCCGCCGAAGGCCCACATCCGGCGGGAGTGGCGCTGGAGAGGGGCAATGCGGCATAACAGGAACTCCTTCACCACCTTGGGCGCTGAGGGAGTCCTGGCCTAGGGGGTGTCCGGATAGCCGAACTATCATCACGGCCGGACTCCAAGACTATGAAGATACAAGATTGAAGACTTCGTCCCATGTCCGGATGGGACTTTCCTTGGTGTGGAAGGCAAGCTTGGCGATATGAATATGTAGATCTCCTACCATTGTAACCGACTCTGTAACCCTAACCTATCCGGTGTCTATATAAACCGAGGGTTTTAGTTCAGAGGATCTAACAACAATCATACCATAGGCTAGCTTCTAGGGTTTAGCCTCTCTGATCTCGGTGTAGATCTATTCTTGTACTACCCATATCATCAATACTAATCAAGCAGGAGTAGGGTATTACCTCCATCGAGAGGGCCCGAACCTGGGTAAAAACATCGTGTCCCTTGTCTCCTGTTACCATCCGCTTAAACGCACAGTTCAGGACCCCCTACCCGAGATCCGCCGGTTTTGACACCGACATTGGTGCTTTCATTGAGAGTTCCTGCGCCGTCACCTATAGGCCCGATGGCTCCTTCGATCATCAAGAACGACGCGTCCAGTGGTGAGACTTTTCTCCCAGACAGATCTTCGTATTATCAACGGGGCTTTGCTCAGACCGCGGCCAATTCGCTAAAGGCCATCTGGAGCAGATCGAAAGCTACGCCCTTTGGCCATCAGGTCAGATTTGGAAGCTTGAATTATACGGCCGACATCCGCGGAGACTTGATCTTCGACGGATTCGAGCCCACAATGCCAGCGGCGCCATCTCGATGGGCATGATCTAACTCTGCCGCCCGAGCAGGTGTCACGGAGGCCGCACTAGTGTCCGCTCCGAACATTGATTCGAAGCCGATCTCGCCGATCGAGGATGGTTGGTTGGACACCACCTCGGGAGCTGAAATCTCTATGGTGGTCGATCCGAACACAATCCCTGTCCTTTGCGAAGACCGTGACTCCCAGGTGCCGGACTCCTTTCCGGATCCGAACCCTCCGCGCCCCTGCCAATCGAATCCGATTGGGCGCCGGTCATGGAGTTCACTGCCGTGGACATCTTTCAGCACTCGCCCTTTGGCGGCATCCTGAATTCACTAAAGCCTCTCTCTTTATCCGGAGAGCCCTGGCCGGACTACGGACAGGAAGGTTGGGATGCGGACGACGAAGAAATTCCACACCCACCCACCACCCACTTTGTAGCCACTCTCGACGATTTAACCGACATGCTCGACTTCGACTCCGAAGACATCAACGATATGGACGACGATGCCGGAGACGACCAAGACCCAGCGCCTACAGGGCACTGGAAGGCCACCTCGTCATACGACATATACATGGTGGACATCCCAAAAAGACGGGAATGGCGATGGAGCGGCGGAGGATGACCCTCCAAGAAACAACCCAAACGACGATGTCGTGGCGCCGTTCTAAATCCCGCCACAAAGTAAAACGGTGATTCCGGCACGGAGACAATAACACCCGGACAGTGCGAAGACAACCCTCCAAAGCAGGAGTCAAGCGCAGAGGAGGGAGAAGCAAGCCCATTTACGGTCAGCGGCAGAAAGAGAGGTAGAGGACGATAATTATCGCCTCCCTACGAAGATGAGTCAAGCCTCGGCGATTTATTTAATTTGTCGTGCTGAGGATCCCGCCAACAGGAGCGTTTCAAACGCAGGCTTATGGCCACGGCAAGCAGCCTCAAGAAAGAGCAGCAACAGCTTAGAGCTGACCAAGACCTGCTAGCGGATGATGGACTGAAGTCCTTGCAGCCGAAGAGTATGAACTCGAACGCCCCTCCAAAAGCTACCCCAAACGCAGGCTGTTGCCTCGATCAGAGGAGGAAGCACCCAAGTCACCAGCGCACGACATGGCAGACCGGCCATCCCGTTGCCGCGACAGAGAAGCCTCTCGACCCTCCGCTCAAGCCACACCCCGACGCCGCTCAAAAAGTACCAAGGCACGGGAAAATGCGCCGGACTTGCGAGACATATGGGACGATAAGGCAAAACATACAAGATCGATCTACGGATCGCGTGGGCGCCCCACGGCACGTGATGATAACCGTCACGCCGGATACGGCAAACCCGGCCGGGCCGAACACAGTAGACAAAGCTCATATGAGCTACGTCATGATATAGCCCAATACAGAGGCGCCGCACACCCACTATGCTTCACAGATGAAGTAATGGATCATCAAATCCCTGAGGGTTTCAAACCCGTAAACATCGAATCATACGATGGTACCACAGATCCTGCGGTATGGATCGAGGACTATCTCCTCCATATCCACATGGCCCGCGGTGATGATCTACATGCCATAAAATACCTCCCACTCAAGCTTAAAGGACCAGCTCTACATTGGCTCAACAGCTTGCCAGCAGAGTCAATTGGTTGTTGGGAGGACCTGGAAGCCACATTCCTTGATAACTTCCAGGCACATATAAAGTACCACCCGACGCCGATGACCTTAGCCATATAATTCAGCAGCCGGAAGAATCGGCCGGAACAATTACGGACACGATTCCTGACAAAGAAAATCAAATCGCTGATCGTCCTGGATGCGTAGGCCCTTGCAGCCTTCAAACATAACATCCGCATGACGAGTGGCTTGCCCATACCTAGGGACAGAAAAGCCAAAATCCATGGAAGCCCTCACAACACTCATGACCGGCACTGCGGCGGGAGAGGACAGCTGGCTAGCTCGAAGCAACAACTTGGCCAAACACCCTGATAGTTCGGATACCAAGGACATCAATGGCAGGTCGCGTCGCAACAAGAACAAGCACCGCATTAACAGTGATAATGCTGAAGGTATGGCAGTCAATGCCGGATTCAGAGGCTCTAAACTCGGTCAACGGAAAAAGCCATTCAAAAGAAATACCCAGGGCCCGTCCAACTTGGACCGAATACTCGATCGCTTGTGCCAGATACATGGCACCCCCGAAAAACCAGCCAACCACACCAACAGGGATTGTTGGGTGTTCAAGCAAGTAGGCAAGTTAAGTGCCGAACTCAATGACAAGGGGCTGCATAGCGATGACGAGGAAGAGCCCCGGCCACCGAACAATAGAGGACAGAAGGGCTTTCCCACACAAGTGCGGACGGTGAACATGATATACGCAACCCACATACCCAAAAGGGAGTGGAAGCGTGCACTAAGGGGCATATATGCGATGGAGCCAGTCGCCCCAAAGTTCAACCCATGGTCTTCCTGCCCGATGACCTTCGATCGAAGGGACCACCCCACTAGCATTTGTCATGGTGGTTTCGCCGCATTAGTTCTTGACCCAATTATTGACGGATTTCACCTCACCAGAGTCCCGATGGACGGCGGTAGCAGCCTGAACCTGCTTTATCAGGATACATTGTGCAAAATGGTCATAGACCCCTCAAGGATTAAACCTACAAAGACGACCTTCAAAGGCGTTATACCGGGTGTAGAGGCCAATTGTACAGGCTCATTTACACTCGAAGTGGTCTTCGGATCCCTGGATAACTTCCAAAGCGAAGAGTTAATCTTCGACAAAGTCCCGTTCCGCAGCGGCTATCACACACTGCTTCGACGAACCGCATTTGCAAAGTTCAATGCGGTGCCGCACTACGCATACCTCAAGCTCAAGATGCCAGGCCCTCGAGGAGTAATCACGGTCAACGGAAACACCGAACGCTCTCTCCGAACGGAGGAGCACTCGGCGGCCCTCGCGGCAGAGGTGCAAAGCAGCCTCTCACAACAATTCTCGAGTCCGGCCACTAAGCGTCCGGACACTGTCAAGCGCGCCCGGAGTAACCTACAACAAGACCTCCTAGCACGATTCAAGCATGTCACGCCCAAGATGCGACCCTATCCTAAAGTAACTCGAAGGTCCCACCAAGGATAGAAGCGCATCTTGAAGACGCTTTTGCAAGGTGGATATCATTACATCAACATTACATAATAGATGGGGATACATACATAGGGCATACAATGCCACACGAATACAACATCACAATACATCAGAGCATCATCCGACTACGGATGAAACACAAACAGAAACTCAAACGACATCCACCCTGCTAGCCCAGGCTGCCGACCTGGAACCTATCGCTTGATCGAAGAAGAAGCGTAAGAAGAACTCCAAACAAGCAAACATCGCTCTCGCGTCATGATCATCGCATAACCTTTACTCTGCGAATCGTTTGTAGTAATCTGTGAGCCACGAGGACTCAGCAATCCCATTACCATGGGTATCAAGACTAGCAAAGCTTAATGGGAAAGGAAGGGGTAAAGTGGTGAGTTTGCAGCAGCGACTAAGCATGTATGGTGGCTAACTTGCGCAGATGAGAGCGAGAAGAGGAGCAAAGGAACGGTCGTCAACTAGCAATGATCAAGAAGTGATCCTGTACTCCTACTTACGTCAGACATAACCCAGAAACCGTGTTCTCCTCTCGATCAACCCCGAAAAGAGACACTCACGGTTCGCTTTGCGGTTGGTGTATTTTAGAAGAGTTTACTTCAAGTTTACTACAACCGGATATTAACAAATTCCCATCTGCCACATAACCGCAGGCACGGCTTTGAAAGTTCAAACCTCGCAGGGTGTCCCAACAACCCATGATAAGCTCTTGCGATCAACGAAGGATATTCCTTCTCCCGGAAGACCCGATCAGTCTCGGAATCCGGCTACAAGAAATTTCGACAGTAATAAAACAAGACCAGCTAGACCGCCCGATGCGCCGACAATCCCGATAGGAGCTGCACATATCTCGTTCTCAGGGCAACACCGTATGAGCACACCGTACAACTAAAACCAACCCTCGAGTTTCCCCAAGGTGGCGCTGCAAAGGACTCTAGTTCGGACCAACACTTAGACAAGCATTGGCCCGGGGGGGCTGAATAAAGATGACCCTCAGGTTAGCTACTCCCAAGGGAAAGGTATAGGTGGTAGGCAAATGGTAAAACCAATGTTGGGCCTTGCTGGAGGAGTTTTATTCAAAGCGAACTGTCAAGGGGGTCCCATAAATCACCCAACCGCGTTAGGAACGCAAAGTCCTGAACTAGGGCGGCAAGAGTGGAACAAAACACCAGGCATAAGGCCGAGCCTTCCACCCTTTACCAAGTATATAGATGCATTAATAATATAAGAGATATTGTGATATCCCAACATAAACATAATCCAACATGGAGCAATCTTCATCTTCACCTGCAACTAGCAACGCTATAAGAGGGGCTGAGCAAAAGCGGTAACATAGCCAGACAACGGTTTGCTAGGAAGGGTGTCAAAGGTTAGAGGTTCATGGCAATTTGGGAGGCTTGATGAGCAAAAGATAGGTAAAGCAGCATAGCGATAGAACGAAGCAACTAGCATAGCAATGATAGTAGTGAGATCCAGGGTAGCGGTCATCTTGCCTGAAATCCCGCTAGGAAGAAGAACGAGTCCATGAAGAAGATGAAGCCATGAAGGCAGACCAAGCGTGAGCGAGCGAATCCTCACGATGCATAGCAAGCGGAAACTATCAAGAGAAGCACACAACATGGTAAACACTCCACATGTGAATAAGGAATGATGCACAACCAAGTATGATGCATGACAAGGCTACATGAAGCTACTCATGGCAAGAGATGATGCATACAAGACCAACACATCAAAGCAAGTTTAAATGAGGCCGGAAACAACATAGAACAATTCCGATAAGTCCTCGTATGCAAATTTCGAAATTGTTCCAGATCTGAATAAACCTTAAGTTCAAGTTGTTAAACAGCAAGTTAAGATGCACCAATATGATCTACACTAAATTCTAGTCAAGTGACATATAAAGTTCATTTAATTCGGAGCTACGGCCTAGAAGATATGAGCAAAACAAGTTGAACATGGCATTGATGCAAAATGCATACAAACCTCAAGCAAACACTCTCAAAACAAGGATGCAACATGAGAATATGAAACTACATGCAAAATCAAGCAAGTTTCATATAGAGCACACTCAAAACGGGGCAACGGTTCAACACACACACACTATACAAGTTATAGCAACAATCTGTCCAAAACAGCAACTAGGCATATTGCAAGCACCTAAACAACAAGCTACAGCATCTTAACATGGTAACAAAAGGCATGGACGTGATTTACAGGTAAAGAACGACAAAACATGAACACTGAGCTATCTCCAAAAATCACTAGAACATGCTCAAAAGGACATGGCAAGATTGCAAATAATAACAGTTTCAGGCTGAGCAGAAATAACATCAGGTTGCAATGTTTAGAGCTATCAAACAACATGTTACAGGAACTTAACGTGGAAAACAAAGGCATGGAATGATACTACTAAAAGCATAGAACAAAAGTCCTTTACTGACCATGAGCCAAAAAGGATCATAAAATATGATGGCACCCATGTAAACATAGCAAGTTATAATGCAGATTCATACATGGCAGGAACAACGACAAGTAGACTTGTTGGTGAGCTTGAGCCACTCACCACAGAGTAATACTTGTCATGGCAAGGCAACCAACAGTAATAATACATGTTTATGAAGCTCAAAATGGCAAGAACAAGTCCATACGGTGCATGGATCACTAACAACAAGCATGGCAACAACTGAACTTAATGTTAACAGGCTGACAGCAACATTATTTAGCAACTTTGAGAGCAAGATTACGACAAGTTACGGCAGGCTAGAATTGTAACCAGGGCATTGAATGGATAGATCATGACATGTAGAACAAAACACCCTTAGTGAACATCTCCAGATTATGCAACGAATGACTTGTAGAAGCAGGTTAACATAGCATCATGATATAGCAGATTCAGACATGCAAAACAGCAACAGCAAGTACCCTACTTAACAAGCTTGATGCACTCAGTAAAAGAATCACAAAAATACATGGATGGCACCCCTGTAAAGATGGCATGACATAGTACAAAACACATGTAGGCATCAACCTCATAGGATGCACACATCAATCATGGAAAAAATGACAAAAGTGCATGTTCTGTTAACAGACAGCGACAACATCATGAAGCACTCTTGCAACGATGATTCGGGTATCTAGATGACCTCAAATGAATATGATGCGATGAAACGAAATGAAGTACTCATTGGGACGAACAATTTGACATATTACACGCACAAAACGGAGCAGTATGCAGCAAGTTATGATGCGATGAACATGGCATGATAAAGTTGCAGATTCAGGGACTTAGAGGATTTCGGGGTCAACCTTCGGGATCCAGATCTGGATCTGGGCGGCGCGGGTCCCGAGGTTGGCTGGGCTCGCCGGAGGATGGCCGGAGGAGAAGAGGCCGGCGGGGTTGAGGGGGAGGCCGGCCGGAGGAGAAGCGTCTTGATGGCGCTTTCGGATGGGCCCGTGGCCGGGACGCGACCATGGCAGCGTCAGTGGAAAGGGGCGCCGCCAGCGTGGCTCACGGCTGGAGGCGCCCCCAGGGGACTGGCCCAGCGATGAGCCTGGAGCCAAGGCCACGGATCGGGCCCGTATGGCTCCATGAGCAGTTTCGGCCTTGGTAGAGAGAGAAGGCCGGCGCGCCACTTGGCGGCAGGATTGAAGCGGCGGGCGGCGGCGATGGCCGTGGCGACGCGGGATTGGACGAAGCGACGTGGAGGCTGGACATGTCCGGCGGGGTTGGACATGTCCGGCGCGCGAGGGGAGCGGGGCTAGGGTTTCGTCTGCGAGAATGGACGGGGAGGACGTTTTTATAGGCATAGGGAGCAAGGAGAGTCCAAATGAGGAGCGGTTTTCGGCCACGCGATCGTGATCGAACGACCGAGAGCATGGAGGGGAGTTAGATGGGTTTTGGGCCACTTTGGAGGGGGTGTTGGGCTGCACACAAAAGAGTCCTTAACGGTTACCCGGTTAACCGTTGGAGTATCAAACGACCTCCAAATGGCACGAAACTTGACAGGCGATTTACCGGTGCTATACCATGGCCGCTTGGCAAACCTCGGGCCATTCTGAGAAAGTTTAACACCCACTCCCAACGAGAGACAAAAATGGGATGCCGGCGGACATAGGAGCGCCGGATTGCAAAACGGACAACGGGGAAAAAGCTCAGATGCAAGAAACGAACACGTATGCAATGCAATGAACATGATGAACAAGATAAAATGCAACACACAAGCAAATGACATGGCAACGACGACGAATAACTGGCAGACACCTGTCGCATCGAATCTGGGGCCTTATAAAGCACGCGTAGCAATCCGGCCCCAACCCCAGCCCTCGCGAAATTGCGAACCAAGTACTACGCGTACATAACTACGCTCTGGAGATACCATGGGCATAAGGGGAGGGGCACGACCACGGCACGCCCAGAATGCGGCTCAACCGCACCAGGGGCTCCCGATTGTGTCATTCTTTTTTTCCTTTTTCTTTTTTTTCTTCCTTTCAGGACTCCGTTTTCCATAAGTCATGTCCAGCACTAGAATCGCCGAACTCACGATGCAACAGCCAGGGAAGCAGAAAGCTACGTCGAGTGTTCAGGTGGTCTCTATTATGAGCATTATACCTGTTTTACATACCATCCCGCAGCTTACCCCTGGAGGGGGACATGTTAGATAGTCCCATCCCTTGCTTATCGCACTATTTGTATCGTTCTGCTTTCATTGCAGTACCTTTTTGAATAAACAATATATAGCTTTTGCCTATTATTGCGCTCCTTTCTTTATTTATATATATGTTCATTTCATGACATGTTGCACCCGTACACTTTGGTACGGCCAATACACCAGGGGCTTAAGTACCCCAAAAGTATGGTGTGGTAAGTCCGAACACTTTCACAAGTCTGGCACCCCGAACTTATAGCATTATATGCATCGGCTCCGAATCATGTCTTGGGTCAATAGTTGGATTTGCCCGGCTCCTATGTTTTGGTACCTTACGTTCCGTTATATTGGCTAAGGTAGCACTAGGAGAACCACTGTGATTGTGCCCCGGTTGAGCTGGGTTGAGCACCTCAGTGGAGAAAGCTAAAACTGACCGTCATGATAGAGCGAGAGCCGGTCGCTGTTTGAGAGGTTTTTTCGGGTCCCTAAAGACTTATGCCGCTTAGAGCGAGGAACGGAATTGTCCGCCAAGGCGTGGATAGCGCCTGAACTCGGTCTTCCGAATACTAGGGCTTCATGAAATTTAAAATTATAGAATTCTATGGCTAAGTGAGAGTGTTCAAGCATTATAAGTCCGGTTGCCTTGTTCGTTCGTTGAGCGCCTCCCTAGATGGACCCAAGAATGGGAACAAGAGTGCTCAAGTTTATCCCGAACACCCCAAAGACTTTCGTGGCATGGGGGCTGAAGCCAACGACTTGCCATCTCTCAAATTTGATAAGCGGCCGCCTGAAGGTAATATTTTAAATTAACAAGCGTTGCTTAGCGCATATGAACAAGTTTTCAAATGTCTGAGGATAACAAATGCGAGTCTATTCAAAAATTACATCTTTGGAGCACTCATCCGCTATTTGGCGAGCATCCTTGAGGAGGCCCTCATAGTACATTTGGGCGTGTGATGCTCCTTGCTCTTGATGGCCCGTCCGTCACAAGCTTCTCCGCATCCAGCTTGCCCAGTACACTTTAGCATCGGGCAAGGGCCCGGCGGGCACCTTCAATGCAGACGGAGCGCCTGATGACTTCAACCCGTGGGACAGGCGTCCACCGGCCGCGCACCAGCCAAAAGTAGCTCCGGGCATGGCTTCCAATGGCCACGGCCGAACTATGAGGCCCTCATGGCCTGTTCGGCGACCTTGTGGAGCTCGACCAGCTACTTCGGTGGTCGCTTAAGGGGCACCGGATGTCCGGCCTCAACATCTGAGACAGAACACCTTTTCCGTCAAGCTCCCTTCCTTGGCGCGGTAGAATCTTGCAAGACATCGGACCTGTCTGAGGCAGATCTGTGAATGCTCCTGGAGAGCTCGGAATCCAGGTAAGTAATAGGTAATTCACTTTCACATGCTTGCTTTGCATAAAGAATGCCTTACCCGCCGCTATCTTCTTTAATGATTCAATTTCTTGGAGGGCTTTTTCGGCCTCGGCCTTAGCAGCTTTGGCACTCTCAAGAGCCGAGGCAAGCTCGGACTCTCGGGTCTTCGAGTCACGCTCCAAACCCTCTTGTTTTTTCACGAGAGCCTGGAGCTCTTGCTGCACCTCCGCCACCACGCCTCCCCCTTCTCTCGCTCGGTGCGCTCCAGCCGCTTTGCTTTCGACCCACGGACACCGCCTCCTTGAGTCGCCACCTCGTTCGTGGCCCTGCAGTACCCATGTTATTCCTGTTATTTTTCATGGCGAAACCTTTCTATAAGGTATTTCTTTAATAAGGTATTACTTGCCTTCCTTGTCCTTGAGCTGCTTCTTGGCAAGGCCGAGCTCGTTCTCGGACCGCTCGAGGCTCTGCTTCAATGCATTGACCTCCATGATCCAGTCCGTGAGAGGTCAAGGCCAGCCTACATTCCCATATTGACACACTTATGTTAGACTCCTGCGTATATCTTTTTGATCCTCAGTTCGGCTTTTCTTTCCGAACACCAAACTAAGCATCAGGGGCTACTGTCTATGCGGTAATATTTTTACATATTCTAAACTTACCTCAAAGCACATTAGAAGGCTGAGTACAGCTTCAAATGGGCTGAACTTTCTGGATCACCACACTCATAACAGTGTGGTGCTCCTCCTCGATGGAGGCGCTGTTAAGCACCTCTAGTAAGCTATCCGGTGCCTCCGGTTGGATGGAAGACATCGTCGTCTTACCCTTTTTACGAAGGGACCGTTTGGCAAGCTCCGGAACCACTGAAGGTTCCGGCATGGAGTCCGGACGAGGGTCGGGCTTAGAGCCCCTGGGGGTCTCGCCCCCCACGCGCCTGGAGTCCGGGAGGTTGCCTTGCGGCGCCTCCTGCGCCACCTACTCTTGACCAGGCCCCCCTTGGGGCACCACCTCGGCATCGTCTGCAGCGTGAGGCGATGAGGCGGCCGGAAGTGAAGTACTCTCCATTTCCGACGAACTCAGGGACCCGCTCGACGAAGCGGCGAACTCGCCCTTGGGCGGGCTGCATGATTGTTCGGCATTAGAGAACACTATGCAATAAAAAATCCATGGGTATCCGGACACTTACGATCTCGCCAGGGGCTTGGCCCTTGTCGGCCAATCCTCCTCGTCGTTGTCGATGTTGGTGGAGAAGTCCGGAGGAAGGGTTCTTCCCTTCTTGGACCCTCCGGCCTCCCCAGTTGGGGCGGCCTTCCTTTTCCTCTCCTCCCCCGCTGGGGGAGAGGCTTCTTTTTCCTCCTCCTCGTTCGCAAGAGAAGATTCTGCTTCAGAATCTGACAGCACCAGGCGTCGGGAGCTCCTTCGGGTTCCCATTGCCTCCTTCTTGGCCTTCTTCTCCGGCACCACATGAGGTACCGGAGCCAGCAGCCTTCCAAATCTGCTCGAGCGTTATTTGGAGTCTTCGGCAAAGGAGCTGGGATAAGTTAACCTGTCCGGACGTCTTCAGCCGATCTGTTAAAGGTTAGGAGTTTTAGATCCCGCATAGAGTCAAACTATGAAAAAAGAGTCCCATAAAGGGTAAAATAACTCACCTCGCTGGCTTGACGCTGCGAGCTGAACCGCGATCTTACATGGCGGATGTGGGAGCCTCGGCGCCTTGAATGAACACCTTCCGGGCATCTTCGTGCGTGAGTGTCGAAGAGCCTTGTCGAGGAGATTGGGTCTTTGTGCGGATCGAACTCCCACAATTTAAAGGCCCGTTGTTGGCATGGGAGAATCCGGTGGATGAGCATCACCTGGATTACGTTGACAAGCCTGAGATTCTTGTCCACCAGGTTTCGGACGCATGTTTGGAGTCCGGATAGCTCGTCCGAATTCCCCCACGTCACGCCCGTCTTTTTCCATGATGAGAGCCGTGTGGGGAAGCCAGATCTGAATTCAGGGGCCGCCGCCCATTTGGAGTCGCGTGGCTCGGTGATATAGAACCACCCCGATTGCCACCCCTTTATTATCTCCATGAAGGATCCCTCGAGCCATAGGACTTTGGCCATCTTGCCAACCATGGCGCCTCCGCGCACTCCAACGGCAGTCGCCCACTACCTTGACCTGACATTGAAGATCTTGACCATAAGCGAAGTGGGGCTGGATGCAGAAGGAAGGCCTCGCTCTCACGAGATGAACGCCGAGATGTTGAGGATGAAATTGAGGCCAGGTCGTGGAAGTCCAGGCCGTAGTAGAACATGAGCCCCGGACAAATGGGTGAAGTGGAAAACCTAGTCCATGGAGTAAGTGGGGGAGAAACACCACCCTCTCATGGGGCACAGGGGTTGGAATGAGCTGCCCCTGGCCGGGCAGCCGGTGCGCCGTGATGTTGCTAGACAAGTATCCGGCCTCCGCAGCTTTGTGATGTGCCCCTCCGTGACGGAGGAGGCCATCCACCTGCCTCTGCTCGGACATAATTGGAGAAGGTTGAGGTGGGGTGTGCGGACTTGGGCGCTGGAGCTCGAGTCTTGAAAATAGATGAGCAAAGGAGGAAGAAGGCGAGGTGAAAAGGTGGATCCTTATCCCCTTATATGAATGACGGAAAGCTATGCGTCCCCACCGCCCCTGGTAAAACTCGCTTATCTCCCAAGCGCCGTAATCAATGGCGCGGATGAGTTACCCACGTCCGTATTGATGAGAATCCCGGAATAAGGGGGAACGATCTATGCTTTGATAAGACATGCCAAGGAACCGCCTCGCTAAACGCGCTAAGGTGGAACGGTAAAAACGATTCATATAAAGGCTGGCCGTGGTGTGATGTCACGCCGCGGAATCGTCAGCCAGATCTGTGCAAAAGTTATTCTCTCTACGGTGGTATGTGGAACTTGTTTTGCACAGCCGGACACTATCCTTGTGTTCAAAACCATCCATGAAGTATTCGGAGGAGGAACCTGCCTTGCAATGCCGAAGACAATATGCACGCCGGACTCGTCGTCATTGAAGCCTGGTTCAGGGGCTCTTGAGGAGTCCTGGACTAGGGGTGTCCGGATAGCGAACTATCATCACGGCCGGACTCCAAGACTATGAAGATACAAGATTGAAGACTTCATCCCGTGTCCGGATGGGACTTTCCTTGGCGTGGAAGGCAAGCTTGGCGATATGGATATGTAGATCTCCTACCATTGTAACCGACTCTGTGTAACCCTAACCTATCCGGTGTCTATATAAACCGGAGAGTTTTAGTCCGTAGGACGAACAACAATCATACCATAGGCTAGCTTCTAGGGTTTAGCCTCTCTGATCTCGTGGTAGATCTATTCTTGTACTACCCATATCATCAATATTAATCAAGCAGGAGTAGGGTATTACCTCCATCGAGAGGGCCTGAACCTGGGTAAAAACATCGTGTCCCTTGTCTCCTGTTACCATCCGCCTAGACGCACAGTTCGAGACCCCCTACCCGAGATCCGCCGGTTTTGACACCGACAGGCGCCATCACATCGAGCGCCCTCATGAACGCGAAGCGACGCCAGACGAAGACGAGCCGGGGGCTCGTGAGCGTCTCCTGGACCCAGCCTTAATTGGGGACAGCGGGAGATGTTGGCTCCGAAAGCAGGGGGCTGGGCATCCCGACATCCACGTACAGCCACCGCTCGCGGAACCCCGACGCGAGCGGAGGAAGGCTGAAATCAATCCTTGAAGCCGCCGTTTCAGGTGCAGCAATGAAGCTCACGCACCCCGAGCATTGGGTGGGGTCGACGAGGTGCAGAGATAAGAAGTGACGCAGCAAGGTAACTGAAGGAGGGATGCCCATCATTGACTCACAGACAAAGGCGAAAAAGGAAAGAAGAGTAATTGATTCAGGACCCAAATACATCATATGGATCTGGTAATGGGAAAGCACAGCGTTGAAGAAATTGGAAAAGGGGGGAACCAGTCCGGCCCATAGGGCGTCGGCAAAGTACCGGACCTCGGTGACTATTCTGTCGATGGAGAAGTGAGACGCGGGCCAGGGCGTCGTCCTCCTCCACTCGTTGAAGATAGTGGCCAGAGCAGAGCTGACCTTGCCCAAGCCTTCTCGGGTGAGTATGATCGACCGATCGACGGCAGGAGCCGTCGACAACGGCGAGCGAGGCGGAGGCACAGGTTTCTTCCCTTTCCCCTTCTTCGTCGGAGCCATGGCAACGGAAGGGGGAGGATTCGAGATTCGATTGGAAGCAGAGACTGGAGCTCGAGAGGAGGAAGAGCGGGGGACGGTCAAAGCAGCAAAAAGAGGGACGACTGTGTGCAACCACGGGTCCGCCTAGCTGGGCGCAAAATAAGGAGGCGTGGGGGAACAGGGCCGCCCACGTCCAATCAACCGCCACACGGCGCCCGAGGCCGCAGGCTGTTAGGCTCATGGGCGCTCGCACTTGCCCCTTCGCTTCTCTGCTCGGCCAAGTCCAGGCGCGCCTTGGGCCCGGGGCTACTGTCGGCGTTCTGGGAACCGGGGTACCCAGACTTGCCTGCTTGCGGCCTGCGGCGTGGCTCAAGGGTTGGCCTAGCACAGCCCATCTTCATCAGCACAAGCTCAAGACCCTCGCGAGGGGCCAAGCCTCACGGGGCGGACGACAGGAAGCTTCCTCAGGCACGGCCTCGTCAGGCTGGCTCGCGAGGAGGCGGAGAGATCAAGGCGGGGTACGTCACGAGGTGCCCATGACGCAAGCCATGACGACCAAGGGCGCCAGGCGGGCGCCATCCTGCGCAGTGTCCTCCTTTCCTCTTTGGTGCAAAGGGGGCAAGTGCAAGCGAGAGCATCAAGCAAAGGCATCTGTTTCCGTGCAACAAGACCAAGACCGTCGCAACGGCAGGAAGTCATCGTGGAGCCCAATCCGGCGTCACCACCAGAGCCTTTGACAGGCGAGGACCAACTTTAGTGAGGATAAGTGTACTACATGTTCCCCTTCAAAATGGCCAATTGTTGGCGCCCTTCCCGCTCAATATTTGGGAAGAGGCCCAGGGCCTCTTCCTATAAATAGGACTAGCCACCCACAGAGTAGAGGCATCTTGAATCAGCATAGAGAGAGCGACTGAACTCCCCCTAGAAGTTCATCGCACCAGCCAAGAACAGACCCTCGCGAGGCTGTTCTTCCTTGTATTGTCCATCATTAGCCCAAGAGGCAATCCACCACACCACACACTGGAGTAGGGTGTTACACCACAATGGTGGCCCGAACCAGTATAAACCCCGTGTCTCTTGTGTTGTTCCTTTCATAGTTTAGATCCTAGAGAGGCGGCGAGGTGCAGGTAGGTAGAGGGCGAGATCTCCGCGCGCACCCGAGTGTTCGAACCTAGATAGTCTGCCGGAACCCGAAATCCGGCAGTGACGTCGCTGGAGCTGTTTAACCTGGCGACCAAGTGTGCAAGTGAAAGTGCTAGTTATCGACTAGAGGGGGGGGGTGAATAGGCGATTTTTATGAAAGTCTTCAAAACATGAAAGTTTCGAAGACAAACATGAAAACTAAACCTATAAACATGCAGCGGAAGATGAACTACACTAGACAAGCCATAGTCAAACAGGTATGAAGCTAAAGAATGATGACAAATAGCAGCTAGGTTGTAGGATCAGGATAGAAGATAGTATGAAGCCAATCAGAACAAGTAGTCACACAGTGAAGTCAAACAGGTAGAGCAATCAGGCAATGACTTCACAAAGACAAACTGTAAGTACAGAGAGTAAGAGATAGAACCAGTGTGTTGTGAAGACAGGGATTTGTTCGACCAGTTCCAGTTGCTGTGACAATTGTACGTCTGGTTAGGGAGGCTGAGATTGAACTCAGAAGACCGTGTCTTTACCTTATTCCCCTTGAGCTAGGGACACACAGTCCTCGCTCAATCACTCTGGTAAGTCTTCTAGGTAGACTCCCAAACCTTCACAGACTTCGTTCACTGACGATCCACAATTACTCTTGGATGCTCAGAATGCGACGCCTAACCGGCAGGAGGATTCATAGTCCTCAAGTGTAACAAGTCTTCAGATCACGTGGACAGAAAGACTTCAGTGATGCCAAACACTCTTTGGGCTCTGGGTGTTTTGGGCTTTGTCCTCACAAGGATTTCTCTCTCAAACTCTTCAGAGGTGGGTTGCTCTCAACGACAAAAGCCGTGCACTAACTCTGAGCAGCCACCAATTTATGGTGTAGGGGGTGGGCTATTTATAGCCACTTGGCAACCCGACCTGATTTGTCCGAAATGACCCTGGGTCACTAAGGAACTGACACGTGTCACAACGGTCAGATTTCAAACACACGCGACAACTTGACTTGGGCTACAAGTAAAGGTGACTTATCCGACTCTGGATAAGATTTGCTCTCATTGTCTTCGCTCGAAGACATAGGATTTTGGTTGAGCATCACTTCAGTCACTCTGACTTTGATCACTTGGACCCCACTTAATAGTGCGGTGGTTCCTATGACTCAACAAAGAAGAAAAGAAACAACGAAATAGCTAAGTCTTCGCGCTCCATAGTCTTCACTTAATGTCTTCTTCTGTCATAGTCTTCAATGTGAATATCTTCACGTACCACCATTGTCTTCAATGTCTTCATACATTTTTAGGGGTCATCTCCGGTAGGTAAACCGAATCAAGGAGGGACTACTACCTGTGTTATCCTGCAATTCTCACAAACACATTAGCCCCTCAACCACGTTTGCCGTCAATACTCCAAAACCAAACTAGGGGCGGCACTAGATGCACTTACAATCTCCCCCTTTTTGGTGATTGATGACAAAATGGTTGAAGTTTTCAACGGGAATATAAATATGTGAAATTGTAAAGGATGAGGTATTGTCTTCATAAGTAGCAAAAGGCTCCCCCTGAAGATGTGCATATAAGTAATTTGCTTTTGGAATGCAAATGCACATGGCAGGTTCTACTTGTGGAGATCCTCTTCAACTTATGAAGATAATTCATCATGCATGATTCGATGTAACAAAGATAATGACATGCATAATTAAAAATGGACGTATGCAGAATGATTTAAGTGCGGAAGTTATCATCGTACATGCGGAATTTATCATCGCATCACAAAATGGCAAATAAGTAGCAGACGACCATCGAGTTTAAGTGTTACAACTCAGAGAACCAAATGTATCAAGAGCAAGAGTTGTAAACACTCGGCAAAATATAAAGCAATCGCCCATATGAACCCGCTTGAAGACTATCAACTCATAGCTTCTCCCCCTTTTGTCAGTGAGGACCAAAAAGGGTTGAATACATTGAGCGTCTACTCGTTCCCTGATGGAGTAGGAGAAGATCTGAGGTTGGTGTCGAGGTTTGGCGGTGCATTTAACTTGGAGCAGTGTTGATACGTGTTGGAGGTGGCGAAGTAGCATCATCTTGATCATTGATCACACGAGCGTTCACTGTTGCAGCAGAAGAGGAGTACTCTGAGACCTCAAGAGATGGTGTGGGCCGCAGAACAACCTTTCTAGGTAGAGTGGAATCAAACTTGAATCTTTCTAAGAAGCCATCGTCTTGAAGATCTTCCTCAGCACACATAAGCGTCAGCCCTTTCCATGTGCGTCGACAGGTTTCATCTTGGCGACAAAGGCATTCTTGGTGGCAAGGTTGCGAATGCGATTGACGTCAGTCATGAGGCTCTGCATCTGGCGCTTGAGCCAATCATGATGCCTATCCTGTTTCTGATGCAGGCCAATGAGAAGCTCTCAGTCATTGAGAACACGAGATCGCTTCTGAGGCTGTTGAGCAATTCTGCTGTCAGTGGCTTCAGTTTGGGCACAGTGAGGTGCACGTGTAGTACCGGCCAACGGATAGACTCGAGTGGCATCTAGCACACCTTCAATGGGCTAAGTGAAGCTCTGACGATCAACATTATGAAGATAAAGTGGCTCCTTGTCAGACTCTGGATAGATGGCTTCAACCGACATATCAACATCTGGCAAGAAGACAGTGTGGTTGCGTGCAGATGGCTGATAGTTGAAAGCAGTGTGAAGAATGATCAGACGCATGATCCATGGAGCATAGAACTTCAAGCCAAAAATGTCAGATCCTGATGCAGCAAGTTGGCGGATGAAGAAATCTTGTGCATTGAAGCATTTTCCATGAAGAATATGGAAGACCAATGTCTTCATTGCACCTTCCAGCTTAGCCTGTGGAGAATGTCCTTTGATGGGCCAGAGAGTTCGCCTAATGATGTGATAGATTGTGCGTGGCAGATACTCAAGGTCTTCAACAAAGAACTCCTTAGGATATTCTGCATCTGGAGGCAATGGCTTCATCATGCTTAGCATCTGGCTCATGTCGGGTTCTGACTTGTGAAAGATGCTCTCTAAAGCTATAGTGTGAAGCTGACAACCAGGCTCATAGAGATCACCTGGAGTGGGCAGGCCAGTAAGCTCAATGACATCAAATGCTTTGGCTTCATGATGGACATTTCCTTTCATCCACTCAAGGACCCAAGTCTTTGGATACCTGTTGTAGCTTCTGATATTGAGAGTGGCGTAGAATTGAAGCAGCAACTCTTCATTCCAGTGCTCCTTATCAGTGACAAAATGAAGTAAGCCAGCCTCTTAGAAGCAATCGAGAGCTTCTTCTAAGCAGGGCAGGCCAGCTATGGCTTCACTATCAAGTCGCATATGCGGAAATATGCGGCCTTGGTTGTACAGAATGCATGAATAACAGCTGCACTGCTGATAACTCCAGAACCGATTAGATGAAATCTTGGGCTTGGTGTAGGGGTTCTTTGCGCTGTTGAAGAAGGTGTTGTGTGCAATGAAGCCATTGACATTGAAAGATCATGGCGAAGTGGCAGTACCTGGAAATCTGGGCAGTCTTGGCTTTGGCTTCTGAACCTGAGGCCTGTGCTCGACATGGTAATCAAACTGAGGACCAGAAGCAGGTGGAGGAACCAATAGGCCATTTGACAGTGACAAGCTGGCCATAGTTGTATGCTTTCTCAATAGTATGTGGCCTTGGAGGCGGAATAGGAGCAGTGGCATTGACTTCAGGCTGCAGATTTGTGTTAGGTGCGGCATTGACTTCATCTGCTTCATGGGCTTCATTAGCTTCATTGGCCACTGGTGCATTGGCCACTGAGGGCTCCACATTGGCTTCAGCCATGACAACTTTATGGGCTTCAGGAATGTCATTTGTGGCAGCCTCAGGATGCTCACCCTCCACTTGAGTAGCTGGAGGTTCTGGCATAGACTGGTTCTCTTCATGAACTTCTTATTGAGTTGTAGGGGGGGTAGCGACATGCTCTTCTTCTTGTGTTGCTCCGGCTGATGCAGCCGAAGGGTCTTCAAAGAAGATTGGCTTCGCATACGTGGACCGTGAATGAAGGATTGTCTTCAGGGAACACTTGACTACCACTGAACTTGACAAGTTGGAGGCCTCTTTTGTGATGGTGGTCATGGAGATGGATGGCCTTTGGCCTCTGCGAAGCCGTTGGAATACGGGCGACACCTTCGGTGACGGTGAGGTCTCCATGTAGTTGTCATCATTGGACATGGGGATGATGACTGGTGCAGGTGACGGTTGGGGTGTACTTGGTGAGTCTTGATTTGGGGTTGCTTGCTGGGGGCGATCAGCCCACGATGCATCTTGTGAGATTGGCGTCAAAGGACGGCCAATACTAATAAGCTCACTGTTCGTTTGAAGAGGCGATGATACGGTTGGGCGCTCGATCTGAGGAAGAACTACATCATATTGACCAATGTGTTCAGTCGCGATGGGGTCGACGACTGGAACTTCTTGAGCTTCAGGAGCCTCTGTGGAAGCAGGCTCATGAACAATCATTTGATGCTCTTGGTTTGCAGACGGAGGGGGAACAAAAGAAAGGGGTTCAACAACAAGGGGCTCTATGGGAGCAGCCCGATCTCTCTTCTTGGTTTTTCTCTTCTTGGGGGGTGGTGCTTCATCGATTAGATGCGCTTGGTTTTTCGCTTCTGGCTTCGCTTCGCTGCCTTGGTTTTCTTCTGCTCGTGGCCACCGAAGGAGCCTTAGGCTTCAAATCATGCATCTTTGGCAAGGTGGAAGACAATGTGGGGTTCTTCCTGCCGTGGTGCTTCAGTTTTGGCTTCAGTTGACTTCTTCTTTTTCTTGGCAGCCATTGAGGGGTCAATGCCAGGGCGGCCAAGTGCCTTGCGCTTTTCAGCTTCATTGTAGGCTTGAACGCATTTGTCTGCGAGTGCATTCATGCGCTCTCTTGAGCCTTTGTGTAAGTGCATCTAGTGCCCCTTAGTGATTTTGGTGTATTGAAGACATAGGTTAAGGGACTAATGTGTTTATGAGTGTACAGGTCTATAAGTCTATGAGGAGTTTGATATTTATAGAGAAAGTCGACCCCTAAAAATGAAGTTCTTCGACTGAATACTTTGGTATTCTGAAGACTTTCTGAAGACTTTGAAAGTGAAGAAATTGGTGTGACCTTGAAGACTTGGTATTCATTTGAGGAACATGAAGCGTGAAGACTTTTGTTTTTCGTAGTTTCGTTTTCTCTTTCTTGAGTCATAGGAAACACCGTCTTTGTTAAAGGGGTCGAGGAAATACTAAGGAAAAATTTCCATGTGATGCTCAACTTAAAATCCTACACCTACCAATCCCTTGAGTGAAGCCTTTGGAAATCCCATACAGTTCAATCATTTTCTTCAAAGGATGTGAGACGAAGTTCTTACGGTCGCCGAGGACTTTATTCGACTGGGGAGTTAGGAATTCGCCAAAGGTCTTGGATTGCCTACACAAGGATGTTAACATGATAGCCCCGAGGAATTCGAGAGTCAAATTTCCGACCGTTCTTTGTACTCTGGCATGACTGTCCCAAAATATCTTATCCACATAACGGTCATATCATTGAAGGGCATTGATGTCTTATCATGTCGGGCTGCTCCCTAGGCTATAAATAGCCGCCCCCTACAACCACTAGCTGGTCGGCTGCTCCGAGAGAACTTGACACTTGTCATTTGAGAGCAACCCATCCTCCGAGGACTTTGAGCGAAAATCATCGACTGAGGAAAAACCCAAAACCAAACCCCTACAAACCCGAAGTGATTGAGCATCACTGAAGAGATTGATCATGCGTGGATCCGACGCTTGTTACCTTTCAAGACTGTGCTTCTTCCAGACGGTTAGGCGTCATGGTCTAGAGCATCCAAGAGGAATTGTGGATCGCTGAGTGACCAAGTCTGTGAAGGTTTGGAAGTCGCCTGAAGACTTACCACGAGTGATTGGACGAGGTCTGTGTGACCTTAGTTCAAGGAGAATCTGGTGAGGACTTGGTGTCCCGAGCTGCGTGCTCAGCCCGGGTGTCCGGGACTGTGTGTCCTCGAGTTTAAATACTCGGCCGCTCCAACCAGACGCATAACCGAGGCAGCAGTTGGAACTGGTCCACCAAATCATTGTCTTCACCAACCTTACTGGTTCTATTTCCTCAACTCTTTCATTTCCTCATTACTGCGTTGAGTGTTTGTTCATATCTGTGTTTGAAGACTTTGACTAAAGACTTTCTCAATTTCTCAGTTCAATTTCTTCAGTCTGTTTGTCTTCATCTTGTGTTATCCTGTGTTTACGCTTTCTGTACCCTGTGATTGTCTTCATTTCATCATGATGACCATGCCCGCATTCTGTTATGCTTACTTCTGAGTACTTATTCCGCTGCAAGTAGTTCTTCGCTTAGGAATTTCCTCACCAGCAAATTCCTCAGTGAAGAATTCATAAAAATCGCCTATCCCCCCCCCTCTAGTCGATATAACGCACTTTCACTTTGGCTTCCTCGCGTTTCTTCTGAAACGACTCCTTGAGGTCATTAAGCATCACCTTGAAATTTTGCACATCAGCCACATTCAGCTTGGCTACATGCTTCTTGAACAGTTCCTTCTCGAAGTCTATCTTTTGCTTCAGTTCAACTATGCGCTGAGCTAGAGCAAGCTCAGGAGCAATGGCTCCTTGGAAAGCAACGCTGACGCCAATGGGAAGCTGAAGATCATCAAAGCTGAGATCTTGATTGTCGAACCACTCATCAATGAAGTTCTTCAGAATGTTTACATCAAAGAGGGGCAGATCGTTGAAGATCTCCGCCTCTTGCTTGCTTTTGATTAGTTGTTCCAGAGCATCTTCACCAAATTCTTCATCTGAAGACAAGTCAATGGTTTCAGATTCGTTCTTCAGAATGGCAGCAGGTGTCAGTGCATGACTCAGTTGCTGAACATGTGTCTTCTGTGGCTTCTCACGCCTCATGGAGATGCGAGAGAGATCTTGAGTTATTCTTTGGGAGCGTATAAGTAGTTGCCAATGGCTTCACTCTCGAAGCTTTTGGTGCAGCTGATGACTTTGAAGCTTTAGTCTTCTTTTTGCTGCGGCTTTGGGGCAGGAGCTGGAGCTTCATCGATGTCAGCATCATCATCAGAATGATCCACTTTGGCACCTTGAACAGCAATGTGAGTGATGAGGCCAGCAAGGTTGTAGAAGGGGCCGATCCTGTTCTCATTGGCTTCACGGGTGCCATTGTCCCGAGGTGAGGAAGGACCAGGGTTGAAGTCAAGCCCTAGATTCTTCTTGTTCTTCGCAGCTGAGTCTTTGGCGAACTGGTAGTTGCGCTTGAACAGATTGTCTTCACGACACGGAAGCGGTGAAGAAGGGTCGACATTCTCGGTACGTGGTCCGCGCACCATGCAAGGATAGTAGCCTTGCTCAATAGCTTCAGCCTGAGTCCTGGGTGGAAGATTTTTGTACAAAATATCACCCCAGGGTGCCTTGGTGGCATTCTTCTCTGCATATTCTTCAGTGATGAAGCGATATTTAAACCATTCTTCTGCCCAATATCTTCGAATCCATTGGATTCGATTCTTTTGTTCAGTCTAGGTTTCTTCTGGGTCAGTTCTGTACATCTCGTGCAAATCTGGAGGTAAGTCCTTGGAAGTGTTACCACGACGCTGTCTGCCTCCCTTTCTTGCTGACTTTTCAGTTGCCATGAAGTGTAAACTGAAGGGCTTCAAAGACGTCTGCAATGGCTTCAAATGGCTGGTCTGACAGGAACTCGCTTCAGGTGAGTTGATGTGACTCTGCAAGAATTCTGCAAACGAATGCAGACTATGAGAACCAAGGGATTCTCCCACGGACATGTACCTGTGACAACATTAGAGGTGCAAGGGAAGGGGAAGAGGGCATATGCATTCTCAGAAGATTTTGAAGATAACTCACTTTGAAGACATTGACCTCATAACGCGAAGACATTCACTTATATGATGAGAGTTGGTTCCAGAGTTGTAAAAATCCAAGAATAAGTACAAGTGAGGAATCTAACTTGTGAAGAAGCATAGAGTGAATATACTAGGCGAGAATATGAGATCTTTGAAAGAGATAGATTCAGGTTTGAAGATCTAGAAACCACTTTTAGTAGGAAAGGATAAATCTATCAGATCAAAAAGACGGTAAAAAGTAAACTTTTATTACCACAGGAGAACTGCTAGACGGAGCGAAGATGGATGCCGAGCAGTTCGATCTCCCGTGCCCTAACTTGGCGACCGAAGACACCTACGACGACGGTGGAGAAGACGAGGTCCGCGGCCGGCGTGAGGACGGCGTCGAGGAAGTCGCGGCAGCTAAGCGCTTCGTCGTCGGCATCGTCGAGAGCTAGCGGGGGTGCTAGGGTTTGCGAGAGATGGCGAAGGAGGAAGAAGGATTTTTTACCGTGACGAGACAGGTATTTATAAGGACAGAGACAACACAACGCAATTACGCAGGTGCCCCTGGCGGTTCACATTTGATGGACACGTGGCGAACATGCAATGCATTGAGAGTTGTTCCACGTTCCCGCGCGCGCCTGGGTTGTCGGGGTGGTCGTTCCGAATTCTCCGGGTCTCAGGCAAAAGGATATGTCATTTAAAACTAGATATAAATGTTTGTCTCTGTATCTTCTGCTGACAAGGACGCAGAGAAGACATTCGACAGTTTCAACAGAATGCATATGATTTGGATAGATAGAGCTTGAGGTAGAAAGCATAGAGAGGTTAGGGTCCGATCACATTCACTTAGTTCAAAAGATTCAAACAAGAAGACACAGCCATAAGTGAATGCTGTAGAGGACAGAATACAACTTATATATATAACAGAGTAAAGCCAAATCAGTAATCACGAAGTCAATTTAGTGTTGAGGTTAAATCAATTGCGAAATCTTTGCAAATATAGCGCCATGAGGAAACACTTCATAAAAGTTTGGTGGTGGCGTTACCCACCGTATAGGAAGTATTAGACCCAGACAGGGCGCACAATTATCGTGGCGCTCTGAAGTCAATTTCCACATTAATGTATTCACACTTAGAGTGTATGTCTTCATTGATTGAAGATATACATTACTTCGTGTGTTGCACATCTAAGTCATCAAAATGCGTAAGTGTTAGGATGTGTGCCTAATAACAGGACATTCGAGGATTCCAAGATATTTAGCTCACACCGCAACTTGCAAAACCTTTTCTCATCCAAGGGCTTAGTGAAGATATCAGCCAACTGCTCTTCTGTCTTGACGTGAATGATATCAATATCTTCTTTCATAACATGATCTCTGAGGAAGTGATGACGAATTTCAATGTGCTTTGACTTCGAGTACTGAACTGGGTTATTAGCAATCTTGATAGCGCTTTCATTATCGTAGAAGAGTGGCACATGCTTCAGATGGATGCCATAGTCCTTAAGAGTTTGCTTCATCCACAGAAGCTAAGTGCAGCAAGATCCAGCAGCAATGTATTCAGATTCAGCAGTTGAGAGTGATACACAGTTCTTCTTCTTTGAAGACCAACAGACAAGAGATCGACCCAGAAAGTGACATGTGCCTGATGTCGTGTAACATCCCAAATTTTTAATTTGGAATGTTACAAATTAAGTCATCATGCATTTCATATTTTCTTGCATTTTGCCGATCCTAGAAATTTCACGCAACTCAAGGACCCTCGGAGAGAGTTGGAGGTTTCGAAATTTCATATTTGAGTTTTCCCAAAATTGAAAATAGGATCATTTGGATTTATTTATTTTATCTTCAATTATTTTTCCAATATCAAAAATAAGAGAGGGAATAATATGACTTTCCCAAAATTTAGGAACAATAAAGATTTAATAAATAAATCAAATTTTGGATTTTTCGGAGTTTATTTGCCTTAGGGAAAAATGCGTGTTTTCAAAAAATTGCATTTTGGCCCCGTGTTAAAGTTCATTTTGTTCGACTCATTTTTAGGAGTCGGGGAAAATTAACTTTGTAAAATTTGGAGTTCGTTTAGATTTTATTTTATTCGCTTTTTCATGAGATTTTATTTAAAAAAAAAAAAATCGCCCCCCCAGGCCAAGGCCCAGGCCCACCTGCCTCCTCTTCCTCACAAGGCGCCCACAGACGCCCATGGCCGAGTCCGAGGAGGACTCCTCCTCCTCCTCCTCCCTTGCTTGCCCCCTCCCCAAGCAACCCCCTCCTATATATACTCCCTCACCCCCTTCTCCTCCCAACCCTTGTTGCAGCCGCCCTCTCCATAGCCGCCGCCGCGCCAGTGCCCCGCCCGCCCGTGGCCTTGTCGCCCGCCGCCTAACCGCCGCCCACGAGCCCCTTCCCGGCGAGGTAGCCGCGCCGCGCCACCCTCCCCGGTTCGGTTTTTTTATAAAAACCGCCCGGTTTTCTTTTCCGTTGTTCGGTTTTTTTTAAAACCCTAGATCGGTTTTATTTTTTTTCGGTTTAGCTAATTAGTGAACGTTCACCGATCCGTTCGTTTTAACGAACGTGTTCACCGGTTATTCCCGGTTAACGAACGCCCGTTCGTTTAACCGTTTGTCGTTTTCTTTTAATCGGATTTAATCCGTTATTTTCCGATCTCGATTTCAGATCCAATCTTCGTTCTAGTTTAACTTCTCGCTCGTTTATCGGAATCAGGTGATTCAAGCGCCTGGAGTTTCGTTTCGAAACCGCCGTTCCGACTAATCCACTTAAACAAAGTTTTGCTACTGTAAAATTTGACCTAGTTTCAACTTGCTAGAACCGAGTTGTTTTCTTTCGTCATATGACTTTCGTTGCTTTATTTGATTCGAATCTTTTGCAACCAGGGTTCTTAAGTTGAACTTTCTGGTCAGATCTTTTATTCGAGATTTACCCGTGCATTAGATGAGTACTTATTGTATGCTTGTTGTTTGTCTGCGATAGATCACCCGGAGTGCGCCGCTTGTTACTTGAGTCTCTAGGTTTCATGGATCGTCGACAGCAAGGCAAGTAACACTTGATCATAATTTGTCTACTACCCAGTTTTATGCATTAGATCTATTCCTCAAACACTTGCATGATTAGGATCTAATTAAATTGTGGGCTTTGGGAAGTAGATTGAGGTAGTACCTATTACCTGTTTTACTTATGAAACCTTGGGAGTTACTTCTCGTTTGCTTATTATGCCATGCTATGCTAGTAGACGTGGATTGGGTGAGTGATATCCATGACACATGTGAGATTGTTATTAATGGTTTAATTAAGGTGGCAACTTAAACACACATCTGGGTGGATTGAGGCACCTGGTTTCTATCAGGACTTGCCTGTTTTTCTTCGGACCGCCACCTGTGCTCAAAGGGATCATAAGATCATTCATGCTAGAAACTTCCGTGTGCAGCCACAAGCCATTATGGGCTCTGGCATAGTTGAGTAAGTCGTATGAACTCTTATAGTGGTGGACTAGCAGATGTAGGGGATGTAGGTGTACCGTCCACCCATCGTAAGGTGCTAGCGCTTCTGAAAGACTGTGTCTCGGTCATCCGTCTCTCAAACACCATGTAGTTCGAGAAACCAAACGGAGGCGATCGAGTCTTGTGGGGAAAAGTGCGCAAACCTCTGCAGAGTGTAAATACTAATCATGATTAGCCGTGTCCCCGGTTATGGACATCTTGAGTATCTAGTACTTGAATATCATGTGAATCTCAACGTGTTACTCTAATTAATGTTATTGGGTTTTTAATGAGTACTTTTAATTGGGATTGAGGATGTCATCAACCATTCTCAATGTTTAACAACCACCATGATAGTTAAACAAATTTATTCGCTTTGCAAGAGGGCAAAACTGGCTTTATGCAAAGCTGTAATCAGAGAGCTTTACCACCAGCCATATATGCATGTAGTATAGGCTTATTCCTTCATTACTCTCTATGTGTTACATTGCCAGCATATTCCATGTGCTGACCCATTTTCGGGCTGCAACTTTCATGTTGCAGACTTTTCAGACGACGAGTAAGGTGTTTTAGGTTGTGGTTCTATACTCAATGATGCTGATGGAGTTGATGGACTCACTTATCATCCAAGTCTTCCGCTGTTATCATTATTAGATGGCCTTAAGCCATGTTTATTGTAATAAGTCCTCTTTTGGACAACGATGTAATAAGTGTGTGATTGCTACTCTGTTATAAATCCTTCGAAGTACTGTGTGGTGTCAGCATTACTGATCCAGGGATGACACCTGAGCATAGAGACTTGATCCATTCGGGTCGGGTCGCTACAGAGATGGTATCAGAGCACACGCTGACTGTAGGACACGACCACTAAGTTAAAGCCATAGATCACTACTCTCTTCTCATTTTCTAACTCCTCATCTTTTCTACCTTTTAGGATGAAGGACACGAAGATCAAGTACGCCCAACCAGATGAAGGCACGCCTTTTGGATTTCACTTGAAGGAAGTCACCAAGTACCTGAACATTGGACTACCAAGTTTCACCGGGACTTTCAACGCCACTCTGCCTGAAGAGGAGCTACTGAAGATTCAAGCTCACGTTCCGGAAGGACATTCGCCCCAATCACCAAGCCTATAGATAGTGTTTTCGGTGCACCAACCTGGAGTGCAGGAAAGAGCATGGCAGCTCATATCACCATGGGACGCATTGGAGAAGTTTACCAAGAAGACCTCAAGGACACCATCTATCGATTTGTGGACGCCTTGAGATGAACAATGGGAGATAGTCAGCACCAAGAAGGATAGATCCATTGCAGCTTTCATCCAGGAGTTAAACCAGCACATTCGACGCCAGGAGAACCAGATGTGCAATGTTATGCTCGAATTGAAGAATGCGAAGGGAAGGATCATCAAACTTGAAGGAGAACTAAAGTCTACACGCAAGGACTACATGGACGAGATCGTAGCACTAGCAAGACACAACAACGATCTTAAGTATGAGATTGAAGAACTCAAGAAGAAATTGGCGCTCAAGAATGAAGACAAGTACGTCGACTGTCCAAGCGACTACATCAACATCGACGACACCGATTCGGATCCAAGTGAACCCGACTTTGAAGATGAAGCTGGAGCAGACATCATGGAGTCTTCCACCGGTTCAAATTAGTAGATGACCCCCACATATTAGTAGTATTTCCTCCATGTAACATTTTAGTTCACACACTTTTGCGATAGCTAGATCGTTGTAAGCCCTTTGTTTGAATTGAATGAAGTGATTTTGTGTCCGTTTGCTCATATACATTTGGGTAGTGTTTCTCCCTAGACCTCACTCTATTCTTAATTTCTCGTCTTTTCTAAACCCATCAGATGCCTCCGAGGCCGCGACCCGGGTTTGTTTTTCCATGGGAGATCACCCAGTTGATTCAGCAGCGTAACACTTTGATCCAAACACTAGTACAGAATCAAGGCAACAACAACAACAACCCACCGCCACCACCACCAGTTGACCATCTGGCTCGTTTCTTAAGGCTGAACCCGCCGGTGTTTTCCAGTAGCACCGAGCCGATAGTAGCAGATGATTGGCTCCGTAAGATAGGGAGGGAGTTGACCACCGCAGGATGTACGGATGGAGAGAAGGTGAAATTTGTTGCACATCAGCTTGAAGGACCAGCAAGACATGGTGGGAGAATTTTACAGCCACTTACCCCAGAGACACCGCCACACAGGATCGGGCCAAGAAGCTTTTCCAGACGCCCATGTCTCAGCAGGAGCTATGGCCATGAAGAAGCGTGAGTTTCGCAATTTACGCCAAGGAGGAAGGACTATCAGCCAGTATGTGGATGATTTTAGTAAGTTAGCACGTTATGCCACTGATGAGGTTGCCACAGATGCAGCTAAGCAGGAGAAGTTTCTGGAAGGACTGAATGATGAGTTAAGCATGCAGTTGATGGTAGCAAGTTTCAATAACTACCAGGAGTTGGTAGATCGTGCCCTCATGATTGAAGGAAAGCAACAGCAAATTGAGAATCGCAAGAGGAAGTATGGACAGGGAAATATAACTCTGGAGCCCAACAGAAGCCTCGTTATACCCCTAAACAAGGAGTTCGGGCCAAGATACCCATGGAGGAGGTAATTCGCACAACCATAATGGCACCAAGAATGGGAACGGGAATGGAGGAAGCAATGGATGTAACCTCAGACACCATCAACCCCAACCAAGAAAGACCTGAGCCATGTCACTGTTTCAAGTGTTCCAAGACCGGACATTATGCAAATGATCATCCCAAGGCCAAGGTGGAAATGGAAGTTCGGAAAGAAGCCAAACCCTTTCAACAGGGGACAGGTAAATCACATTGATGTGGAGGAGGTTGAAGATCAGCCCAATGCAGTAATCGGTAAGTTTTTGGTTAAGTCATTTACTGCACTAGTTCTTTTCGATATCGGTGCATCGCATTCATACATATCAAGGGGATTTGTAGAGAAGTTTAGTCTACCTACTCGGATTCTTAAAACCCCTTTGCTAGTAAGCTCACCAGGAGCGGAGTATATGGCCAGACAAGGATGTTTTCAAGTGCCACAAAGTATAGGAAGGCATGTGTTCCCGACGGATTTGATCATTTTGGAATCCCAAGGATTTGATGTGATTCTCGGTATGGATTGGCTGCCGATGTATGGAGGAAACATCGATTGCGCAAGTAAGATGATTTTGCTCACAACACCAGAAGGAAGAAGGATTAAGTATGTATCACGGCATGAGCCGAGGAGAGCTCATGTAAATTGCTTATCAGGAGTTGTGCAGGAAGAAGTACCAGTGGTGAAGGATTTCCTGATGTATTTCCGAAGAGTTGCCGGGAATGCCACCGGATAGAGACATTGAGTTTTGATTGAGCTTTTGCAGTGCAAAGCCCAATATCGGGCGACCATACATGATGCCCGCATGTGATTTGGCGGAAATCAAGAAGCAGATTAAGGAGCTATTGGATAAAGGTTATATACGCCCAAGTTCTTCACCTTGGGGATCACCCATACTGTTAGTGGAGAAGAAGGATGGATCATTAAGGATGGTTGTTGATTATCGTGGATGGAATGCAGTAACAATCAAGAACAAGTACCCACTACCAATGATAAATGATCTGTTTGATCGTTTGCAAGGAGCTAAAGTGTTTTCCAAGATCGGTTTGCGATCAGGGTACCATCAGTTGAAGATTCGAGAGCAGGACATACCTAAGACAGCATTTACCACGAGATATGGACTGTATGAGTACACCATTATGTCTTTTGGACTGACTAACGCGCCAGCCTATTTCATGAATCTGATGAACAAAGTATTTATGGAGTTCTTGGATAAGTTAAATGCGTGGTGTTCATAGATGATATTTTGGTTTTCTCGAAGAATGAAGAGGAACATAAGGAACATTTGCGATTGGTTTTGGAGAAACTGAGGGAACATCAGTTATATGCCAAGTTCAGCAAATGTGAGTTTTGGCTAACGGAAGTTGGATTTCTTGGACATGTTATATCCGGAGAAGGGATAGCAGTTGACCCCACAAAGGTTGAGACCGTAACCAAATGGAAAGCACCAACGACAGTTGGAGAGATCCGGAGTTTCCTTGGACTCGCAGGATACTACCGATGATTCATTGAGAATTTCTCAAGGATTGCAAAGCCTATGACAGAATTGTTGAAGAAGGATACCAAGTTCATATGGACTGAGGATTGCGAGGCAAGCTTTCAGGAATTGAAGAAAAGATTGGTTACCTCACCAGTGTTAATTTTGCGGATCGGACCAAGGATTATGAGGTGTATTATGGCGCTTCACGTCGAGGACTTGGAGCGGTGCTTATGCAGGAAGGAAGAGTTGTTTCAGATGCTTCACGACAGCTTAAGCCTCATGAGTTGAATTATGCCACACATGATTTGGAGTTAGCAGCCGTTGTGCATGCATTGAAGACATGGAGACATTTTCTCATTGGAAATCATTGTGAGGTGTACACGGACCACAAGAGTTTGAAATATATATTCACGCAGAAGGAATTAAATCTCAGACAGAGGAGATGGTTGGAGCTTATTAAGGATTATGATATGCGATTGCATTATCACCCCGGGAAGGCTAACGTTGTAGCAGACGCATTGAGCCGTAAGAGCCACGTCAATACCCTAATGATGGGAGGAATACCCAAGGAGTTAGCCGAGGACCTTCGAGAGCTATGTTTGGAAATAGTTCCGAGAGGCTTTGTGGCAGCATTGGAGATTCAGTCTACGTTGATGGACAAAATCAGAGAAGCCCAAAAGGCAGATAAGGAAGTTGCCACTATAAAGGAGAAAATGAGCGAAGGAAAACCTAAGGGATTTCGTGGGATGAGCACGATACCCTATGGTTTGAGGACCGTGTTTATGTGCCAAATGACCCGGAGATCAGGAAGTTGATTTTGCAAGAAGCCCATGATTCGCCCTATTTGATTCACCCTGGAAATACCAAGATGTATTTGGATTTGAAGAATACTTTCTGGTGGACCGGAATGAAGAAGGATATTGCGGAGTATGTAGCAGTTTGCGATGTATGTCAAAGAGTGAAGGCAGAGCATCAGAAGCCAGCAGGATTGTTACAACCATTGCCAATACCCGAATGGAAGTGGGATAAACTAGGCATGGATTTCATCACAGGATTGCCAAAGACACGTTCTGGCTATGACTCGATTTGGGTCATAGTCGATCGTTTGACTAAGGTAGCTCATTTCATTCCAGTCAAGACTACCTATAGCAGTGCTAAATTGGCAAAGATATACATGACCAGAATTGTGTGTTTACACGGAGTTCTGAGGAGTATCGTATCGGATAGAGGAACCTAATTTACCTCGAAATTTTGGAACCAGTTGCACGAAACATTGGGAACCAGGTTGGAATTCAAAGATGCCTTTCCACCCACGCATCGATGGACAGACCGAGAGAGTCAATCAGATTTTGGAGGATATGTTGAGAGCTTGTGCACTAGATTATGGATCTAGTTGGGATGATAATTTGTCAGATGCAGAGTTTTCCTATAACAACAGTTACCAAACCAGCTTGAAGATGGCACCTTTCGAGGCTTTGTGCGGAAGGAGGTGCGGGACACCGTTATCATGGAACGAAGCCGAGACCGTCGGTTGTTAGGACCAGATTTGATTAAGGAGTCTGAGCAGAAGGTTAAGTTGATTCGCGATAGGCTCAAGGTAGCCCAGTCCGCATGTAAAAGCTATGCGGGCTCAAAAGCATAAAGGCTGACGAGAATATGAAGTTGGAGACAGAGTTTACTTAGAGTATCCCCGCTTCGAGGAGTTAAGCGTTTTGGAGTTAAAGGAAAATTAGCACCACGTTTTTGTTGGACCTTATAAGATTTTGCAACGCGTGGGAGAAGTTGCTTATAAGCTGGAATTGCCAGAGGGACTGTCAGGAGTTCATGATGTATTCCATGTGTCTCAGCTGAAGAAATGTCACGCCGAAATGGCGGAAGTACCGCTAAGAGATACAGTGCCACTTGAAGCAATTCAGTTGCAGGATGATTTGACATATGAGGAGAAACCAGTCAAGATTCTCGATTATGCCAGCAGAGTTACTCGCAGCAAGGTTATCAAGTTTTGCAAAGTTCAATGGAGCCACCACACTGAGGATGAAGCCACCTGGGAAAGAGAATAAGATTTTCTCAAGGATCACCCTCACCTATTTTCTAGCCAACCCGAATCTCGAGGGCGAGATTCATCTTAAGGGGGGTAGGTTTGTAACATCCCAAATTTTTAATTTGGAATGTTACACATTAAGTCATCATGCATTTCATATTTTCTTGCATTTTGTCGATCCTAGAAATTTCACGCAACTCAAGGACCCTCGGAGAGAGTTGGAGGTTTCGAAATTTCATATTTGAGTTTTCCCAAATTTGAAAATAGGATCATTTGGATTTATTTATTTTATCTTCAATTATTTCTCCAATATCAAAAATAAGAGAGGGAATAATATGACTTTCCCAAAATTTAGGAAAAATAAAGATTTAATAAATAAATCAAATTTTGGATTTTTCGGAGTTTATTTGCCTTAGGGAAAAATGCGTGTTTTCAAAAAATTGCATTTTGGCCCCGTGTTAAAGTTCATTTTGTTCGACTCATTTTTAGGAGTCGGGGAAAATTAACTTTGTAAAATTTGGAGTTCGTTTAGATTTTATTTTATTCATTTTTCTGCACGAGATTTTATTTAAAATAAAATACGCCAACTTCACTCGGGCTAAGGGCCCACTGCCCAGCCCCCTTGCTTGCCCCCTCCCCAAGCAACCCCCACTCCTATATATACTCCCTCACCCCCTCTCCTCCCAACCCATGGCCGCCGCCCCTCTCCATAGCCGCCCTTGTGCCTCAGTGCCCACCGCCGCCCGTGACGCTGTCGCCCGCCCGCCCCTAAGCCGCCGCCCACGAGGCTTCCCGGCGAGGTAGCCGCGCGCCACCCTCCCGGTTCGGTTTTTTTATAAAAACCGCCCGGTTTTCTTTTCCGTTGTTCGGTTTTTTTAAAACCCTAGATCGGTTTTATTTTTTTTGGTTTAAACCCACCGCCGTTCCGACTAATCCACTTAAACAAAATTTTGCTACTTTAAAATTTGACCTAGTTTCAACTTGCTAGAACCGAGTTGTTTTCTTTCGTCATATGACTTTTGTTGCTTTATTTGATTCGATTCTTTTGCAACCAGGGTTCTTAAGTTGAACTTTCTGGTCAGATCTTTTATTCGAGATTTACCCGTGCATTAGATGAGTACTTATTGTATGCTTGTTGTTTGTCTGCGATAGATCACCCGGAGTGCGCCGCTTGTTACTTCGAGTCTCTAGGTTTCACGGATCGTCAGCAAGGCAAGTAACACTTGATCATAATTTTTCTACTACCCAGTTTTATGCATTAGATCTATTCCTCAAACACTTGCATGATTAGGATCTAATTAAATTGTGGGCTTTGGGAAGTAGATTGAGGTAGTACCTATTACCTGTTTTACTTATGAAACCTTGGGAGTTACTTCTACGTTTGCTTATTATGCCATGCTATGCTAGTAGACGTGGATTGGGTGAGTGATATCCATGACACATGTGAGATTGTTATTAATGGTTTAATTAAGGTGGCAACTTAAACACACATCTGGGTGGATTGAGGCACCTGGTTGCTATCGAGGACTTGCCTGTTTTTCTTCGGACCGCCACCTGTGCTCAAAGGGATCATAAGATCATTCATGCTAGAAACTTCCGTGTGCAGCCATAAGCCATTATGGGCTCGCATAGTTGAGTAAGTCGTATGCGAACTCTTATAGTGGTGGACTAGCAGATGTAGGGGATGTAGGTGTACCGGTCCACCCATCGTAAGGTGCTAGCGCTTACGAAAGACTGTGTCTCGGTCATCCGCTCTCAAACACCATGTAGTGCGAGAAACCAAACGGAGGCGATCGAGTCTTGTGGGGAAAAGTGCTAAACCTCTGCAGAGTGTATAAACTAATCATGATTAGCCGTGTCCCCGGTTATGGACATCTTGAGTATCTAGTACTTGAATATCATGTGAATCTCAACATGTTACTCTATATAATGTTATTGGGTTTTTAATGAGTACTTTTAATTGGGAATGAGGATGCTGTCAACCATTCTCAATGTTTAACAACCACCATGATAGTTAAACAAATTTATTCCTTTGCAGTAGGGAAAAACTGGCTTTATGCAAAGTCAGAATCAGAGAGCTTTACCACCAGCCATATATGCATGTAGTATAGGCTTATTCCTTCATTACTCTCTATGTGTTACATTGCCACATATTCCATGTGTCGACCCATTTTCGGGCTGCAACTTTCATGTTGCGGACTTTTCGCATTTACAAGTAAGGTGTTTTAGGTCGTGGTTCTATACTCAATGATGCCGATGGAGTTGATGGACTCACTTATCTTCCAAGTCTTCCGCTGTTATCATTATTAGATGGCCTTAAGCCATGTTTATTGTAATAAGTCCTCTTTTGGACAACGCTGTAATAAGTGTGTGATTGCTACTCTGTTATAAATCCTTCGAAGTACTGTGTGGTGTCAGCATTACTGATCCAGGGATGACACCTGAGAACAGAGACTTGATCCATTCGGGTCGGGTCGCTACATGTCGACTTGCGATCCACCTTGTCACCAGCATAATCAGCATCCGAAAATCCAACCAGATCAAACTCTGAGCCCTTTGGATACCATAATCCTAGTGTTGTGGTGTAAGCCAAATATCAAAGAATTCGCTTCACAGCTAAGTGATGCGACTCCTTTGGTGCGGCTTGGAATCGGGCACACATGCAAACACTAAGCATGATATCTGGCCTTGATGCACATAAATAAAGTAAAGAGCCAATCATGGAGCGGTATACCTTTTGATCAAAATCTTTACCATTGGCGTCAGGGCTTAGATGACTTTTGGTTGGCATTGGTGTCGTGTATCCTTTGTAGTCTTATATTCCAAACTTCTTCAGGCAATCTTTGAGATATTTTTCTTGAGATATGAAGATGCCGTTGCGTTGCTGACGGATTTGAAAACCGAGAAAGAACTTCAGCTCTCCCATCATGGACATTTGATACTATTCTTACATCATGTGACCAAATTCATCACTGTACTTCTTGTTGGTGCAGCCGAAGATAATGTCATCAACATAGATTTGGCACACAAACAGTTCGCCATCATATGTCTTCGTGAAGAGAGTGGGATCTAGAGAACCAGGTTTAAAGCCTTTGCTCTTCAGGAAGTCTTTAAGTGTGTCATACCAAGCACGAGGGGCTTGTTTGAGGCCATACAGTGCCTTGTTGAGCTTGTATACCATATCAGGATGTTTTGGGTCTTCAAAGCCAGGCAGTTCTGCTACATACACTTCTTCTTCAAACTTTCCATTGAGAAAGACACTCTTCACATCAATTTGATACAGAAGGATGTTATGATGATTTGTGTAAGCTAGCAGTATGCGAATGGCTTCAAGCCTAGCCACTGGAGCAAATGTTTCATCGAAGTCAATTCCTTCAACTTGTGTGTATCCTTGAGCAACAAGCCATGCTTTGTTTCTGACAACTTGACCATGCTCGTCTTGTTTGTTGCGATATATCCATTTTGTGCCTATTATGTTGTGCTTGCGAGGATCAGGACGCTTGACAAGTTCCCATACATTGTTCAACTTAAACTGTTGAAGCTCTTCTTGCATGGCTTGAATCCATTCAAGTTCCAAGAAGGCTTCATCAACTTTCTTAGGTTCTGAGATTGAAACAAATGCAAAATGTCCACATAAATTAGTTACCTGTGTTGCTCTTTGAGTAGCCCTTGAACGAGTGAGTGGACCAGGTGCATTGATGCTATCAATTATCTTCTCAATCTGAACTTCATTAGCAACCCGAGGATGAATCGGACGAAGACTTTGCTCTTGCTGATCATTGTCTTCATATTGAGGATTAGCTTCAGGCTGAGCAGCGTCTTCAGGTTGATCGGGTGCAGAACCGATAAGTTCCTCTTCAGGCTGGGCCTCTGATGTTATGATCTCTCATGTTCCCATTAGCTTGATTGATTCACTGGTAGATACTCCATCTAGCACATTTGGCAGGTGCTCTCTTTGCGAGCCGTTAGTTTCATCGAACCGCACATCCATCGTTTCAACCACTTTATAGTGAAAGAGGTTGAAGACTCTATAGGAGTGCGAGTCCTTTCCATAACCAAGCATAAAACCCTCATGTGCTTTCGATGCAAATTTTGAAGTGTGATGTGGATCCTTGATCCAGCACTTAGCACCAAATACTCTGAAGTAGCTTACGTTTGGATTCTTACCAGTGAGAAGCTCATAGGATGTTTTCTTAAGAAGCTTGTGAAGATAAACATGGTTGATGACATGGCATGCAGTATCAATGGCTTCAGGCCAGAATTTCCTTGGAGTCTTGTATTCGTCAAGCATCGTCCGAGCCATCTCAATAAGGGTTATGTTCTTGCGCTCCACGATGCCATTCTGCTGAGGTGTGTAAGGAGCAGAAAACTCATGAGTGATGCCTAAGGTGTCAAGATAAAGGTCGAGGCATGTGTTCTTGAATTCAGTGCTGTTGTCACTCCTAATGCGCTTGATCTTGACGCCATAGTTGTTCATGGCGCGGTTGGCGAAGCGCCTGAAGACATCCCGCACTTCATTCTTGAAGAGAATTATGTGCACTCAAGTGTATCTTGAATAATCATCAACAATAGCGAAACCATAGAGACAAGCAGTTGCATTGATAGTAGAGTAGTGAGTGGGACCGAACAAGTCCATGTGGAGCAACTCAAAAGGTTGAGATGTAGTCATGATTGTCTTCGAGGGATGCTTGGCCCTTGTCATCTTCCCAGCTTCACAAGCACCACATAGATGATCTTTCTTGAACTTGACGCCTTCGATGCCTATGACGTGCTTCTTATTGGCGAGAGTGTGTAGGTTCCTCATGCCAGCATGCTGTAGGACCTTGAAGTTTGTCTAGAGGGGGGGTGATTAGACTACTTGACCAATAAAAACCTAACCTTTTCCCAATTTTAGACTTTGGCAGATTTTAGCTATCTTTGAACAAGTCAAGCAATCTTCACACAATTCAAGCAAGCATGCAAAGAGTATATTGGCAGCGGAAAATAAAGCATGCAACTTGCAAAATGTAAAGGGAAGGGTTTGTAGGATTCAAACGCAATGGGAGACACGGATGTTTTTGTCGTGGTTCCGATAAGTGGTGCTATCGTACATCCACGTTGA
The DNA here is from genome assembly GCA_021605145.1 of Aegilops bicornis. Classification (NCBI taxonomy): domain Eukaryota; kingdom Viridiplantae; phylum Streptophyta; class Magnoliopsida; order Poales; family Poaceae; genus Aegilops; species Aegilops bicornis. Next base: position 175,569,628 of record CM038670.1, on the reverse strand, counting down.
TGGAGACTTCAACCCACGTAGGGTAACGGTTGCGCGAGTCCACGGAGGGCTCCACCCACGAAGGGTCCACGAAGAAGCAACCTTGTCTATCCCACCATGGCCGTCGTCCACGAAGGACTAGCCTCACTAGCGGTAGATCTTCACGAAGTAGGCGATCTCCTTGCCCTTACAAACTCCTTGGTTCAACTCCACAATCTTGTCGGAGGCTCCCAAGTGACACCTAGCCAATCTAGGAGACACCACTCTCCAAGAAGTAACAAATGGTGTGTTGATGATGGACTCCCCGCTCTTGTGCTTCAAATGATAGTCTCCTCAACACTCAACTCTCTCTCACAGGATTTGGATTAGGTGGAAAGAAGATTTGAGTGGAAAGCAACTTGGGGAAGGCTAGAGATCAAGATTCGTATGGTAGGAATGGAATATCTTGGCCTCAACACATGAGTAGGCAGTTCTCTCTCGTAAATAGGATGCTTTGGAAGTGTAGGCTTGTTCGATGGCTCTCTCCATGAATGAAGAGGAGGTGGAGGGGTATATATAGCCTCCACACAAAATCTAACCGTTACACACAATTTACCAAACTCGGTGGGACCGAATCATAAAACTTCGGTCGGACCGATTTAGTAAACACAAGTGACTGCTAGGGTTTTCGTGGGACTGAAATGCATCTCGGTAGGACCGATATAGTTAGGGTTAGGGCATAACATAATCTCGGTGAGACCGACATACAAACTTCGGTGAGACCGATTTTGGTAATTAGCTAACCAGAGAGTTGGTCAGGTAAACTCGGTAGGACCGATTTGCTCTTTCGGTGAGACTGAAAAGTTACAAAAGGGAAACAGAGAGTTTACATTGTAATCTCGGTGGGACCGATTCGCTCTTTCGGTGAGACCGAAAAGTGACGAAGGGGAAACAGAGAGATTACAATCCCATCTCGGTGAGACTGAGATCCCTATCGGTGAAACCGATTTGCCTAGGGTTTGTGGCAGTGGCTATGGTATTTGAACTCGGTGGCACCGGATAGAAAGAATCGGCAGGGCCAAATTTGACTTTGGGTTTAGGTCATATGTGGATGTGAGAAAGTATTGGATGGTTTTGGAGCATATCACTAAGCACATGAAGCAAGAGGCTCATTAAGCAACACCTCATCCCTTCTTGATAGTATTGGCTTTTCCTATAGACTCAATGTGATCTTGGATCACTAAAATGTAAAACGTAGAGTCTTGATCTTTTCAGCTTGAGCCAATCTTTTGTCCTTAATATTTTGAGGGATCCACTTTCATCATCCATGCCATGCCATTCATTGAGCTTTCCTGAAATATTCATCTTGGAATAGCATTAGCTCAATGAGCTATATGTTGTTATGAATTACCAACACCACCTAGGGATAGTTGCACTTTCAATCTCCCCCTTTTTGGTAATTGATGACAACATATAGATCAAAGCTTCGACAAATGATAATAAAATTGAAAAACATCGTCTCTTTGAGAAGTATGTGATAAGCAAGAGCTCCCCCTAAATTTGTGCATATCTTAAGATTTGCTTTGGACTGCAAATGCACAAGAAATTAGGCTCATGGGTTACTCTTCCATGTCACATACATCTTGGTGGAGCGCTCAAAATAATAATGATTGAATACATGCACTCATCACCAAGCACAGTGAATGATCATATAAGGATAAATAAGATAATATCATAAAAAGCATAAGTGTAGCTTATGATCAAACACATGATCATCAATGTCTAACAGGTAATGCATAGTATCTCAAGCAATCAAATGCAAAAATAGTTCAACCAAGAAGACAAGAGAGAACAAAAGCAAATCTCTCTCTCTCTCTCAAAGCCTATGATCTATACATTTTTCTCCCCCTTTGGCAACAAGTTACCAAAAAGTTCCCAGAAAATGCATAGCACTATGTCGTCTCTCAGGCTTGGTCTTCTGGTGGAGGTGTAGACAGGACTCCAAGGATGAACCCATCAGTAGACGTGGTAGGAGCTGAAGAAGTTGGAGCTGGAGCTGGTTGAGATGGAGCTGTAGCCGAGTCAAGAAGTGGCTCACGGTGTCGGTGGTTGGCACTGCAGGTGACCTCTGAGCTCTAGGCACTCCGCAAATGCATCGCTTGTCGTCTTGCCCTTCCTCGCCTGCATATCATCTTGTAACTGCTCCACAGCTAACTGAATCTCAGTCACTTTGACGTCAAGATCATAGAATTTTTGTTCCATGATTCTCTCCAGGCTCTCCTGGTTTTGAGTTAGGGTGGCCAATCCCTTCTCAATCCGTAGAGTTGATGCTATCAAGTAACCAAGCTGCTCCTGCTTGTTCTTCAGAAAGTACTCCGATGCCTCTGCTAGAGTGGGCATCTTTGCAGCTTTCTCTTGCCTTGCCTTCTCCTTTCTCTCCTGAGCTTGCACTGATGATGGTTCATTCTCAGTCATGACAACTCGATTGTCCTCAAATTCAGGATAGAGAACCATGTGTTCCTTATCCAATAGATACTTTCCTGTGCCCATCTTTGAGTTTATCAACTCCTGAATCTGTGGGGCATAACCACAACTCCTCTTCTGGTCTGCTGCAGTCCTCTTAATTGTCTCAACTATGAGGCTCATGACCTTGAATTTCTGAGGCACATAAAAAACATGAACCAAATTGATTGCATGCCCTCTAATCATGTTATGGTCACCTGATTTGGGCAATAGAGTATGCCTTAAGATCCAGTTGATTGTAGGCAGCCCTGACAGCAGAAAATGGATTGATCCAAACTTGAAGGACTCAAGTGCATCATCTGGAATCTCCTTGTACATCTGCGACATAGAGTTATGATCCATTTTCTTCTTACCATAAATGTCCAGGTCATCCTCACTTTCCTTTGGGGCATTTATCAAACTTGCCCATTCCTCTATGGTAGACCGATATCTGGTTCCTTCTGACATCCACACTATCCCGCCATCTGGATAGAAATGTGTTGTGGAGTAGAATTGCATGATGAGTTCATCGTTCCAGTTGGTGAGCTTCTGCCCAACAAAATCAACAACTCCACACGCACTAAAGCTGTCATATACTCCAGGGTAGTGTTCTGTGTTCTCCTGCATGTAGGTCCAGTCGACCCATCTCATATCGCAAACTATGGGCTTCTTATCCAGCAAGATAGTTTCATAAAAGTCCTGCTGCTCCTTGGTGTGAACCTGTAGTCCACAGCAGTCCTTCTCCTCGTGGCATATGGATCTGACTCTCTCCATAGCCTCAACCCATGATCTCTCCTGATCTTCATGTTTTCAACCACAGGATGAGCATCATTGTGGTCTGGGATCTTGGGTTTGAGCTTCCTTAGGACATTCCCTTCTTCATCTTCTTCAGCTTCAACCTCAGGCATTGGAGCCTTGTTCTTTTCAGCTGCTCGTATGCTCCTGGTATTCCTCTTGGGTGCATTCTTGGACTTGGGGGCTTTGGGTTTAGGTCATATGTGGATGTGAGAAAGTAGTGGACGGTTTTGGAGTATATCACTAAGCACATGAAGCAAGAGGCTCATTAAGCAACACCTCATCCCTCCTTGATAGTATTGGCTTTTCCTATAGACTCAATGTGATCTTGGATCACTAAAATGTAAAATGTAGAGTCTTGAGCTTTTGAGCTTGAGCCAATCTTTTGTCCTTAATATTTTGAGGGATCCACTTTCATCATCAATGCCATGCCATTCATTGAGCTTTCCTAAAATAGTCATCTTGGAATAACATTAGCTCAATGAGTTATATGTTGTTATGAATTACCAAAACCACCTAGGGATAGTTGCACTTTCACATGCCCTAGCCTCCGATGCCAGAGCCAGCACTCTGAAGCCTTTACTAGAAGACATACGACCATCTGTGGTCCTGCTGAGAAGTCTACCATGTACAGATCATCTTTCCTGTACCCTTCGAAGACTAGAGACTTGTCAGATTCCATTAGTACAAGGCAACGATATTTACCAAATAGCACAATCATGTTTAAGTCACAAAGCATTAAGACAGACATTAAGTTGAAACCATGAGCTGATCCCTTGAAATTGCAACTCTACCTAGGCCCAATACCTTGCTTTTACTAGTGTCAGCGAATGTGATGTGACTTTTATCACATGGACGTAAGGTTGAGTCCATGAGAAGACTTCGATCACCAGTCATGTGGTTAGTGCATCCGCTGTCCAAAATCCATTCTGAAGCACGAGGTGTCGTACCCTACAGTGCAGTTGGGAGGATAGGCTTCACAAAGAGTATTGTGAAGCATAAACATTTGACGCACAAGAGGATTATCAAAGCTCGAGATCAAGGTTAGGACCGATAGTATGACCGCAAGTGATTCAGAAACGAAATACATAGTAAGACCATTTGGGAATTTTATCTTGCGTCCCATAATGTGTTTTAGGTCCCCAGCAATAGCATCGGACGCCTTTGATTTCCGGCTGGAGACCTTTCCCTGCAAAAGAGAGTTAAGTGTCCTTAACCACCCACATTTTCAAGGGTGGCTTCGAAGCAATGAGACTAAGTGCAGCATCTGAGAACTTCAGCTTTGAAGCCCTAGCAAATAGCCTCACAGGAGGTGAATAATACTCATATGAATAGGCAGAAAAATTCTTAGTTTTGTGAACATAGCAGTTTGAAGATACACACTCATATTGATTCATCTGAGTATGTCTTTCCTGCAAAACATTGGCGTTAGGGCGACTCTCATGAGTCATGTATCTGTATGAAGCCTTTGGGCCATATGAAGCCATAGGTCTGGGGTTTGTCTTCTTCCTTGGTGGTGTCATGATGACATTACAGGAAGATTCTCAATACACTGTTTAGGCACCCAGATCTTCTTCATAGGTGGTCCATTCCCGCAGTTAGTACCAATATACCTGGCAAACACTTCACCATTCTGATTCTTAAACAGTTTATAGTTTGCATCAAAGGATTCATCAATAACAATTGGGTTAGGACAATCCAGATAAGGTGGATGGATCCATTGAAGGTTCCTTTGCAGCAACCCATGTGGTTTTGGGGTACTGCTCAGGCTTCCAGTAAGAACCATCGACATTCATTTTCCTCTCGAACCCAACACCCTCTTTCCTAGGGTTTCGGTTCAGGATCTGCTTTTTGAGGACATCACATAGTGTCTGATGCCCGTTGAGGCTTTTGTACATTCCTGTTTCAAGCAATGTCTTCAATCTAGCATTTTCATCAGCAACAACAGTGGTATCCTCCGCAGAGGGGTTAGTTACCACATCGATGGTTGAAGATATTGAAACAAAGCAGCGATAGAACACTCAAAGAATGTAATTAGCGTTATCACGCTCAAGACATTTTAAACATGGTGGTTCAAATCCTTCTTGAGCGGGACTGATCTGTTGAGCGCGAAGTGACTCATTTTCCTTTTGAAGATCTTCATGAGCCGCTCTCAACTTCTCAAGTTCTTGCTTCCTTTGAAGATAATCATAGAAAGCTTTTCATGGGTTGTTGAGAGTGATTCATGACGACCTTCAAGCTCTTGGTACTTAACATGAAGATTTTTTATATCTTCAATTAAGGACTGAGATCGGGTCATTTCAAATACCAACAGATCATCGCTTTTGTCTAACAGTTTTGAATATGTTCCATAGCTTTTGTTGTTCAGTTGCAATTTTAGCAAGTGTTTTGTAGCTGGGTTTGGATTCACAATCAGAGTCATCTTCACTTGATGTTTGAAAGTAAGCATCGCGTGAGTTTACCTTGGCACCGCGTGCCATGAAGAAGTAAGTGGGAGTGGAGTCGTCCTTGTCACTGGCATCAGCGTTGGTGATGGATACATTGTCTTCAGTGTTGAAGATGGACTTGGCAACGTAGGCTGAAGCCAGAGCTAGACTTGCAACGCCAGAGTCAGATTCCTCCTCAGACTCCACCATCTCTGCCTCCTCAGAAGCAGACTCCTCCTCTGAATCCATTTCCTTGCCAACAAAAGCACGAGCCTTGCCAGATGAACTTTTCTTGTGTGATGAAGACTTGGAAGAGGACTTGGAAGAAGATTTTGAGTATTTCTTCTTCTTCTTGTCATCAGAATCATATTCTTTGCTCTTCTTCTTTTTCTTCTCATTGTCCCACTGTGGACACTCAGAGATGTAGTGACCAGGTTTCTTGCACTTGTGATGTGTTCTCTTCTTGTGGTCATGGGAAGAAGCTTCATCATTTCTTGAGCTGGATCGTGAAGAATTTCTGAAGCCTTTCTTCTTAGTGAACTTCTGGAACTTCTTCACAAGCATAGCAAGCTCCTTTGCAAGGTCTTAAGCTTCACCGGAACTGCAGTCAGATACTTCTTCAGATGAGGAAACAACCTTTGCCTTCAAAGCGCAAGTTTGGCCATAGTTGGGACCATAGATATCTCTTTTCTCAGATAGCTGGAACTCATGTGTGTTAAGCCTCTCAAGTATGTCAGATGGATTGAGTGTCTTCAAGTTAGGGCATTCTTGAATTATAAGAGATAGAGTGTCAAATGAGCTGTCAAGAGATCTCAGAAGCGCTTGACGATTTCATGCTTGGTAATCTCAGTGGCGCCGAGAGCTTGAAGCTCGTTTGTGATGTTAGTGAGACGATCAAACGTGAGCTGGACATTTTCATTGTCATTTCTCTTGAAGTGGTTGAAGAGGTTGCGTAGGACACTAATTATTTGATCTCTCTGACTTGAAACACCTTCATTCACCTTGGAGAGCCAGTCCCAGACTAGCTTCGACGTTTCCAAAGCACTCACACGGCCATACTGCCCTTTAGTCAAATGACCACAGATGATGTTCTTCGCAGTAGAATCGAGTTGAATGAACATCATTGACATCAGCAGGGGTGACACCTTCACCAGTCTTGGAACGCCATTCTTGACGACATACCATAATCGACATCAATGGCTTCAAGATGCATACGCATCTTATTCTTCCAGTAGGAATATTCAGTGCCATCAAAGACAGGGCACGCAACGGAGACTTTGATTATCCCTGCGATGCGACATAGCTAAAACTCCAGGTGGTTAAACCGAATCACACCGAACAAGGGAGTACCTGGCTCTGATACCAATTGAAAGTGCTAGTTATCGACTAGAGGGGGGGTGAATAGGCGATTTTTATGGAAGTCTTCAAAACATGAAAGTTTCAAAGACAAACATGAAAACTAAACCTATAAACATGCAGCGGAAGATGAGCTACACTAGACAAGCCATAGTCAAACAGGTATGAAGCTAAAGCATGATGACAAATAGCAGCTAGGTAGTAGGATCAGGATAGAAGATAGTATGAAGCCAATCAGAACAAGTAGTCACACAGTGAAGTCAAACAGGTAGAGCAATCAAGCAATGACTTCACAAAGACAAACTGTATGTACGGAGAGTAAGAGATAGAACCAGTGTGTTGTGAAGATAGGGATTTGTTCGACCAGTTCCAGTTGTTGTGACAACTGTACGTCTAGTTAGGGAGGCTGAGATTGAACTCAGAAGACCGTGTCTTCACCTTATTCCCCTTGAGCTAGGGATACACAGTCCTCGGCCAATCACTCTGGTAAGTCTTCAAGGTAGACTTCCAAACCTTCACATACTTCGTTCACCGGCGATCCACAATTACTCTTGGATGCTCAAAACGCGACGCCTAACCGGCTGGACGATTCACAGTCCTCAAGTGTAAAAAGTCTTCAGATCACGCGGACAGAAAGACTTCAGTGATGCCAAACACTCTTTGGGCTCTGGGTGTTTTGGGCTTTGTCCTCACAAGGATTTCTCTCTCAAACTCTTCGGAGGTGGGTTGCTCTCAACGACAAAAGTCGTGCACTAACTCTGAGCAGCCACCAATTTATGGTGTAGGGGGTGGGCTATTTATAGCCACTAGGCAACGCGACCTGATTTTTCCGAAATGACCCTGGGTCACTAAGGAACTGACACGTGTCACAACGGTCAGATTTCAAACACACGCGACAGCTTGACTTGGGCTACAAGTAAAGCTGACTTTGCTCTCATTGTCTTCGCTCGAAGACATAGGATTTTGGTTGAGCATCACTTCAGTCACTCTGACTTTGATCACTTGGACCCCATTTAACAGTGCGGTGGTTCCTATGACTCAACAAAGAAGAAAAGAAACAACGAAACAGCTAAGTCTTCGCGCTCCATAGTCATCACTCAATGTCTTCTTCTGTCATAGTCTTCAATGTGAATATCTTCACGTACCACCATTGTCTTCAATGTCTTCATACATTTTTAGGGGTCATCTCCGGTAGGTAAACCTAATCAAGGAGGGACTACTACCTGTGTTATCCTGCAATTCTCACAAACACATTAGTCCCTCAACCACGTTTGCCGTCAATACTCCAAAACCAAACTAGGGGTGGCACTAGATGCACTTACAGCAAGAACTGAGGAAGGGCGCCTCTCCCTCCTCGAGCTCCCAGCTGTGGACCCGGAGGAGAAGAAGGCCAAGGCCAAGGACGTGAAGCGCAAGGTAGCATCCGTGCTCACAGCGGAGCCGGACACCAAGCGCGGCACAGACCAGCCCGAGTCATCCAAGGGCGGCCGACCATTCTGCGCCTTCCATAACCTGCATAGCCACAACACCAGTGACTGTCAAGAGCTTAGAGCCGTTCACGAAGGACGCTTCGTTCGACGCTCCGAGCGCAACGACCGGGGCTACGGCCGAGGAGGAGGATGTGGTGGCGGACGCTAGGATGACCGTGGCCCGCGCCAGGAGTGGCACGACCGGCCTCGTGAGGACCGCTGGCAAGATCAGCCTCGCGAGGGCGCCTGGAGGGATCAGCCTCGTGAGGATCATCCTTAGGGAAACACCGGTCTTCCTCCACAACCGCCACCACCAAGAAGGAATGACGACCACCATCAAGACGAGGGGGCTGGGGGCTTCCAGGAACCGCGTGCCATCTCTTGCATCTTGGGCGTAGCTCAAGCCCCAGCCTCACAGCGTATCTTCAAACAGTTTTCTCGTTAAGTGAATGCAGTCCTCCCCAAGCTCGAGGCCACGCGCCCGCTCAGATGGTCCAAGTGCCCCATCACGTTCAGCTCGGCAGATCAGCTCAAGTGCGCGCCATCACCGGGCGCCTCCCGATGCTTTGTTCACCAGTCATCAGCAACGTGCAAGTCACCAAGACCCTCATTGACGGTGGCGCAGGGCTCAACATCCTGTCCGTCGACACGTTCGACAACCTCCAAGTGTCGTATGATCAGCTTTAGCCCACCAAGCCATTCTCAGGAGTGACTAACGGCTCCACTACCCCGATCAGGCAGGTCCGCCTGCCCATTACTGAAAGTGCGTTATATCAACTAGAGGGGGGGTGAATAGGCGATTTTTATGAATTCTTCACTGAGGAATTTGCCGGTGAGGAAATTCCTTAGCGAAGAACTACTTGCAGCGCAATAAGTACTCGTAAGTAAGCATAAGAGAATGCGGGCATGGTCATCATGATGAAATGAGGACAATCAAAGAGTACGAAAGCATAAACACAGGATAGCACAAGATGAAGACAAAGCGGTGAAGAAATTGAACTGAGGAAATTGAGAAAGTCTTCACCAAAGTCTTCAAACACAGATATGAATGAACACTCAACACAAGAATGAGGAAATGAGAGGGTTGAGGAAATAGAACCAGTTAGGTTGGTGAAGACAATGATTTGGTAAACCAGTTCCAACTCGTTGTCTCGGTTGTACGTCTGTTGGAGCGGCTGAGTATTTAAACTCGAGGACACACAGTCCGGACACCCGATCGCCGAGCACACAGCTCAGACACCAAGTCCTCACCAGATTCTCCTTGAACTAAGGTCACACAGACCTCGTCCAATCACTTGTGGTAATTCTTCAAAGCGACTTCCAAACCTTCACAGACTTGGTCACTCGGCGATCCACAATTCCTCTTGGATGCTCTAGACCATGACGCCTAACCGTCTGGAAGAAGCACAGTCTTCAAAGGTAACAAGCTTCGATCCACGCAGGATCAATCTCTTCGATGCTCAATCACTTTGGGTTTGTAGGGGTTTGGTGTTTGGGTTTTTCCTCACTCAATGATTTTCGCTCAAAGTCCTTAGAGGATGGGTTGCTCTCAAATGACAAGTGTCAAGTTTCTCTCGGAGCAGCCAACCAGCTAGTGGTTGTAGGGGGCGGCTATTTATAGCCTAGGGAGTAGCCTGACATGATAAGACATAAATGCCCTTCAATGATATGACCATTAGGTGGATAAGATATTTTGGGACAGCTGGCGCAAGAACACAAGAACGGTCGGAAATTTGAATCTCAAATTCCTCGGGGCTATCATGTTAAATCCTGTAGGCAATCCGCCTTTGGCGAATTCCTAACTCCTCGGTCAGAACAAATTCCTCGGCGACCGGAAGAACTTCGTCTCATCACTTGAAGACATTGACTGAACTATATGAGATTTCCAAAGGCTTCACTCAAGGGATTGGTAGGTGTAGGATTTTGAGTTGAGCATCACATGGAAATTTTTCCTTAGTATTTCCTCGACCCCTTTAACAACGGTGTTTCCTATGACTCAAGAAAGAGAAAACGAAACTACGAAAACAAAAGTCTTCACGCTTCATGTTCCTCAAATGAATACCAAGTCTTCAAGGTCACACCAATTTCTTCACTTTCAAATTCTTGAAAGTCTTCGTAATATCAAAGTCTTCATCGAAGAACTTCATTTTTAGGGTCGACTTTCTCTGTAAATATCAAACTCCTCATAGACTTATAGACCTGTGTACACTCACAAACACATTAGTCCCTTAACCTATAAGTCTTCAATACAACAAAATCACTAAGGGGCACTAGATGCACTTACAATCTCCCCCTTTTTGGTGATTGATGACAATATAGGTTAATTTTTCAACAGGGATAAACATATGAAGTGTAAATACTGATATTGAGGAATTTGATTGCAAGATATAGAAGAACTCCCCCTGAAGATGTGCATAGTGAGGAATTTGCTTTTGAGGCAATGCACATTTGAAGAGTTGAATCATGGACATCTCCCCCTATATCTTGTAATTCATACACGCATTTGACATATAATATGAAGAATTTGAAATGCATGATGAAATATGGTGCTTGATGAAATTCAGCATGCGTGCGATAACATTAATGAGCAACAAGCATGCAAAATAACGCATCAAGAGTATCAAAGCATAGGAGAGAGCTCAGTGCATCAAAAGTATCAAAGCACCATCGGGTTTAAGATTACAACTCGATCCAATAAAAGTTTCAGAAGAACGAGAGTTGTAACTTAACAAAAAATTGCCCACATAATAGACCCGCTTGAAGACTAACTCAAATTTCTCCCCCTTTGTCATTGAATGACCAAAAGGATCGAAACTGAGGACTAACGCCCCTGAAGAATTTCAAGCTGAAGAAGGAGCGCCAGTGTTGTTGGGGTCAGTTGTCGTAGTGGGGCCTGCCGCAGTGTCGTCCAAGTCTTCATTTTCATCAGTGTCTATGCAGAATAGGAGCTGGCCACCAAGGAAGGAACTTTGACCTTCTTGTATTTCTTCGGAGGAGGTGCAGACCAGTCAAATTCTTCCTTGAGACCCATTGTCGTCAGTTCTTCCGCATTGTAGACATTTGAAAGAACAGCCCAGGTGCGTTTGAAGGTTTCATGGAGGTAGTAGTGGTTTTTCTTCATTGCATTGTGTGTTGAGGTCATGCTGTGAAGAATTGAACCAAACTGACGCTTGACCCATTTATGATTGCGATCAACCTTCTGATGAAGACTGAGAAGTAACTCACGATCAGTCATCACCCTGGGTGCTGTGGCTTGAGGCCTTTGCTTGGCTGAGGTATTTGCGGCAGAATCATGTGTGGCAGAGTCATCATTTGTGGAGTAGGATGCAGCTTTGCGAATATGTCAATCCAATTGACGATTGCCTTCATCGATCACAGCTGTTGCCTTGCCCTTGTCATCACCGAGGTAAATGTCCGCTTGAGGACTTCAATCGGGGCAAGTAGTTGCAGTGGTTCGTAGTATCAGCCTTGTAATTGAGTGAAGACCTTGTCCCGATGAATCTCATTATCCAAGGCGCATAAGGCTTCAAATTTCAAATGGTGACATAGCAATGTTTGCGAGTCCTCATGAAGAAATCATGGAAGTTGACGGAACGCCATGAATGATATTGAAAAGCATATTCTTCATGATGCCAACGACTTCTTCATCATTTGAGTCGTGGCCTTTGATAGGACTCATTGTCTTCGCTGTAATCCGATAGACAGTCCGAGGCACATACAATAATTCCTTGACGAGGAATTTGGTTCTTGGGTCTGCCTGTCTTCAAGGGCTTCATCAAGACTTGCATATAGTGATTTGAAAGCTTCAGGTTCGTTGTAGATACAACGAGCACCATCGAGGAGGACTGAGTGGTAGAGCACGAAGCAATTCAGTTCTTTGGTGCCTTGTAGTGAGTATTTTCGGACATCCAGTCTAACACCCATGAGTTCACGTCTTGAGCGTCTCCGGTGATGTGCAGCGTTGCATAGAATTGAAGAATGAGTTCTTCATTCCAATCACAGATGTCAAGTAGAAATTCGTAAGTCCTGCGTCGTGAAGAACACCGAGGACCTGGCTCAAAGCCCGGAGAGACTCCATGTCCACATGAGGAATATGTGCATGATCAAGACTTTGTCTTTGTTGAAGAGCACCGAGGAATAGAAATTGGCTTGACCGGCAGTCCGTAAACGCCTCTTCCTTATGCGAGCGTAATCATATGGATTGTAATCGATTGAAGAATACATGCTCGTGAAGAAATCTTCAGCCTTTAATTTTTGCTTTGTTGAGAAGGGATTCTTTGGCTTTGGCGGTGGAGTGTCGATGAGTTGCATCACGACCTCCGGAATCGCAATCTCGTGTTCTTCAGTCGAGGAATTTCTTGTTCCTCTCTGTGCGATCGAGGATCAAGCAGGTTCATCGGCGCTAGTGGCTGGAATTTCTTCATGGACATATGAAGTGGGATGAGTTTCTTGAGCCCATTTGAACTGTTGGAGCAGGGACCGAGGAATCATTGGATTGGGGTGAAGAGTGGAGAATTTGGATCTTGACTTTCCCAAAAGTCATCGTTCATCACCGGCGCAGCTTCCAATATCCACCTTCTTCTTCAATTTCCTCAACACCGGCCTCTTCGGGCCAGAACCGAGGCATCGGCGAGGAAATGATTGGGGTTGAAGGGATTGCTTCCACTTCAATTTCTTCATCAATCTGCTCGACGGGCAGCAGAATGATTTTCTTCATCGATCCGCTTGGGATCTCATAATCTTCGCCAAAAGGAACAAGGTCCTTTGATGGAATTGAGGAAATTGGAACAAAGCATCAATAGGATTTTCAAAGGAGCTGGTCATTGGCTTCATTTTCTTTGCAGTACCAAGAATTTGACGCAGTGATGCTTTCTGTTTCTTCACTGCAGCTCGTTACGCAGCCTTGGTCTTCTTCACATCGAGGCGGATGGAAGAATTGGAGTTGGTGTTGGCGCAGGAGGAGTTGAGGAATCTGGTTGATTTTCCTCGGTGCAACCGATGCGATCATACGACTTGTTCGATTTCTTCAGCGCACCACTAGTGGATGCCACAGCAATTTCTTGGTAATTTGGAATGGGATCATCAGCCCTGTAACTAGCATTGTCTTCGGCAGCCTGAACTTCATCAGCAGTACTGGTATGTTCTTCAGTCTGCTGGGCTGAGGCTCCAGCCTGAGGAATTTCTTGTTGCGTTGGGGCAGCAACATTGGTGAATTTCTTCGTCAGGTTGACGAATCTGACTTTGGCTCCTTGCCAATCAGCATAATAGGAGTCAAATTTGTCACTGAGGGCTTTGATGTCAGCCTGCATCTTGATAAGTTCTTCAGTTGTCATCTTTACAACATTTTTCTTCAGTAGTTTCTCTTTTCTGTACTGTGATTTCTTGATCTCTCTAGCAGTATCAAATTTCCATTTCTCCTCTTGGATGAAATGACTCAGCATGTGACTTTGACCAGGTGTCAGATTGAAGTCAGGCATAGGAGTGTTTGGGTCCTTGTGCCAAAGATCAATGTAGTCTAGGATCGCTCTTGGATCCAACAGCAGTGGCATAGGTGTGCCTTTGGCTCTAGCGGCCCTTTCTTGGCGGTCTCTGATGATTTCCGCAAGTTCATCATCATCAGCCTCATCATCTTCAGGTGGCTCTTGGAAGGCGGCCTGTTTCTTCTTGGGACTTGGCCGAGGACCTTGTCCACAGTGGCCTTAGTCTTCAGCAGAGTCGGGCCAGATGAAGACTTTGGTGCAGGTGAGGAACTTGTCAAACACCACAGCAATGGAGAAGCTCAGAGTCCTTTGGCACGTGGCGGATGCACAGTGCCGTGGACTTTGTCGGAACTGCCGAGGACTTGGGAGAAGCTGCCGAGGACTTTGAAGGAGCCGAGGATTTTGGAGGAGCAGGAGCAGCATGAGGAATTGGCCGTGAGGGCACAGCTGAGGAACTTGGCCGTGAGGGCACTGTTGGTGAAGCACTTGGCTTGTGTGCGGGCTTCTTTGCCATAGATTTTCTTGGCTTGACAGGGGCCTCGTTGGCTTGTCTTGCCAATTTGGCTTGGCGCTTGGCCCATTCTTCAGGAAAGTCCTCACCACGCTTGATGCTGGTGGGGTCAGCTTCTTGACCAGGTGCCAATGGAGCTCTTGGGCATGGAGGATTGAGTGCGAATTTCTTCATGTACTTTGGAGTTACATATCTGTACTCCCTCCATTCCCTTGCCCATCTCTGTTCAATCCTTTGAATGCGCACCTTGCGCTGATTTTTGTTTTCTTTGCCGAACTCGGCTTCATCAGGTGTGCAATAATCAGCATATATTTCCTCAGGGATTTCAAATGCAGTCATGACCTCAGGCCTCTTTCCTCCTTTCTGTGGCTTCTTTCCTTCTGCCATATTCTTCAGGTGAGGAATTTGAACAAACGAATTCTCTGAAGAGGTATGCAACTTTTCTTCGAGGAAGGCTGCAAATGAGTTAAGTTGATGAGAACCTAGTGATTCAAAGAACGGGCATGAGTACCGTGGAATGAGTATAGTTGCGAGGAATTTGGAGAGGTCATGTGCGTTCTCGTAAGGTTTTTCAAAAGAACTAGTTTGAGGAATTTGACCAGATGAGCCTTGAAGAATTTCACTAAGCGATCTTTGTCTTAGGTTCCAGAGTTGTATAGATCGAGGATCCACACAATCGAGGAATCTTGAAGAAAATCATGGCTTAGAGAAACGAATCAAGAGCATATTTTGTTTGAGGTGTTCATATGTGTGAAGATTTGAAGAATAAACACCTTTGAAGATTTTCAGGAAGGTTTGAGAATCAAAGCGAGTAATAAAAGTAACTTTTAATTACCGGAAGTGAAGAACACGACGAACTGAGAAGAACAGATGGGAAGTTCGTCAGGTTAGATCTTCCACGCCTAACTTGGCGGAGGAAGACAGCTACGGCGGCGGAGTGAAGATTTCCGCGGTCGGCGCGAAAGTATCGTCATGCATTTAGGTCGAGGCAAGAAGCTCTTCCTCACCGCGACGATGGAGTAGCAAAGCGCTTAGGGTTTGAGAAGCTCGAGCGAGAGAGAGAGCGGTCGGCGGAGTATAGGAAGTGAGGAAGGGAGTGGGGGTATATATAGCCACGATGAAAAAGTGTTCGCCTCAAGATTTGGGACTAACGTGCCCAACCCTTCTCATTCGCTGACATGTGTCACCCACGCATCGAAAAGTGGAGATCGTGTTAGATCGTGGGTGAATAGATAAATCCATCGTGGGATGCGGAACGGTTTGAGCGTCCAAACCGAAAGTTTGGATAAGATCTGTTTTAAAGTTCCGTTCGCAATTTCTTCAGCTGACAAGGACTCAGTGAAGGTTTTGAACGAGTTTCAAATAGAACGCACATGAATAATTTGTGAATATATTGGGTTGAGTATAGCATAGAGGGGGAAGGGTCCGATCACATTCACTTAGCAGAAAAAGCAACTTGAAGAATTAGCCATAAGTGAATGTCAGAGAGGACATAAACCCATATATATATATATATATATATATATATATATATATATATATATATATATATATAGCTAATGAAGAAATACGACGGAAACAAAGTGAAGATCTTGAAAAGTTGAAGAATTTGAAAAATCAAGAATTTCAAAACTGAGGAAAAACTCAAATTGAAGATTTTCAACTTTGGTGGTGGCGTGACCCATCAGATAAGAATGATGATTTCAGACACCGCGTACAATTGTCATAGGGTTCTGAGAATCAAATTCTTCATTAATTTCTTCACACTTAGAGTGTTATTCTTCATGGATTGAAGAAAAACGTTCCTTCATGTGTTGCACATCTAAGTCATCAATTTTGCATAAGTATCAGGATGTGTGTCCTTTTCAAAGAACATTCGAAGATTCTAAGATATTTAGCTCACACCGCAGCTTGCTAAATCTCTTCTCATCCAAGGGCTTAGTGAAGATATCGGCTAGCTGTTATTCAGTCTTCACATGCTCGATGGAGATGTCGCCCTTTAGCACATGATTATGAAGAAAATGATGACGAATTTGAATGTGCTTTGTCTTCGAGTGTTGAACTGTGTTGTGAGCAATCTTGATGGCACTCTCATTGTCACAGTAGAGAGGCACATTCTTCATGTTGATGCCGTAGTCCTTGAGAGTTTGCTTCATCCACAGCAATTGAGCACAACAAGAGCCAACAGCAATGTATTCAGCTTCCGCAGTAGACAGTGATACGCAATTCTGTTTCTTCGAGGACCAACAGACCAAAGATCGTCCGAGGAAATGACAAGTACCAGATGTTGACTTGCGGTCCACACGATCACCAAAGATAGTCGAGTCGAATATCCAATGAGATCAAAAGTAGAGCCCTTGGGGTACCATAATCCTAGTGTTGGTGTGTGAGCTAGATATCGAAGAATATGCTTCACAGCCTTATGGTGTGATTCCTTCGCTGTAGCTTGAAATCGGGCACACATGCAAACACTAAGCATTATATCTGGCCTAGATGCACATAAGTACAATAGAGAACCAATCATGGAGCGGTATACCTTGTGATCAAGTCAATACCATTTTCATCGGTGCATAGTTGGCCATTTGTGGGCATAGGAATTTTGACGCCTGGGCAATCTTGCATGCCGAATTTACTTGTAACATCTTTGAGGTATTTCTCCTGAGATATGAATATGCCATTGTGTTGTTGACGTATTTGAAGACCTAAGAAGAATTTCAACTCTCCCATCATAGACATTTGATATTCTTCACTCATCATATAGGCAAATTCATCACTATAACGTTGGTCAGTACAGCCAAAGATAATATCATCAACATATATTTAGCACACAAACAGTTCACCATCATATGATTTAGTAAAGAGAGTAGGGTCGAGTGAACCGGTGTGAAGCCATTCTTCACGAAGAATTCCTTCAATGTATCATACCACGCCTGTGGGTCTTGTTTGAGACCATAGAGGGCCTTGTTGAGTCTCAAGACTTTGTCGATTCTTTGGATCTTCAAAACACTGGGGTTGAGCAACATATACTTCTTCCTAAAGCTTACCATTGAGGAATGCACTTTTCACATCCATTTGATATAAAGTGATATTGTGATGGTTAGCATAGGCAAGTAATATGCGAATAAACTCAAGTCTAGCAACAGGTGCAAAAGTTTCATCGAAATCAATTCCTTCAACCTGTGTGTAGCCTTGAGCTAGAAGTCGTGCCTTATTCCTCACCACAAGGCCATTTTCATCTTGCTTGTTGCGGTAGATCCACTTTGTGCTAATGATATTATGCTTGCGAGGATCTGGACGTTTGACCAGTTCCCAGACATTGTTGAGCTCGAGCTGATGTAATTCTTCATGCATGGCCTGAATCCACTCAGGCTCCAGAAATGCTTCATCTACCTTGGTGGGCTCTGTGATAGAGACAAAAGCATAGTGCCCACAAAAGTTAGATAAATGTGAGGCTTTTGAGCGTGTGAGAGGACTGGCGCTTCAATGTCATCGATGATCTTGTCAACTTGCACTTCTTTTGCAACGCGAGGATGAGCTGGTTGTCGCCAAGGAATTTGATCATTTTCCTCGACAACATTGTCTTCAAGATTATCTTCAGTGCATCACTCGACGTTCTTCACAGACAGAATGAATTCTTCAAAGCAGATTCTTCAATAGGAATGACATCCTCAGTTGCCTTGAACTTGATAGATTCCTCAGGAGCTGGTTCATCTAACATAGAAGGTAGGTGCTCTCCTTGCGAGCCATTAGTTTCATCGAACCGCACATCTACAGTATCAACAATCTTGTGAAGAGCGATGTTGAAGACTCTGTAGGTGTGCGAGTCCTTTCCGTAACCAAGCATAAAACCTTCATGTGCTTTCGTGCAAATTTAGAACTGTGATGAGGATCTCTAATCCAGCATTTAGCAATCAAGACTTTGAAATAACTTACATTTGGTTTCTTGTCGTTGAGGAGTTCATAGGCAATCTTCTTGAAGAATTTGTGAAGATATACTGCTGATGATGTGGCACGCGGTATCAATTGCATCAATCCAAAAACGACTAGGCGTTTTGTATTCATCAAGCATAGTGCAAGCCATCTCAACAAGAGTTCTGCTCTTGCGCTCCACGACGCCATTCTGCTAAGGAGTATAGGGAGCAGATAACTCATGAGTAATACCGAGTTCATCAAGATAGGCATCAAGACCGGAATTCTTGAACTCAGTTCCATTGTCACTCCTGATGTGTCTGATCTTCACACCAAAGTTAGTTGAAGCCCTCGAGGAAAATCGTTTGAAGACTTCCTGCACTTCATTTTTGTAAGTAACAATGTGTACCCATGTGTAACGAGAGTAATCATCAACAATAACAAAGCCATATAGAGATGCATCATTAGTGACTGCTGAGTAATGATTAGGACCAAAGAGGTCCATGTGAAGCAATTCAATGGACAAGTAGTGGTCATGATAGTCTTCATTTGGATGCTTGGCCTTGGTCATTTTTCCAGCTTCACAAGCTCCACACAAGTGATCCTTGAGGAATTTGACATTCTCAATGCCAATGACATGCTTCTTCTTTGCAAGCGTGCAGTAAATTCCTCATGCCTGCATGACCAAGTCAGCCGATGCCATCGCCAAATTTCTCAAGCTTTTGCAAGTAGACACACGGCTGGTTGTGGTCCTCAGAGAAATCAACAATATACAAGTCTCCTCTCCTAAAGCCTTCAAGACTTTGGAATTGTCACCTTCCATAATCACAACACAACGATACTTGCCAAAGATAACAACCATATCAAGATCACAAAGCATTGAGATCGACATGAGGTTGTATCCTAAGGACTCAACAAGCATGACTTTGTCCATGTGTATGTCCTTAGAGATCGCAACCTTACCAAGACCCAATACCTGACTTTTGCCTTTGTCAAGAAAGATGATATGCTTCAGATGTGACGGTGATAAGGGAGCATCCATCAATAGATTGTTGTCACCAATCATGTGATTTGTACATCCACTATCGAGAACCCACTCGGTGGCTTTGGGTTGATCATCCGAAGATGAATTAGTGCAACTTACGATCTCATATACTTCATCGGTGAAGAATATGATATCAATTTCATCGATGAATTTCATCAGGCAAGATAATGTATAAGCAAGATAAGGACGTGTGAAATGAAAGTTCATTTCATCATGATTAGCCTGCGTCCTTTCGTGCATTTTTGTCGTGCCCCCAAAGAAATTCTTCTTCGTGACGCTTAATGCACGCCCTGGAGACCTCGACCCTGCAGAAGAGGTTAGTTCTTTTCTTCACCACCCACATCTGAAGGGGTGGCAAAGAGTTCATCACTCTGCAAGCACCATATGAGAATGGTGGCATAGAGGCCAATCCATTTCGCTTTCACATAAGAGGGGTTAGGGTAAGCATATGAATAAGCAGAGAAATTCTTCGAGGACTTATGAACATATTGGTTTGAAGAATAATGCACATATTCATAGCCCTTAGCTCTACCCTACGAAACAGAGTTGTTAGCACGATGATAATCATACGAGGACTTTGATCCTTTTGAGGAATTTGATCCACGTGAGGAATTTGGTCCATATGAGGACTTGGATCCATATGAAGAATTTGGTCCATATGAAGAGTTTGATCTGGGGTTCCTCATATCTAGCAAATACTTCACCATTCTGATTTTTGGACAGTTTATAGTTGGAGTCAAATGACTCATCAGAAGAATGAGGAGATTCGCATGTAAAGCCAGATAAGTTAGATGGATCAACTGGAGCTCCCTTTGCAGCAACCCATGAAGTTTTGGGATACTGCTCAGGCTTCCAATATGTTCCATCAGCATTGAGTTTCCTCTCAAAGGCAATACTCTCTTTCCTAGGGTTCCTGTTGAGGATCTGCTTTTTAAGCACATCAAAAAGAGTCTGATGCCCTTTGAGGCTTTTGTACATGCATGTCATGTACAATTACTTCAGCCCTGCATCGTTAGTGATACTAGCAATGTCCTCAGATGAGGAATTAGTGATAGCAGAGGCAGGTGAAGAATTTGTGAAAGTTGAAGCATTTGAACATTCAGGTGAAGAATTAGCAGATTCACGTTCAATGCACTTTAAGCATGGAGGAAAAATTCTTCTTGAGAAGCGCTGATTTGTTGAGCAAGTAATGAATCGCGCTCCTTCTGAAGATCTTCATAACTCACTCTTAGCTTCTCAAGATCTTGCTTTCTTTGAAGAAATTAATAAGAAAGTTTCTCATGATCAGACAAGAGAGTGTTATGATGACCTTGAAGGTCTGTCAAACCTAGACTCAAGTCTCTGAAGATTTTCAGTCGGGGCTTTAGTGCGATCCATTTCTTCACCTAACATATCATCACTTTTATCTAGCATGTTTTGAACCTTTTCAAAAGCCCTTTGTTGTTTTACAGCAATCTTAGCAAGTTTTGAGTAATCGGGCTTTAGATCTTCATCGATTCATTTTCACTAGATTCGGAGGAGGTATATTTGAGTACCTTGGCACCCTTTGCCATGAACCAATAGGTGGGAGCGTAGTCATCACTATCTTCATCAGCTTTGTTGGTGAGGTCATTTTCTTCAGAGTTGAAGATGGACTTGCTGACGAAAGCAGTAGCGAGAGCTAGACTCACCACACCAGACTCAGATTCTTCTGATGCCTCCTCTTCCTCATGTTCCTCAGATTCAGCTTCAGAGTCCATTTCCTTGCCAATGAATGCCCGAGCCTTCTTGGAGCTGCTTTTCTTGTGAGAAGAGGGCTTTGAGGATTTTGATGATGAAGATTTTGACGATTTCTTCTTCTTCTTAAGCGTCATCGTAACTGTAATCCTTGTATTTCTTCTTCTTTAATTCCTTTTCCCACTGAGGACAATCTTGAATGTAGTGACCAGGTTTCTTGCATTTGTGGCAAAGTCTTCTCTTATAGTCACTGGATGAGGAATCACTACTTCTTGAGGATTTTCCAAAGCGACCACGTCTTGAGAACTTCTGGAATTTCTTCACGAGCAGTGCTAGCTCCTGGCTTAATTCTTCAGGATCTCTGGCTACTACCGAGTCTTCACACTCAGATTCGTAGACACAGCCTTGGCCTTCGTGGCATGTGTTTTTCCATAGCTAGAACCATAGAGATCTCTCTTTTGACAAGCTGGAACTCATGAGTATTTAGCCTCTCGAGGATATCAATTTGGATCAAGTGACTTGTAGTGAGCACGCTCTTGTATCATCGGTGCGAGTATCAAATGAGGAATCAAGCGATCTCAACAATTTCTTCACCACCTCATGGTCGGTGATGTCGATGGCACCAAGCGCTTGAAGCTCATTTGAGATGTCGATGAGGCGATCGAAGGTTTGTTGAACATTTTCGTTGTCGAGTCTTTTGAAGCGGTTGAAGAGATTGCGAAGAACATCAACTCGAGAGTCACGCTGAGTTGAGACTCCTTCATTTACTTTGGAAAGCCTGTCCCAGATGAGCTTGGCAGTTTCCAAAGCACTTACTCTTCCATATTGTCCTTTGCTCAGATGGCCGCATATGATATTCTTCGCTTGAGAATCGAGTTGCTTGAATCTCTTCACATCAGCAGCATTCAGAGCAGGTGTGACTGAGGGAACACCATTTTACACAACATACCAGAGATCGTTGTCAATTGCCTCAAGATGCATTCGCATCTTGTTCTTCCAAAGAGGGGTAGTCCGTCCCATCAAAGGTAGGACACCTGCTAAGACCTTGATCATACTGCGGTCGACATAACTAAAACTCCGGTGGTTAAACCAAAATCACCGCGTAACAAGGGAGTACCTTGCTCTGATACCCAATTGAAAGTGCGTTATATCAACTAGAGGGGGGGTGAATAGGCGATTTTTATGAATTCTTCACTAAGGAATTTTCCGGTGAGGAAATTCCTTAGCGAAGAACTACTTGCAGCTGAATAAGTACTCAGAAGTAAGCATAAGAGAATGCGGGCATGGTCATCATAATGAAATGAGGACAATCAAAGAGTACAGAAAGCGTAAACACGGGATAGCACAAGATGAAGACAAACAGACTGAAGAAATTGAACTGAGGAAATTGAGAAAGTCTTCAGTCAAAGTCTTCAAACACAGTATGAATGAACACTCAACACAGTAATGAGGAAATGAGAGGGTTGAGGAAATAGAACCAGTTAGGTTGGTGAAGACAATGATTTGGTAGACCAATTCCAACTGCTGTCTCAGTTGTACGTCTGGTTGGAGCGGCTGAGTATTTAAACTCGAGGACACACAGTCCGGACACCCGATCCGAAAGCACGTAGCTCGGGACACCAAGTCCTCACCGTATTCTCCTTGAACTAAGGTCACAGACCTCGTCAATCACTCGTGGTAAGTCTTGAGCGACTTCCAAACCTTCACAGACTTGGTCACTCGGCGATCCACAATTCCTCTTGGATGCTCTAGACCATGACGCCTAACCGTCTGGAAGAAGCACAGTCTTCAAAGGTAACAAGTGTCGGATCCATGCAGGATCAATCTCTTCAGTGATGCTCAATCACTTTGGGTTTGTAGGGGTTTGGTTTTTGGGTTTTTCCTCACTCGATGATTTTCACTAAAAGTCCTCGGAGGATGGGTTGCTCTCAAATGACAAGTGTCAAGTTTCTTCTCCTGAGCAGCCAACCAGCTAGTGGTTGTAGGGGGCGGCTATTTATAGCCTAGGGAGCAGCCCGACATGATAAGACATAAATGCCCTTCAATGATATGACCGTTAGGTGGATAAGATATTTTGGGACAGCTGGCACGTAGCACAGCAACGGTCGGAAATTTGACTCTCAAATTCCTCAGGGCTATCATGTTCCTCACTGTGTAGGCAATCCGCACTGGAGAATTCCTAACTCCTCAGTCAGAACAAATTCCTCAGCGACCAGAAGAACTTCGTCTCTGTTATTGAAGAAATTGACTGAAATGTATGAGATTTCCAAAGGCTTCACTCGAAGGGATTGGTAGGTGTAGGATTTTGAGTTGAGCATCACATGGAAAATTTTCCTTAGTATTTCCTCGACCCCCTTCTTGATGCGGTGTTTCCTATGACTCAAGAAAGAGAAACGAAACTACGAAAACAAAAGTCTTCACGCTTCATGTTCCTCAAATGAATACCAAGTCTTCAAGGTCACACCAATTTCTTCACTTTCAAAGTCTTGAAAGTCTTGAGAATATCAAAGTCTTGATCGAAGATCTTCATTTTTAGGGGTCGACTTTCTCTGTAGATATCAAACTCCTCATAGACTTATAGACCTGTGTACACTCACAAACACATTAGTCTCTTAACCTATAAGTCTTCAATACACCAAAATCACTAAGGGGCACTAGATGCACTTACAATTACCTTCGGACAGCGCGACAACTACCGCACCGAGCTCATCGACTTCGACGTCGCCTACATCCACCTGCCATATAATGCGATCCTCGAGTACCCAGCCCTGGCCAAGTTCATGGCGGTGACCCATCACGACTACAATGTCCTCAAGATGCCAGGAAGCGGCGGGATCATCATAGTCCCGTGCGAAGAAAGAGACGCAGTGTGCTCCCTCGAGCGTGCCTTCCAAGCTGCAGCAATTGACGGCCCCGACAGCAAGGGCGAGCGCCCTCCTGCGGCCACCCCCAAGAAGAAGAAGCAGCTGCTCTGCGCAGGGCCTCAGGCAAGCGGCACCACGTCTGGATCGGCACCCGCACTTGGGGCGCCTACCTCCATCGCATAGGAAAGCGCGCCCAGCGCCCTCCTCGGGCAGGGCTCAGGGGCTCTCTTCTGGAGGGCTCAGACCTTGCCAACATCACGAGGGAGGCGCTTGGGCACCACTTGGAGGCGTGCTTCACGGCACATTTCCCTCAGGAGAACACAGGGCGAGGAGCGCCCACTGCTCAGGAGTTCATCACCAAGACCACTCAGGAACTACAAGACGCAAGGGCCATGCGCGGCGGCCGCAGCTCACCAGGCGCAGCCCCCCATCCAGGCGAGGATGCCGGGCTGCGCGTCTGCATCGACGTCCCAGGGCTCAACTGGGCAGCATCTCAGGAGCTCTTCTGGCCTTCGCGCGTGGGACGCTGCGAGGGTCCACCCCATAGCTACATTTGCATGCCTTTTGGCCTGTCGAGCATGGCGTCCGCCTAACAGCACAACCTGCAGAGCATCCTTGCGACTCAGGAGGCCAGGCACCACGCCGTCCTGACGGAGATGGAGACGGCCCTCAAGGAACCGCCTGGACCCCTAGAGCCTCCCGAGGCGCAGGGCCCCGGTGGCTCGTGAGGTGCAACCCCTTCGCCGCGTACCTTCAGCTGCCCAAACTCTCCTTCATCAACAGAATCAGGTGACATTTTCAAGTTTGTTTAGCTGGGAGCGCCCTCGGGACTGCATCATTCACATGCCACGTGGGTCCATCCCTATGGCATGTATCCCTTTTCATGTCTTTAGCTTACCTTGCTGGGAGCGGCCCCTCAGGCTGCATCATTCCCAACTCGCTCGGGCCTGACCCAGTGGCATGTGTCTTTTCTGCGTTTACTTAAGCCAGTTTGCTTTCCATGCTTAATCTACCTATGACTACCACCTGCTTGATTCTCACCCACCACGGGGGCTACTCACGCTGGCACGATGCTTGTGCTCGGGTCCATCCCTGCAACGTCGGCAAACCTGAGTAGTCGAGCTCTGGCTTGCGGCATGCCCCGTGCACGTCACCTCACCAGGCCCTTAGTGCCTTCATCTCCTTGCGGAGCAACCAGCGGCGGACCCGCAACTGTAATGGCAAACTGTGTCTCTCCTTGTGCTGGCTTGCAGGAATCTCCTAAAGGTGACGACAGGTGGAACTACGAGCTCCCTCTTCTCCCGTGCAATCCGCTTGCGTGTTAAAAGTGGGGCCCCTGAGCATCGTGACTCAGGAGCTCTTACTGGCTCTCCAGCCCTCACCCACTGGCCTTGTCCACGGCATGTGACCTGGCATACCAGCGGCGGCTGAGCTCGCTCGAGGGCCAGGACCTGAGGACGTAGAGCACGAAGGAGAGTGTGGAGAAGGGAGGAGGCTCGCATGGGCCCGGCCTAGCTATGCTTCGGACGCCTACGCACAAATCTGGCGCATCATGAGGAATCGGCTCAAGACCGTCAAGATAAGTCCCGAGCCCGGATTGGCTAAACCACTAAGGATTAAGAACCGTTCTAACCGCAGCCCTGCTGCAGCAACGTCACCCCCCTTTCTTACCTCTCGATGGCTGCTTGGGCGCTAAAGGGGACCTCCTGAGCATCGCGCCTCAGGAGCTCTTACTGGTCCTCGGGCCGCTCACCTCCTGGCCTTGACCACAGCATGCGACCTGGCATACCAGTGACTGCTGCAGCCTGCCTGGGGATCGGGACCTGTTAGCGTGGAGCGCCAAGTCATCGCGAGATTGGAAAGGGAGACCGAGCTGAAGTAGGACTCGCGCCCGCGCAAGTTCATAATAAGGACAATATTGACAAGAGACGTTACAAAATCTTTACACACCCCCACGGGGCACTTCTTGATTCCTCGCAGGGAACAAAAGGCAAGAGCTCAGGGAATCCTAACTACACGTGCCCCTGTGGATGACGCCATCATCAACAGTGGGCCACCGGAGGCCGGCGCCAACATCATCCGGATCAGCGGCGGCAGCGACCTAATGCTGCATCCCTACTCCGAGCCCGGGGGGAGCTTGGGGGCACATAGTTGTCGTTGCTTGTCTCCGGGGTCTCGTAGATCTCGGGAGAATTGCTGGACTCTCAAGTGCCGCCGCTGCGTCTAGAGGAGCCGCCGGTGACACGGGCGGCAGGCCCTGCCGCAGCTGCGGCACCGGCCTGATGACCCCTCCTGGGGCAACACTCCAAACGGCGGCCTTATGCATCGAAGACCTTGAAGAACAGTGTGGAGGCACCATCATACACAAAGTGGATCGTGAGGGCGCCCTCTGCACGACACACTCGGGCGACCTCACCCCAGCCTCGGGTCATGAAGATCTTCCCCGAGGAGACGGCCTCCACCTCCGCTCCAGTCGCCGGCTTGTCGCAGTCGGCGTGCTGCAGCCAAAGCTCGAGGGGCCCCCTCGGCGGCATCTCGGCTGAGAAAAAGGAAGGGAAGGGGATCCAAGAGTTCGGGGGCATCCCCGACCACAGCACGAGCTCGCACGAGGAGTCCGTGGCGTGGATTCCAGGGGCGGAAGCGCACGCCACCGTGGCACTGCAACCATGGCCACGACGCACACGCCGATGCTCATCGCCTCTCCCTCCTGAGCCCCCGGCTTGTGCGTACAGGGGTAAAGGATACCCAGGAGGAGGCCGCTCGCACCAAGGCCTCGTCACTACCAGCATCGCCACCGCTTCGCGGCCGTGGACCGGCCTCTTCTTCGGCGGGAGCGGCACCAGCCCGTCGAGGGGGGTCTTTCCTTTCTCAGCCGCGGAAAACCTTTGGATGGGCACCATTGGTGTCGGCAGGAGTGCGAGGGAGAAGGAGCAAGCAGAATGGGAAGAGATGGGCGACGGGGGCTCCGCCCCCCTCCCATTTATAGCAGGAGAAGGGCAACTAGCGCCCCCCACGATCACATGTACTGATGGTTTTTTCTCGCATGTCGCAGGGACTTGTCAAGTCGGGTAGTTGCAGAGGCTATTGGGGCCCGCGGCACTACACACTTGACCTTCGGCTTCGCCTTGAAGCCAAGCCCGAGCGCGCCTTGGGCCCGGGGGCTACTGTCGGTGTTCTGGGAACGGGGGTCCCCAGACTTGCCTGCCTGCGGCCCATGGTGTGGCTCTGCGAGCGGGCCCGTACGGCCCATCTTCACCAGCAAGCACTCAAGATCCTAGCGAGGGGCCAAGCCTCGCGACGCGGACAACACAAGACCCCTTCGGGAGCGGCCTCATCAGGTTGGCTTGTGAGGGGCGGACAGATCAAGGCAAGACAAACCTCGCGAGGTTCTCGTGACGTGAGCCATGACGACCGAGACCAGGCGGGCGCCAGCGCACACAGAGTCCTTGTTTCCTCTTTGGTGCTAAGGAGGCAAGCGCAGGCGCGGAGTACCGAGGCATCAAGCAAAGGTTTCCATATCAGTGCAACAAGACCAAGACCAGCGGGACGGCAAGACGGAGGTCACCATGGAGCCGAAGGCGGTGCCACCAGTAGAGCCTTTTGCAGGCGAAGACTGCTTTTGTTATGATAAGTTGTACTACTTGTCCCCTTTCAAATTGGCCGTTGTTGGCTCCCTTCCTGCTCAATATTTGGGAAGAGGACCAGGGCCTCTATAAATAGGACTAGCCACCATAGTAGGAGGCATCTCATCTTGAGTAACCCTCACCCATGCAAATTTACCAAGCACAAGAACACCTCGCCTCAGGAGGCTGTTGTTCCCCTTGTACTATTCATCCTCATCCCAAGAGGCAATCCACCACCACCACACTGGAGTAGGGTATTACACCACAACGGTGGCCCGAACCAGTATAAATCTTGTGTCCTTTGTGTTGCAGGTTCATCGACTTAGTCTGTGAGATCTTAGCAAAGCTAGGACGTGGATCGGTAGGGGGAGATCTTCGTGCGCACCCCAGTGTTCGAACCTTGAGGGTTTTGCCAGAACCCGTGATCCGACACAATCCTCAAAGATATCCACCAAGGTGAGTGTGGCTACCACGTGGCCTCTAGATCCCTTGTCGCCAATTCTTTCCGCCATGGTTTCTTCTGGCCGACTGCTTTAAATGACGCCAAGGATCTGGTAAAGCATTGCAAGGGGTGCCAGAAATTCAGCTCCAAGCAACATCTGCCGGTTTAGGCAGTCAAGACCATCTCTCTCACTTGGCCCTTTGCCGTGTGCGGGCTGGACATGGTGGGGCCATTCAAGACAGCTCGTGGTGGCATGACTCATCTGCTTGTCGCCGTGGACAAATTCACCAAGTGGATTGAAGCAAAGCCAATCAAGAAGCTAAACGGTCCGACTGTTGTGACCTTCATCGCAGATATCACCGTCCGGTATGGTGTACCACACAGCATCATCACCGACAATGGCACAAACTTTGCCAAAGGCGCCTTGGTCCATTTCTGCGTGATGCAGGGCATCCGACTGGACTTAGCGTCCGTTTCCCATCCGCAGTCAAACGGCCAAGTCGAGCGAGCAAACAGCCTCATCCTCTCCGGCATCAAGCCCCGACTGGTCGAGCCTCTTGAGCATTCGGCCGGCTGCTGGATCGACGAGCTGCCGGCCGTCCTATGGAGCCTGCGCACCACTCCGAACAAGTCAACCGGCTTCACCCCTTTCTTCCTCATGTACGGGGCCGAGGTCATCATCCCAATTGACATCGATTTCGACCCACCTCACGTCACCATGTACACGGAGGTGGAGGCGAAGGAAGCACGAGAAGAAGGCGTCAATTTGCTGGAAGAGAGCTGGCTGTTGGCACTCAGCCGGTCCGCCATCTACCAGCAGAGTCTGCGCCGCTACCACAGCCGGAAGGTCAAGCCAAGATCTTTCTAAGAGGGCGACCTTGTGCTCCGACTGATCTAGCGAACAGCTGGCCAGCACAAGCTCTCGGCCCCTTGGGAAGGCCCCTTCGTCATCAGCAAAGCATTGGGCAACGACTCCTACTATCTGATCGATGCACAGAAGCCCAGGACACACAGGAGGGATGACTCCGGCAAGGAGACAGAGCGCCCATGGAATGCAATCCTCCTTTAAAGATTTTACAGTTGATGCAGTATGTACCATGCTACCTTTTGTATTAAGCGCAAAGACATCGGGACCCTCGAGGAGCACTCGGGGGCTACCCTTTTTATCTATATGATAAGTTTTATGCCTACGAATGTGTTCTTTCATTCTTCTCCCTGGCACCGGGTTCGACCAGTCGGCCCGGGGGCTTGCCGCCTTGTACTATGTCGGTGCTACCTGCAGTCGGACAAGTAACGTGCCGGCATCTAAGCCCTCTCTTGCCACAAGCCGCAGTTTGCAGAGTGACTGTTCGGCTGGCAAGAGCTAAAGGAAAGAAACGACACCCACATGAAAAATGGCTAACGACCAAAGCACTCACATAGGCCAAGCCAGCTCCTCGCCTCATCTACTGGCTGCTGAGCAGCCGGCCGACCGGCTTCCTACTTAGCTTGCTACGTTCCAATTGGCCAAAGTACTTGCCCACCCAAATGACTAAGTACTTGACCCAGCCACAGTCCGCAGAGCAGCTGTCTGGCTAGCAAGACGGCAGTCAAGGTAGGGCGGCAAAGGGAAAATCCAAAGAACAGAAAGCAATACAAGTCGGAACTCGGCAAAGCACAACTCGTGCGGAAAATAATTTACATAGCAAAAGGCCTGTGGCCAGCATTCAACAAGTTTGAATACACCCCCAGTGGGTGGAATTGTGCAAATTTAACAAGTTTGTTCAAAAGACTACAACCAGGAAAAGTTAAAATAAACTGGCCGCCTAGGCGAGAGGAGCAGCAGGCGGGTCCGGCAGGTTGGTGGAGTCGGCGGCACCGACTGGTGGAGTGGTCGCCTGGCGAGTCTTGACTTGGTCACCTTCAGCAGCATTCGACGCACTCGCGTGTGGCTCGTTGCTCGAGGCACGGTCACGCTGAGGCTAGCCGTCCGCTCTATCTTCCGGCGCATCGTCTTCAGCATCCTCGCCCTCCTCGTCCTCGCCTTTGTCGCTGGAGGCGATCTCCTCCGCCGAGTCCTCGCCGTCTTCTGGGTGCAGCCCGAACCAGTTCAGCGGTGCCTCGGCACCCTCCTCCTTCAGTTCGGGGACGAAGATGCTGGTCTCGGTGTACTCGGCGATCGCCGCCGCGCGTTCAGTGAGCTCACGCCTCACCGCCACGAACTCAGCATTGGCCTCTTGCCGGAACGTGGCCAACTAGGCTAGGCTTAGCCAAGGATACCACACCTTAACGAATTCCAAGGCCCGCCACGCGCCTGCCCGGGCTGAGGAGCCCTTCCATGCCTTGAAACGGCCAATGGCCACCGCTAACCAGTCGGCGGTCCGGCTGGGGGTGCGCGGAGCCTGCACGTCTGGCCAAAGGGCGGAGATTACTTGGGCTCCGACACGCTGTAGCCAGCGGAGCATCCGATGGGCCGGCTGGAGACGATCCTGGATGGCGAGAAGCTGCTCGCCGAGGGACCGAGGGGCATTGGGTGCAATCTCTGCACCAGCCTGCCTTCGCTCATTGCGGCGAGCTTTGATGGCTTGGCTGGCGGCAACGGCATAACTAAGGAAGTACTCTGCGCAAGAAGGAAAAAGAAGTATGAAGCCGAAAGCCAGATCATATAATAGTCGGCAGATGAAAGAAAGAGGAAGATAACTCACCGTCAATCATATCATCGATCTCGCCATAGCCGGCATTCAGCGCCTTCTCCGTCTCAGCCCAGGCCGAGCGCTCGGTCTCGAACATGGCCAGGAGGTTGGCCTCGCTGTCCTTCGCCGCCTGGAGGGCCGCCTTGTGATGGTCCACCTGGTCCGACAACTCATTGACGAGGCGGTCACGCTCCTGGGCCGCCTTGTTGCACTCCTCCTCCTTGGCACGCATTGTGGTGTAGGCTTCACCCAATTGTTGCTGCAAGGCGGCGTTGGCTTCTGCAAAGACAGGAAAGAAAAGAAAATCAACAAATCAACAAAGAAGAAAAGTGGTTGCCGGGAGATCCGGCCCGACTGCTCAGCAGTCAGCCCGAATCTCGGGGGCTACACCCAACGGGTGCGCTGACGCACCCCCGCAAGAGAGAAAAGATGAAGGCTTACTCCGGCTGTCGGACAAGTCAGCCATCCGCTTGGCCAGCTCCTGGACCTTGGAGTTGAAGGTGGCCACGCAGATGTTGTGGTAATCCTGCAACAAAAACAACAGAAGAAAAGAAAGGGTCAGCACTTGGAGCTTACCTTTAAGTTCCGAGCCACCTGCTCAGCAGCCGAACCAAAAGTCGGGGGTTGCACCCAGTGGGTGCGCTGGCGCGCCCCCACGGAAGATTACGAGAATAAAAAGCAAAGCATAAGGAACATACCCGGACGGCGGCTCGTGACGCCAAGAACGACTTAGTGTACTGGACCTCATGCGCAGCCTTGTTCAGGACACTCGTCCCACCCTGAGACGTCCACTCCCGCGGGGCGGCACTAGTGGCCTCCGCCTCTGGGGCTGACGAGCTCGCGGCCTCGATCTCCTGCGGCCGCGGCGCTGAAGTCGCCTTCGCCACGCACCGGAGCATCGGAGTGCGGACCACAGGGGTCATCCCCACCACCGGCTCGCCATCGACTTGAGGTGTTGGAAGCACGTCAGGCCGATTGGCCTGGGCCTTGGCCGTCGGCGCTTGCTGGGGCACCTTGGTCCTCAAGATAACGGCGTCACCCATTCCCTCTCCATGACCGGCTGGTCATTGCCGGCTCTCCCAGTCGGTGCCGGGATCTGTGGCACTGGTGGCGTGGAGCGCAGGGGAATGACAAGTTGCGGAGCCCGGCCGCGTGCGGCCTCCTCCGCTTGTGCCTTGGCGGCCGCGTCCGCGTGGGCCTTGGTCGTGGTGTCCGCGTGGGCCTTGGCTACAGCGCTAGCCTGGGCCTTGGCAGCCGCGTCCACCTGGGCCTTCGCTAGGGTGTCAGCCTGGGCCTTGGCCGGCCACGTCCGCCTCCTCCTGCGCTGCCTTGGCCCCTTCCGCCCACTGCCGTTCCTTCTCCTCCCGCTCCTCGCGCGCCTCCTGCATGTTTCTCTCTGTCGCCTCCTGAAGGTCGGCGAGTGGGTCCATGCGGCGGATTTTGGCAGAGCCTTCCGCCGCCCCGATCACGGAAGCAGAGGCCGACCACTCAAAAGAAGAAACTCAAAAAGAGTTTGCAAAAGAAGAAGGGAAACGCAAGACAATCGAGCACTTACGATAACACCATCGGGGCTGCTTTGGGGCCTTCTGAAATTGGGCCGCCCACATGGCAGCCTCCTGCCGCTTGGTCATGGCGGCCGAGCTCTTGGACTTCTTCGGCCGGCTGCCAAATAGCAACGAGCCGACTCGGCGCTTTGGCGCGCCGCCTGATGCAGCCAGCGCAGCGGAGGAGCTCGCGCCTGCCTTGTCAGCAACCGGCGGGCGGTGCGGCTCATTCTCCTCCTCATCATCATCAGGCCAGTCCTCGAGGCCGCCTCCTCCTCTAGAGCTGCCTGCTCCGCCACCGCCTCGTGTGGCGTCATCTTCTTCTAGGGCGGCCGCCCCCAAGTCGGGGTCATCCGTGTCAATCACTGACCGGTCCGGCAGGTACTCCTGACCCTACTCCAGGGCGTCGGCCGCCGACTGGGTTGTGAAGATCTGCATCGTGACCGACTGATCAGGCGGGAAAGCAGAACCCGACAAATAAAGAGAAAAAAGAGTTGAGGACTCACCGCGGGCGACGGGTGTACGCGGGAGTACGGCCGCTTACCGAACTGCCACTTCGCCTCCGAGAGTTTGCAGTTCAAGATGTGGTTCACCAGCCGGGCCACCTCCGTGTCCGGCATCTCCTTGGTGCACATCCGGCACGAGTCTCGACGCCCGCTCATCCGGCTGATCAGGTGAGGCCGGCCTTGAAGAGGAAGCACTCGCTGTCGGATTTCGGGTTCCGGCAGAACCTTGAGGTTCGAACACTGGGGTGCGCGCGGAGATCTTTCCCCTACCAGCTCATGCGTGAATGGTTAGCGAGGGATCTAAACTACGAACGATGAACAACACAAGGGACACGAGGTTTATACTGGTTCGGGCCACCGATCTGGTGTAATACCCTACTCCAGTGTGTGGTGTGGTGGATTGCCTCAAGGGCTTATGAAGAATAGTACAAAGGAAGAACAGCCTCGCGAGGGGTGTTCTTGGGATGGTGCGATGAACTGCGTGGGTGAGTTCGATCGCCTCTCTCTCCCTCTCTCTCTCTTTGCTAGGGCTCTATCAGATGCCTCTACTTTGTGGTGGCTAGCTCTATTTATAAAGGGGGCCCTGGGCCTCTTCCCAAATAATGAGCGGGAAGGGCGCCAACAATTGAACATTTTGAAGGGGAACATCTAGTACACTTATCCTGACTAAACTTGGTCTTCGGCTGCCAAAGGCTCTGACGGTGACGCCGTCCTGGGCTCCATGATGACCTCCTTCCTGCCGCTCTGCTGGTCTTGGTCTTGTTGCACCGAAGTGGTAACCTTTGCCTGATGCCTTGGCCTGTGCTTGCCTCCTTTGCACCAAAGGGGAAATGAGAACATTGCGCAGGCAGGCGCCCGCCTGGCCCGCCTCACCTCGATCGTCATGGCTTGCGTCATAGGGCACCCTCGTGAGGTACCCTGCCTTGATCTCTTTGCCTCCTCGTGAGCCTGCCTGACGAGGCTGCTCCTGAGGAAGGTTCCTGTCGTCCGCCCTGCGAGGCTTGGCCCCCCGCGAGGGTCTTGCTGGGCCGCGCTGGGCCCCCACTTGAGTCACGCCGCAGGCCGCAGGCAGGCAAGTCTGGGGACCCCGTTCCTGCATCGCCGACAGAGCCCCCGGCCCAAGGCGCGCCCGGACTTGGCTTAGCAGAGAAGCGAAGGGCGCGGCGCCACGGGCCCAACAGCTCATGACCTTGGGCGCCGTGCATGGCGATTGATTGGTCGTGGGCGTCTCCGCTTCCCCACGATGCCTCATTACACGCCCGGCTAAGCTGACCCGGGTTGCACACAGCCATTCCCCTTTCGCCGTCCACGCACTCCCGGGCCTTCCTTCTTCCTCCGGCTCCAACTTCCGCCCTCAATCCAACTCGGACTCTCACCCTTCCTATCGTCATGTCGCTAACGAAGAAGGAAAAGGGGAAGAAGCCCGTGTCTTCGTCCCGTTCGCCTTCGGCGGTGGCCCCCGCCGTCGATCGATCTATCATACTCAACCCCGAGGCCTTGGGCAAGGTTCGCTCTACCTTTGCCACCATCTTCAACGAGTGTGGCAGGACCACGGCATGGCATGTGTCCCATGCCTCCCCCGACAGGATTGTCACTGAGGTCCGATTCTTCGTTGATGCCCTGTGGGCGGGTCTGGTTCCCCCCTTTTCCGCTTTCTTCAATACGGTGCTCTCCCACTATCAGATCCACACGATGCATCTCGGGCCTGAGTCCGTTACCCACTTGGCTGTCTTTGCCTTTGTTTGTGAGGCAATGGTGGGCATCCCTCCTTCTGTTGCTCTGCTGCGTCACTTCTTCTCCTTGCGCCTGAGTGACCCTACTCAATGCTTGGGGTGTGTGAGCTTCCTTGCGGTGCCAGAGACGGCTGCTTCAGGGATTGATTTCGGACTCCCTCCCCCTGAGGCCAAGTTCAGAGAGCGGTGGTTGTATGTGGATGTCGGGGTGTTCAGCCCCCTGCTCTCGCATCCTACCTCGCCTGCTCTTCCCAACTCAGCCTGGGGTCACGAGACGCTCGCGGACACCCGGCTTGCATTCGTCTCGCGCCGCTTCGAGAGCCTGAGGGCGCTCAAAGTGACGGCGACCAAGGTGGTGAAGGAGTTCCTCCAGTGTCGCATTGCTCCTCTCTAGCACCACTCTCACCGGATGTGGGACTTTGCGGGGCACAAAGACCGCATGCGGCTTCAGGAGGCGGACCTGGTGCCCGAGATGCTGAAGACGGTGCTCAGGGTCTTGGTTGGCGATCCTTCCCCAGGCAGCCTTCGACGTGATGGCGCCCTCTTGTATCTCTGTTCGGGCAGGGCCGATTTTGTGAAGCAGATGCCCAGCTTCGACGAGTGGGGCTGTGCCCGGTTGGCCTCAGGGGACCTCGCGAGAACCCAGTTGTTGTGGTAGCTCTTCCGATCGCCCAAAGTGGCTCTGTCACAGGTGATGAAGCAGGGAGACAAGAACCATCGGGAGTTGAAGGAGATGACGTTGAGGTGGTGACGCCGCGCGAAGCCCCGAGGGCGGCATCTCCTGGAGCTCGTTCCGAAATAGAGAGTGTGAGGTGTCGCGGCCTCCGGCTCCCGAGGTAGGGGCTCCCGAGGCCCCGCTCGTCCCTCATGAGGCGGCGCCTGGTGGCGTTCCCCAGGCTGGTTTCATTGGCGCTCATCGCCTTACCGCCTCCTTCATGCCACAAACCGACCCCTGCGCCGAGCGCTTGGGCCGGTTCCGCGTAGACTTCGTCGCCCTCCGCAAGAGGAAGGAGGCCTCGGGCGGTGACGATCTCCCTTGCCACTTGCTGAAGTGCAGGAGGTACTTCGCCACAGACGAGTAAGTCTTCTTCTCTCTCTGCTCCTCTGCTTCTCGATTTTCGTTGCTAACTGTGACCCTTCAGGGCCCTTCCTGCCGAATTCGCGGAGACGGTCAAGGGGCCATCTCCCCAAGCTCCGTCCTCGTTGCTGGTCCTTGGTGCGTCGAGTTCAGGCGGCGCCCTTATCACTCATCCGGTCGGAGAGGTGGCCCGCTCAGCCGAGCGTCCCGAGCCTGTGCGCCTATTGTCTTCCCTTCACGAGTTCTCCTAGGGCACAGCCAGCTTGCCCCGTGCTCCTTCCTTGGTCGTGGATGGCGATTGGTTGAAGTCAATCTTGAGCTCTTCTTCTGGGGACGGACCGGCGCCAGGCCCTGCTCCTGGCGTGGCCCGTCCGGCGATTGTTGGGGCGCTTAGCCTCGCTCGCGAGAGGAGGCGCGTCACCTCTGGGCCCCCGTGATACTCCAGAAATTGAGGGGGACGCGAAGACGCGGCCAGCGTGCTTTCGCTAACGCCGCGCCTTCGCCAAGAACTTCTCCAAGGGGTGACGGCCGCGTGAACTGCTCGGTGGAGCTCGCCCGAAGATGCGCGCCTTTGAGGCAGAAGGTTTGCGCCTTTGTCGAGGAGAGGCGCAAGCTGAAGGTAGCCGTTGCCTCGCGTCACCAGCGTGACCTTGACAATGCGAAGGCTGAGGCGTCGCTGGCGGCCTCACGAGAGGCTTGCTCCCGAGCCGTCGAGGAGGCTCTGGAAGCAGATCGACGGCGCAGGGACGCAGAGGAGCGTGCGTGGGAGCTCCAAGCCTGGAGCAACTCTCTGGAGCAGCAGGTGGAGTTGCGCCAGGCTGCACTTGCGTCGCTGAAGGGGGCTTCCGTCGACCAGGTGGAGCTTCAGAAGCGTGAGGAAGCGTTGTTGCTGGGGGCCGCCGAGCGCAACCTTGATCTTGAGCAGTTGGAGACGAGGGAGCGCCTGGTGACTCAGGCGGAGGACGAAGTCGCCGCGCGTGAGGCCCGAGCCCAAGAAGAGGTCGACCGACGCGTAGCGAAAGCTCGCTCAGGCCTCGAGCGCCAGTATGAGTTGGGGTTGGAGTTGGTCAGGGCCGAAGCTAAGGGCAGGACTGCGGCCGTCAAGTACAAGCTGGACGAAGTGACGCGAGGTGCGGACTCCTCCGTAGCCGCCCTTCACGTAGCGCAGGCGGAGCTGACCTCCTCCCGCGCCGAACTGCTTCTTCTTCGATAGAGGGTTGACAGCGCCGAGGCCACTGCACGGCAGAACGATGACGAGATTCGTCAGCGGCGGGTTCTGGAGCACGAGCACGCCCCCATGCTCCGGACGCTCAGGGAACGGGCTAACACGACCCTGGGCAATATTTCCGAGGCCGCCGCTGAGGAGCCGCACAAGACCAACTACGCCGGCAATCTCCAGTATTTCGCTGATGTGGTGACGCTCCTGGAGAACCGCGCCGAGAGATCTCGTTGGCTCGTCGGGGAGAGGAGTCGGGCCTTGCTCGGGAGCACTTTCTCCCGTGTCTTCAGTTATCTGCGGGACAGGGATCCCCACTTCGACTTCGATGCCGCCATCGCACCAGTGCCCATAGTCGTCCGGGGTGACCTGGCGCAATGGGTGGATGGTCACGTGGACGACCTTGTCAGGGCCTTCACGTCTGATGATGACGGCGTGATTGTGGCCGCCGATGAAGGCGGCATGGTGGACGATCCTGGCGCTGGCGGAGGTGTTGGTGACGGCGATAATGCCAGCGACGCCAGGGACGCCTCTGGAGGTGACCCAGAAGGCGCAGCAAGCGACATGTCCGACTGATTGTTTGTCACCGTTGTTTAACCTGTACAAAAGAGGTTCGGGCTCGGCCCTAAAGACTGTGAGAGCATTTTGGGAGGGGAAGCCCCTCATGTAAATATATACGATAGATGCCTTGGTAATCTTAACACTGTGTGTGAGCTTAACGGCCGGCCCGGTGGTGGGTCGGCTGGCTCATTTACCTTTTGGCCCTGGTGAGCCCCGAACGGGGCTATGGGGGCCATAGCGCCATATGTGTCTTCTGGGTGAACCCATTGATCCTGCGATAAGAACCTCCGGAGAAGGAGTTGCGATAGCGGTCCGAGCTGTGGACGCGGTTGGCCCGGCCCGGCTTGCAAGGTTCTCGCGAGGGGAGGCAATTGACGCTAGCTTTGGACGCAAAGCCGAAACTAGAACACAAGAGACTGCTCGAATGAGACTAAACACCCCTTCCCCAAACGCACGCAAGGCTCAAACTCAGATCCAACTTAAATTCAAATCAAAGAAACTCATCAATAGAGAAAAAGGCAAAAAAGCAAAAGGCCGCATCCGGCACCTAGTCTAGTCTTCAACGTTTTCTCACCAGCGCGGAGCTAAGTGCTGCCAGTGGGCATGGGAGGGAGCCCTAGGGCCTGAGGCCGGCGCTCCTGAGACTCCGAGGCGTGTACAGCCCCACTCATTATTACATGAGGGTGCCACGGGGCGGCGAGCTTCACAGGCACTGGGCCTTCTTCACAGGTACCGGCCTTTCTTCATGTCGCAAGATGAGGGCCCCGCCTTACGCCACAATCTACCGCCACTGACGGCGGCCGGAGACCAAGGACGATGCCAATGGGGTACATCGGTCGCCAGCGGTTCCCCCGACAACCACGGGTCCTCTGCCGGGGGCAGGCCCTGAGGCACCTCCCCGGCTGAGGGCCTACCTCCTGAGAACATCTTCTGCCGAGCGCCGCGGTGACGAACCCGGATCTCGACCCCTCTCCTGCAGCCCCCAATGCCCTCCTCCTGAGGGGTAAGAGGCTGCAGCGTTGGGGCCGCCACCTGTTACGGCGACCTGTACCTCCTGCGGCACATGGTTAGCATAAGCTTGCTCCTGAGGGATTAACAGTACCAGATAGTCACTGCCGCCGGCGCGGTCGTCGAGGCCCTCTTGGGGTTCCTGAAAGAGCTCAGCTTGTGGTGTCTCCTCGCCCCAGCTCGGCCCAAGGAACGAGCCATGGTCTTCTTCTTGTGCGCACTCTTGATCCATCATGCGGGGCACATAAGCTTCAGTTCGGCCTGGAGCGCTTTCTTGAGAGTGGTGGCATGGTGGTCCGTCGAGGCCCAAGGTCATGGCGTGTGCTCCTTCGCCGGCCGGAGACGAGGTCCGCGTGGCTTGCCGCCTGGTGCTGCTGGCCAGGTTGGCGTCGAGTAGGCCCTGGAGCCGGCTTGAGGTTGCATGAGCGTGCATGGGGCCGCCATATGGCGCGCTCTGGGCTAGGGGTGGTAGCCGGACGCAGAAAGGAGGTGCTCCCGAGGCGGCGGTGGCCAGGAGCTCGGCGACCCGCTCCAACAGCACGTCGCGGCCGCCCTCTAGAAGCCGGCACCGTAGCAGTTCTCGGGCCCCTTGAGCGCTGCCCCGAGTTCGCTTCGCTCTGCCGGTTGTGCGGGCGCCATGGCCGCTGCGTGGCTTGAGGCTCGCCGTCGACCGCACCTGCCGCGGGCGTGAGGGCAAGCGGCGTTCGTCACGCGTCAGCGCTCGCAGCCGCTTTCGCGGAGCGCGAGCTGCCTGAGGTGCAAGGTTGAGGTCGCGCTGGGCTGGCGGCGCGGCACGGGCAGGCCACGCCGCCCAGCTGTCGGCGTCGGCTGCCGGGTCGCCTGACATGGAACGACAAGGCGACGAAATGCGACGCGGCGGAGGAAGGATTCCGGCACACCCCTACCAGGCGCGCCAAATGTTGAATTTCGGGTTCCGGCAGACCCTTGAGTTTCGAACACTGGGGTGCGCGCGGAGATCTTTCCCCTACCAGCTCATGCGTGAATGGTTAGCGAGGGATCTAAACTACGAACGATGAAAACACAAGGGACATGAGGTTTATACTAGTTCGGGCCACCGATGTGGTGTAATACCCTACTCCAGTGTGTGGTGTGGTGGATTGCCTCAGGGGCTGATGAAGAACAGTATAAAGGAAGAACAGCCTCGCGAGGGGTGTTCTTGGGCTGGTGCGATGAACTGCGTGGGTGAGTTTGATCGCCTCTCTCTCTCTCTCTCTCTCTCTCTGCTAGGGCTCTATCAGATGCCTCTACTTTGTGGTGGCTAGCTCTATTTATAGAGGGGGCCCCTGGGCCTCTTCCCAAATAATGAGCGGGAAGGATGCCAACAATTGGCCATTTTGAAGGGGAATATCTAGTACACTTATCCTGACTAAAGTTGGTCTTCAGCTACCAAAGGCTCTGACGGTGACGCTGTCCTGGGCTCCACGATGACCTCCTTCCTGCTGCTCTGCTGATCTTGGTCTTGTTGCACCGAAGCGGTAACCTTTGCCTGATGACTTGGCCTGTGCTTGCCTCCTTTGCACCAAAGGGGAAATGAGGACATCACAGCAGCCGGGCGCACGCCTCGGGCGCCCGCCTGCCTCGATCGTCATGGCTTGCGCCACATGTGGCACCCTCGTGAGGTACCCCGCCTTGATCTTCTCCGCCTCCTCGTGAGCCTGCTGATGAGGCTGCTCCCGAGGAAGGTTCCTGCCTTCCGCCTCATGAGGCTTGGCCCCTCGCGAGGGTCTTGAGCTTGAGCTGATGAAGCTGGGCCGCGCTGGGCCCCCACTTGAGCCACGCCGCAGGTCGCAGGCAGGCAAGTCTGGGGACCCCTGTTCCCAGAACGCTGAAACTCGCGCACCACGAAGGCGGTCAAAAAGTCCGACCCCTTGAGGCCCTCCGACTTCGTCATCACCTTAAGCCGGGAAATGGCGGCGGAGGAGGCGGCCGACAGCGTCTTTGGTCGGAATGCCCAGTTGGTGTGGGGCCCAGCCGGCGGGCCGGATATATAAGCCGGCAGGTTGATGAAGTCCAACGTCGGGTGGACATTCTTGACGTAGAAATAAGATTTTTGCCACAGCTTGATCGACTGTGTCAAGCTAATAGCCGGGAAGTAGTTCCCGGTGCCCGGACGTAGCACCGCGACGAAGGCTCCGCATTGGGACGCCTCCCCCTTGGCGGCAGTGCCGGTCTTGGTGTAGAAGAACTCCTCCCAGAGCTCGAGGGTGGGGAGAACGCCGAGGTAACCCTCGCAGAGAGTAACGAAGGCGGACGGCAGCACCACCTTGTTCGGTGTGAGGTGGTGCTACTGGAGTCGATAGAACTGAAGGAAGGAGTGGAAGAAGCCGCTTGCCGGCAGGCCGAAGCCGCGAAGGAAATGCGATCAGAAGACGATGTGTTCGCCTTACTCCGGCGCCGGCGAGATCTCCTTCTCGTGCGGAACGACCGGGCAGCCACCGCGTTTGGCGGAGGAAAGCGAGGTGATCCTCGTGGACGTTCGAGCCATCCCAGTCGCCGGCCCGTTCACGCGCCATCAGAGCTAGAGCCCGATGGAGGCAAGGCGCGGTGACAAATGCGCAAGCTCGCGGCGGAGCAGCGATGCTGCTGGAAGGATAGGCTCGGCGACGGTGGGCTACGGTAGCACTTCAGCAAGATGCGGGAGTGCAGCGGCAGTAGTGAGAAGAAGAAAGGAGAAGGGAGAGGAGGGCGCGCGTGCGTCTGCAACTCCCCTCCTCCCCCTACTTATAACCCCAGGAATTGGAGCCGAGGGGCGAGAACGTTGGGGGGGTCGTGGGATTAACTGCGCCCACGACCCCACGACCCCGTGATTACCGAGCAGTAACAACTCATAATAACTATGCCACAGAATCCCAACCGCCCGCCTCGGCCGCAGCGGATCCGCACGCGTGCCGAGGCCCGGTAGTGGTGGACCCCGGCCTCCGGTAACGTCCCGTTGCGCGTGTGGGCTGGCAGGCCGGTTCGGCTGGCGTACCACCTGGCTCTCGCCACGGCATTTCGACATCACCAGGCGGCCTGCCTGGCCCGTCCGACTCCTGTCATCCGGCATTTCAGAACACGCACGAAGCAAAGCTGTAACATCCCAAAATTCTAAATTTTGGAATGTTATATTAAATAGATAGTTTTGATTGATTGTATGATTGCTTGAGTGAAATTTGAAACTTTTTGAAAGTTAAATGAGAGGGAATGAAATGACTTTCCCAAACTTTCACTTTGCATTTTGCTCTCCATAAATTCAAATTCATCACAAAACCCTAGAGAGAATATGAAATGACTTCTTCCCTTTAACTAAATGAAAAAGGGTTTTGAAAAGGATTTGAATTTCCATTTGGAAAATATTTCCAATTCAGAAACTTTATGCAACTCAGTGATTTTGATGAGAGAAGATAAAATGACTTCTTCAAAACATATGAAATATGAGTTGGGAGTTTAAAAGAAATAAATTTAAAAGCCCCTTTGAAATTATTTTCAATTTGGAGTTATTTGGATTTTTTTCAAATTATTTTTTCTCCAAAAATAAAATAAATGTAAATTAGGGTAAAATGATTCCCTACATCAGAAAATTGGAGAGAAATAAATTTGAAATCATTCTGGTATTTTTAAAATGATTTGTATTGGCTTTTATTGCAACAGTAGCACTCTTGGCTTTACTTAAAATTTTGTGGATTTTATTTGACTTTCAAATAATGTTCATGTTGTAGAAAATATTTTTCTAAAAATTTTGATATATAATATGCCTATATGATATTTTGTTTTTATTTTCTTTTTTTTTGTTTTATTCACTTGTCTGTCTTTAAAAAACCTTTCCCTCCGACTGGGCCGGCCCGGCTAGCAGGCCCAGCCCAGCCAGCACGCCGCCGCCTTCCTCCTCCCGAGCAGGAGACTGGCCGCCGCACGCGTCGTCGCCGCCGCCTTGCCCCTTCTCCACACATCGCGCCGCCCCTCCCCTCCATAAATAGAGCCGACCTGGACCCCTCTCTCCTCCCAAGCCGCCTCCGCCGCCGGATCTCGCCAACGCCGCCGTAGCTCCGCCGCCCTCGACCAACGCCGCCAGCGCCATCGGGTCCGCCGTCTCGCGCCGCACCTCCCCGTGCCTCCGTCCGTCGCCGCCCACCCCGGAGTAGCCGTCCCCGTCCTAGGCTGAAGCCGCCGCCGCCGTCTTCCTCCCCGCTGGCGCCGTCAACCACCGCGGTAAGCCGCTTCGCCTCTCAGCCATCCGATCTAGATCCTAGGGACCGCATTAGATCTAGCTATTTTTTCTTTCTTTTCGAAACAATATGTGCTATTTAGGCGAACGTTCACTAGGTTAGGTCTTCGCAGCGAACGGTTTTCATTGCATATGCTTCTGTAGTGGACGTTCGTCTGTTAGCTTTTCTGTCACGTAGCCAGGGACCAAAATGTAATTATCTTTTCTTACAATTTAGCCCCTGGTTGTCTACCTATCACAACTTTTTACTCGCTTATCCAAATCCAACGAAACCAATGCCCACTAATTCGTTATGATCTCTTCTGTCCAGATAACCAACTTGAACATATTTTTGAAAGTTTAAAATTTGATTTCAAACTTATCTTGTTCATAAATTGAATTTTATAACTCCGTTTGAGTTGATTCTTTTCTTCGATTCTTTTTGGTACTGTTAGAAATTTTTTTCTGTTGCAACAGTTAAATGCTTGTTTTCAAAGTTTTCCGAGATCTTTTCTTTGATTCTTTTTGCATGAGTGCTTATGTATGCAATTGCTTGCTTACGATAGATTGAACGGAGTGTGACGAATAGAACAATCAGGAGTTATGAGTGTGAATCATCTACATCAACAGCGCAAGGCAAGTTCACACTTTGATCATACTTT
Source organism: Aegilops bicornis (assembly GCA_021605145.1). NCBI lineage: Eukaryota > Viridiplantae > Streptophyta > Magnoliopsida > Poales > Poaceae > Aegilops > Aegilops bicornis. The sequence continues at coordinate 175,526,348 of CM038670.1, read as the reverse complement.
TCATACCCAGTTTTTATGCATTAGTTTTACCCCCAAACATTGCATGAGTAGGATTGATAACATGTTGGTTTTGGGAAGTAGTTGATGAGGTAGAACCTATTGTCCTTTATTGCAAACCTTGGGAGTTACTTCTACGTTATGCTTATACTGCTATGCTTTGCTCGTAGACGTGGATTTGTTTTCGAGAGAATTCATGGAAGTTGTGAGAGACTATTGTTAACTAAGGTTTAACTTAAGGTGGCTACTTTAATGCACATCTGGGTGGATTAGTTGGCGCACCCTGGGGATAGCAGTGGATTGCCCAGACACCTGGGGAATCCAGTGTTGTCCTAGGAGATCCCGGGGTTACCGTGTGATCATCCTATGGTTTGCCACCCAGGCTCAAAGGGATCATAAGATTATTCATGCTAGAAACTTCCGTGTGCAGCCACAAACCATTATGGGCTATGGCATAGTTGAGTATGTTGTGTGACCTCTTACAGTGGTAGACTAGCAGATGTAGGGGATGTAGGTGGTACGGTCTACCCATCGTAAGAGTTAATGGTTCTGAAAGACCGTGTCTCGGTCGTCCGTTTCTCAAACACCATGTAGTGCGAGATATTCAATGGAGGAGATCGAGTCTTGTGGGGAAAAGTGTAAAAACCTTTGAAGAGTGTATAAACTAATCATGATTAGTCGTGTCCCTGGTTATGGACATCTTGAGTACCTGGTACTTGAATTACTGATTTGATCTCATCACTTTTCTTAATAAATTTGTTGGGTTAATGACTATTATTTTGGGATTGAGATGGGGTTACCATTCTCAATGTTTTCAAAAAACTTTGTAGTCAAATAAAATTATATTCCTTTCTTGTAGGAAAAAATTGGCTTTATGCAAAAATAAACTTAGAGCCTCCACCAGCCAAATATGCATGTAGTGATAGCTATTATTCATCATTATCCTGTGGTGTGAATTTGCTAGTACATTCAATGTACTGACCCTTTGTGGCTGCAACGTCTCATGTTGCAGGAATCTTACGACGAGTAAGTGATACGTTAGGGTTATGATTTCTAGACTCAACTTTGCCGTTGGTGTTGATGGGAATCCACAACCTTGTTGTTACTTTCGCTATTTGGACCTCAGATGGGAATCCACAACCTCTGTTGTAAATCCTCGAGTACTGTGTGTGTCAGCATACCAATCCAGGGATGACACTTAAGCACAGAGACTTGACCGTCTGAGGTCGGGTCGCTACAAGAAGGTATCAGAGCACATGTTGACTGTAGGACGTGACCCCTAGAAATTTGCAAGCCCATAGGAAAGATTTTCTCTACAACTTCATTTTCAAAAAAGATCTTTTTCCTCCCTTCTTTTCTGAGCTTTATCAAATTTGCCTTTTAGTTAGACTGTACCCCTTTCCCCTTTTGACCACACGAAGATTCAGCTGATGAGACCACTCCTAGAAGGACAAGATATCGGACAACTAAGACCAGTTCGGAATGAAGAGGATTTTACCGTGCATTATAATAATGGAAACTACAACTGTTGAAGACTCCGAGGACTAGGAGAATTTGAAGGCCCTGTAGAATTTCCAGATTTGTATGACCTAGGAAAGCTACCCTTATGGAACTTTTCAGACTATTAAAGTTGTCAATACCCGAGATCAAGGTGTATTGGAGAAAGACCGGAACATGGAGCATTAGAACTCAAAGTTTTTGTCAAGAAAACCCTAAGGCAGGAGATATCAACTATGGAATGATAGCTCATGGCAATGACAAGGGAAGAAACACGGCTATCCAAGATGTTATCACCCGCTTATGCTATTGTCACCATAGTAAGTCAAGCATGCATTTTATTCAGAAGGATTGGATGAAAAAAGGCTGATGGATCACCTATCAGCAAGAGATAAAGTTTTAACTTTAGCTGGTATATCACCAGGATCTGGATTATTATATCAAGAATTTTAAGATGGGCCTTCTGGAAGTCGTATTTGATAAGGAAGCATTTCGTGAAGAACTTAGGACCCAGAAGCTGAAGTAGCCAAGTTGGAGGAGCAAAACCCCGAGATACCGGAGATTCGTCAGGAAACTGAAGGATAGTAGGACCATGGATCATCCCAAGGATGTTGAAACCCAGAAGTTTGGAATGCAACTCCAGAACATTAAAGGACGTCACGAGAGACTTCGCGTCAACAATGATGACCTGGCAAAAGAAGTTGAGAAGGACAAACATGATCGGAAGAAGCCATCGGAGACATGAACAAGACTTTAAGAGTTTGATGACTTTGAAGATTTATTGACCTTTAGAAGACCAAACCCCTGTTATATACCTACGTTAGATGCGATGATTGTGAGCTGTCATTTGTTTGATGTTTTTCCGACAGCCACAGAATAAAATCTGTTATTTCAAAGATATTGTTTGCATTGTGTGTATCCCTCTCTATCTCTCTTATCTCACCTCAAACCCATAGACCCAATAGAGGATGAATGGAGATGAGCTCACATTCCTGGGACCGATAAGTCAATTGGAGACGGACCAAGGATTCAGAACATGGAAGATCATATGGAGAATAACACTATAGCCGGAAAGGATATGACCCAGCATGCTCTTCAGTACTTTGAAATAGGTGCTGCTACTTGGTTGAGGATGTACCAAACCATCAATGGATGGCAAGGAGTAACCACTTGGAAGGAATTTAAGTTGACTTTGCTAAAGTCTCGGTTTGTGTCCCAGAAATTGAAGCCTTATGGAAGTGATACGAAGAAACCTTGTGCATGCAAGCTCTATGGAGAAATAGGACACACCCATAAAGAACACAAGGGTGAATGCCCTCATTGTGAAGAAAGTCACCCAGCTGAAGAATGCCCAACTAGGCAGATTACTTGTTTCTTGTGTGAAGGGACTACCCACTACCCTACTCAATGTCACATTTACCCCATGGTACAAAGAACCATCCAGCAAAATAAAGAAGCAATGAAAGGAGCCCTCATGGAAATTTTAGAAGAACCTGTGATGAAGGAAGAGGTGGAGGACACACCCGAAGAAGACCCTATTAAACCCTTCACCAAGTCATGCTATTCATGTGGAGAAGAAGGATACATCTCCCAGAATTGTATGAATGGGGATCTAGTAGAATTCCTGACAGAGGAAGTAGAGTATGACCCACAGGAAATAGAAGCCCTGATTGGAATGGAAAAGTCCAGGAAGAGAAATAGATTGGATTCCAAGAAAGACCTGAGTCATATCACCTGTTTCAGGTGCAAGGAGTCAGGGCACTACTTCAACAGTTGCCCAAACAGGAAGCCAAGGACCCAAGGAGGCTATGTAATCATGAGGAAACCTCGAGACTTGTCAGAAGTAATATATTTTCGTTGTAATGAAGCAGGGCACTTTGCCAGAGATTTCCCCAAGGAGAAGGAGACTTGTGCTAGATAGTTGAGTTTGCACCAAAAGAAATGTAGTAGTAGTAGTGGGGACATTTCTTTTATTAGTGAGGTGTTGAGTTGAGGCATGAAATGGAAGTGCAGGAGATTCTAATACTTTGACAATCAATAAAGTTAGTATCGTGGGTACTGATTTGGATTTTATGAGTTGTTACTCTATGAAGAAAGTTTTTGACCATTTTCAAGGATATGAGAAATATGGTCTATGGAAGAATTTGTGCATTTCAAGGGTGGTAGTACCCTGTGAGGACACTTGACCCCTGTAAAAGATAAGGATATTCCAAGAAGTGGACTACGGAAAAAAATAAGTACGAGTTTTATCTCGATATGTGGGACACCCCAAGAAGTATGAAGGGATGAAGTACTATTGGATATAAAGGAGGTAGAATGTTGGTAATATGGAGCAATTGTAACTCTTGTTCAGCTTGCAGAAGTAATGGATATATCCGAACTTAGTTCATCGACAAGAGAAATTCGGCAATGCTTGTGAGGATGACCGAGTGTTAGAATGCGAGATTCGCTAAACCATATACAAGGTAATGATTTGGGTGCAGGATGGATTGATCACCATACCGACTTACTCTTATTATTCGCTTTGCTATAAGAGATGGTAAATCTGAGTGACTTGCCTATAGTAGAGAGACGACGATCAAAACCTTGTTTGAACCTTAGAATGGTATGACAATTTTTCCCCTTGTACAAGGCAGCTGTTGCCAACCGTAGGTCATACGGTGAGGTTCAACCCAGACCCATTTCCTACAGGAGAAACCATAAATTGTTGACCACCATGAGATATCGATAGTTGTTTAGTATTAGCGCCAGACCCGTCCGTTAAGGAGACCTAGTCTCAGAAGGACCTTACCAAGATAAAAGGAAAGAAGAATTGAGGAAAAGGTTATGCCACTACCGGAAGAGCCCAGAGAAGGAATTTTCCCGAGGATCTGAGAAGACCTATCTTGTCAACAATAAGGATGGAGCATATGAGTTTTGATGGAACAGTAACGATGTTTCCAAGGGTGGTAGCACCCCAGACCCCCTGTGATGATCGATGCATTTGAGAAGAACCCCAAACCTAACCTATTTCTTTCTAGCCCCTCCGAATCTCGAGGACGAGATTCATTTTAAGGGTGGTAGGTTTGTAACATCCCAACATTCTAAATTTTGGAATGTTATATTAAATAGATGGTTTTGAATGATTGTATGATTGCTTGAGTGAAATTGAGTGAAAATTGAAACTTTTTGAAAGTTAAATGAGAGGGAATGAAATGAATTTCCCAAACTTTCACTTTGCATTTTGTTCTCCATCAATTCAAATTCATCACAAAACCCTAGAGAGAAGATGAAATGACTTCTTCCATTTAACTAAATGAAAAAGGGTTTTGAAAAGGATTTGAATTTCCATTTGGCAAATATTTCTATTCAGAAACTTTATGCAACTCAATGATTTTCACGAGAGAAGATAAAATGACTTCTTCAGAACATATGAAATATGAGTTGGGAGTTTAAAAGAAATAAATTTGAAAGCCCCTTTGAAATTATTTTCAATTTGGAGTTATTTGGATTTTTTTTTCAAATTATTTTTTCTCCAAAAATAAAATAAATTTAAATTAGGGTAAAATGATTCCCTACATCAGAAAATTGGAGAGAAATAACTTTGAAATCATTTTGGTATTTTTAAAATGATTTGTATTGGCTTTTATTGCAACAGTAGCACTTTTGGCTTTATGTGGATTTTATTTGACTTTAAAAAAATGTTCATGTTGTAGAAAATATTTTTCTAAAAAATTTGATATATAATATGCCTATATTATATTTTGTTTTTATGTTCTTTTTTTTTGTTTTATTCACTTGTCTGTCTTAAAAAATCTTTCCCTCCGACTGGGCCGGCCCAGCTAGCAAGCCCAGCCAGCGCGCCGCTGCCTTCCTCCTCTCGAGCAGGAGACCGGACGCCGCATGCGTCGCCGCCGCCCCCTTGCCCCTCCTCCACGCATCGCGCCGCCCCTCATCTCCATAAATAGAGCCGTCCCGGACCCTTCTCTTCTCCCAAGCAGCTGTCGTCGCCGGATCTCACCACCGCCGCCGCAGCTCCGCCGCCCTGCCCCACGCTCCACCGCCACCCTCGACCAACGTTGCCACTGCCACCGGGTCCGCCGTCTCGCGCCGCACCTCCCCGTGCCTCCGTCCGTCGCCGCCGACCCTAGAGCAACCGTCCCCGTCCGAGGCCGAAGCCTCCGCCGTCTTCCTCCCCACCGGCGCCGTCAATCGCCGCGGTAAGCCGCTTCGCCCCTCGGCCGTCCGATCTAGATCCTAGGGCCCGGATTAGATCTAGCTGTTTTTTTCTTTTCGAAACGGTATGTGCTATTTAGCGAACGTTCGCTAGGTTAGGTCTTTGCAGCGAACGGTTTTCGTCGCATTGCTTCTGTAGTGGACGTTCCTCCGTTAGCTTTTCTGTCATGTAGCCAGGGACCCAGATGTAATTATTTTTCCTTACAGTTTAGCCCCTGGTTTTCTATCTATCACAACTTTTTATTCGCTTATCCAAATCCAACGAAACCAACGCCCACTTATTTGTTATGATCTCCTCTATCCACATAACCAACTTGAACATATTTTTGAAAGTTTAAAATTTGATTTCAAAAAGATTTGAATTCAAACTTCTTTCCTTCATAACTTGAGTTTTATAACTCCGTTTGAGTTGATTCTTTTCCTAAAATAAAGCTCTTGACCTGAACTTTCTAATAAGGCCAAATCCACACAATTATGGTACTGTTAGAAATTGTTTTCTGTTGCAAGAGTTAAATGCTTGTTTTCGAAGTTTTTCGAGATCTTTTCTTTGATTCTTTTTGCATGAGTGCTTATGTATGCAATTGCTTGCTTACGATAGATTGAACGGAGTGTGACGAATAGTACTATCAGGAGTTATGAGTGCGAATCATCTACATCAACAGTACAAGGCAAGTTCTCACTTTGATCATACTTTTCATACCCAGTTTTTATGCATTAGTTTTACCCTCAAACATTTCATGAGTATGATTGATAACATGTGGGTTTTGGGAAGTAGTTGATGAGGTAGAACCTATTGTCCTTTACTGCAAACCTTGGGAGTTACTTCTACCTTATGCTTATACTGCTATGCTTTGCTCGTAGACGTGGATTGGTTTTTCAAAGAATTCATGGAAGTTGTGAGAGACTATTGTTAACTAAGGTTTAACTTAAGGTGGCTACTTTAATACACATCTGGGTGGATTGGTTGGGGCACCCTGGGGATACCAGTGGATTGCCCAGACACCTGGGGAATCCAGTGTTGTCCTAGGATATCCCGGGGTTACCGTGTGATCATCCTATGGTTTGCCACCCAGGCTCAAAGGGATCATAAGATTATTCATGCTAGAAACTTCCGTGTGCAGCCACAAGCCATTATGGGCTCTGGCATAGTTGAGTATGTTGCATGACCTCTTACAGTGGTAGACTAGCAGATGTAGGGGATGTAGGTGGTACGGTCTACCCATGGTAAGAGTTAATGGTTTTGAAAGACTGTGTCTCGGTCATCCGTTTCTCAAACACCATGTAGTGCGAGAAATTCAACGAAGGAGATCGAGTCTTGTGGGGAAAAGTGTACAAACCTTTGCAAAGTGTATAAACTAATCATGATTAGTCGCGTCCCCGGTTATGGACATCTTGAGTACCTGGTACTTGAATTATTGATTTGATCTCATCACTTTTCTTAATAAATTTGGTGGGTTAATGACTATTATTTTGGGATTGAGATGGGGTTACCATTCTCAATGTTTTCAAAAAACTTTGTAGTCAAATAAAATTATATTCCTTTGTTGAAGGGAAAATTTGGCTTCATGCAAAAATAAACTTAGAGCCTCCACCAGCCAAATATGCATGTAGTGATAGCTATTATTCATCAGTATCCTATGGTGTGAATTTGCTAGTACATTCAATGTACTGACCCTTTGTGGCTGCAATGTCTCATGTTGCAGGAACCTTACGACGAGGAAGTGATACGTTAGGGTTACGATTTCTACACTCAACTTTGTCGTTGTTGTTGATGGGAATCCACAACCTTGTTGTTACTTCTGCTATTTGGATTGAGGTAATAGTATTTATGTTACTTTATACATGTGATTTACCTCTGTTATAAATCCTCGAGTACTGTATGTGTCAGCATACCGATCCAGGGATGACACTTAAGCACAGAGACTTGCCGTCTAAGGTCTGGTCGCTACAAATGCAATCAGACCACACGGAGTAGGAAGCTGCCGAGGCTCCTCGCCTTTTCCGCCACGGGACCTCACCAGCTTCGGGGTCTACTGTCGGAGTAAATAACCACGAGTAGACTCATCTGGCTTCCTCGGTATTTCAAGACATCGGGGCTGGCTGCGCCCCTCAAGCATCAAAGATAAAGGACCGCCCTCTTGGGTCCGGCTGGTCCAAGCGGTCGGCTACTAGAGGGAGGCGGCGTCCAGAAGATGGCCATGGAGTGGGCCGATTCCTAGCAGGCGGCTCCTCGTGCCCTCAAAGATAGCACCCACATAATGACGACGAGACAGGGCATGGCTACAGTTCAGTCTGCCACCCCCGAATCCAGGGCAGGGCGTGGCCATAGTGTGGCGTACTGGGCGGACATCCCTCGCCCGACGCGGCACTGTTGCCCCGCAGCCCATGACATCACCCATGGCGGAGAAGGCCATGCACCCATGACGGGATGTCGGTACGGCCCATAGGTGGCGGGCCCTACTTGTCCATGAGAAGCCAGAAGGCGGCGAGCCCTGACCAGTCGGCTCAGGGGGAGGTCGGCTCCTGACCAGGCGGCCCTCCCCCTTGCTTGGAGTTTGTGCGCCATTAACTAGAAGAGATGGGGAGTGGCTACAGTGAACACCCACCAAGCAGCGGGACTATAGCCACGCTCTGCCCAACAAAGCATAGAGGCACTACCATAGTACTAAGCAGCCAGCAAGACCCGCAAGCGGCAGGCGCGGCCTATCGGCCAAGTACGAGAGAGCCGGCGGGACCCACCAGGCGGCGGGCCCCAGCTGCCGGTGGAGAAGTCGGCTACCAGAGACACTGATAGCCGGGTCCTACCACCCGGCAAGATGAACATTGTACCCCTGGGGGGTAGGCCTATATAAACCCCCCAGGACACCCATGCAAAAGGTTCAGCTTCTTAGACCACACGCACACACATAGAGAGAGGAGTAGAGCTAGCCTTGCCCTTCTTCCTCCTCTAGCCAAAGAGCTCAAGGAGCAACTTGTAGCTACTTGTTGAGATAGTGATCATGCGGAGACCCCGCAGAGCAGGACTAGGGGTGCTATCTCCTAGGAGAGTCCCGAACCTGGGTAAAGTGCACCGGTGTGTCTATGCCTCATCCCGTTTCCAGGCACCGGCGATGTCTTACTCTCCCCCACCATGATAAGCCATCCTTTGGCATATGTCGCACCAAAACCCCGACACCGCCCCATTTGCCACCTACGATGACCGTACAAACTGATTACCAAAAAGTTGGACAATAGGGTTGCGATATTTGCTAATAAGCTGATTAGCAAGCACCAGAATGCATTTATCAAGCATAGGAATATAATGGATGGAATCCTCACGCTGCATGAGGTATTGCACCATACCCATCAGAAGAAGAAATGTGGGATTGTGTTATAATTGGATTTTGAAAGGCATACAATAAGATAAACTGGGACTTTCTTCTGGAATGTCATCGCAATCGTGGCTTTGGGACAACCTGGTGTGGATGGATCAAAAGAATCCTACATAATGGCACGGTGAGCATTAAGCAGAACAATGAAACATGACCATACTTCCAAAGTCACAAGGGGGTCCGGCAAGGCGACCCCCACTCTCCTTTCTTCTTTAATTTGGCTGTTGAGACACTCTCGAAGATGGTTCTCAATGCCCAAAAAGAAAAAATGTTGACGGGCCTAGCACCTGACATGATCGAGGGGGTGTGGCTATTCTGCAGTATGCAGATGACACTGTAATATGCTTTGAACATGATAAAGAAGTGACTGTGAACCTTAAACTCTTGTTGTAGCTGTTTGAACTTATGTCAGGGCTTAAGATCAACTTCATTAAAAGTGAAATCCTTTGTGTTGGTGGAGATGATAGCACCCTTTCCTTTTATGTTGATCTCTTTAACTGTAGTATTGGACACTTCCCAATGAAATACTTGGGAGTCCCAGTAGTTTTTCATCTTTGCGTAGCGTAGACTGGGAGTTTGTGGATGAGATGTTCCTTAAATGTTGTGAATCCTGGATTGGTAATGCAGCATCCTTGGGTGGGAGACTCATCCTTCTCAATTCATCACTGACCAGCATTGTTTTTTACTACATGTCCATGTTCCTACTCCCTAAAGGGGTGATAGGGAAACTGGATAAACACCGTAAGCAGTTCTTTTGGCAAGAGCATGAGGGTCGTACACAATATCATCTAGTGAGATGGGACAGAATCTGTAGATCCAAAGGGAAAGGGGGATTGGGAGTGAAAGATCTTCATAAACAGAATTTAAGCCTCCTCACCAAGTGGTGGTGGAAGCTGGAAACAAAACAAGGACTATGGTAGGATGTGATCCGGGCCAATTACTTCAAAAAAGATACGGTGGCTTCGGTTAAAACTAAGTTCTATGATTCTCCAATTTGGAAAGCTATCATGAAAACTAAAGATCACTACATTACTGGCAGAAAAGTGATTTTGCAATCTGGAGACCTTGCTAGATTGTGGGTTGACCCAGTTGACAATGAGCCTCCTCTTCGGATGCAGTTACCTATGATATATAATATATGCATTGATCAGGAGATCACGGTTGCCAAGTTCAGGGGAGGGGTGGAGGAGAGTGACTTTTTTAGAAGGCAACTCCACCCTCCCATGCTTGAACAGTGGAACAAACTCAAAGCTATAGTGGAAACATGGCCATTGACTGGTGAAGCTGACCAAGTGGTCTGGACGTTGGGGAAGAAGAGTAGATTTACTACGAAATCTGTATACGAATACTTGGAGAGAAATGTGGTAGGGGCAAACTACAAGTGGATCTGGAAAGCAAAGATCCCCCTTAAGATTCAAATTTTTCTTTGGCAACTATTCCAGGATGCTATCCTAACGAGAGATGTATTGAGTAGACGAAAGTGGCTGGGGAATCCCACTTGTTCCTTCTGTGATAGGAGAGAAACATCCGAGCATCTCTTCTTCACTTATCCTGTGGCCAGAGTCCTCTGGAGAATTGTAGGATGTGTTCTGGGCACAGAACTGTGTCCCAACAACATATGGCAGTATTATTCCTCGGCCTATACGTCTTTACCTGATGTGGAGAAATTTTATACTTTTCACTTAGCAGGGCTCTGTTGGGCGATGTGTTACCTTTGAGTCCAAGCAAATGAGGTCTCCTTTTGATGTGGTTTACTCTGCATGTGGTTTTCTTAACTACTGGGCAGGTTCGATGACAGGGGATGATCGGGAGATGATGGAGCGTAGAGCCAAAATGTTGAGAACCAATGCTTCAAACATGATGTGGGTATGTGCAGCGCCGAGGGGGACGTCAAACTGAGAGCTGAGCGCAAGGGCACGCTGATCTGCACTCCGCTTCCTTTTGCTACTAAGATAGTCCTTTTGCTCCTGCGTGGGCACATGTCTGTGTCTGGGATAGTCCTTTTGCTCCTGCATGGGCACATGTCTGTGTCTGGAGTTGCCTTATAAACTTGTATGAACCCTTCTTGTCATGTTAGTGTCGTCTGCAGGTTTTAGGGTGTCATTGGGTTTTCGCCCCATGGTGAGCTGCTCGATGACGAGTGTTCATTGTGGGTTTCCCGACGGTGCTTTGAGCTCGCTTTCCCCTTTCTAGGTTTCGTTTTGAACTCTTAAGACAATCTGTATTTCCGTTAGGCAAGTAATGGAAAGGGGGTACGCCCGGCTAAAAAAAGGAGCCCAAAACAAGTCAACGCAAGGCAGGCCGGCAACAAGGACAGACTAGGGTGACCAAAAGAAACTCTACGCGCTATGCCACAACACGGTAATGCAACTTCTTACTATTCTTCAATCTTCGAAGACACATCACAGATCCTCATCAACCCCATTGTTCCAATGCAGATCATCTCTCACTACAAAAAAATACACTTTCGTGATGATACGTGTTTGTCACAGTAGGTCGCGTTTTTTGTCATGCATGTACATCCATGACAAATTTATGACAGAATCAAGATAGTCATACATGTGCTATCGTAGAAGTGTTCCATGACATTACGAAAATTATCATCACGGAAGTGTCCACTTCCATGACGATAAATCATGTGTCACAGAAGTGCTTTCGTCAAGGGTGACCAACACGTGGAATCCACCGTAACGGAACGCCGTTAAGCTATCGGGTCGGGTTTTGGATCCGATAACCCGTTAACAGCCCCGACCAATGGGGATTTCCACGTGTAAAATCATCATTGACTGGAGGAAACACATGTCGGCTCACTGCTGGGACAGATGTCATCCACTCATTGGACAGAAGGCGCCTATAATACGTCGACACGTGGCATGGCCCAACAAGTTTAATTGGGCCGGCCCAATTAAAGGCCCACATGTTTTGCGGACCATAATGGGTCGGCCCAGCTAAAGGCCCACAAGATTTTGCGGACCATAATGGGTCGGCCTAGCTAAAGGCCCATGAGATTTTGTGGGCCATAATGGGCTGGCCCAGGTAAAGGCCCACAAGATTTTGCGGGCCATAATGGGCCGCCCGACTAAAGGCCCACAAGATTTTTGTGTGCCACAATGGGCTGGCCTGTAAAGGCCCACAAGATTCTTATGATCATAATGGGCCGGCCCAGCTAAAGGCCCACGAGATTTCACCGACATTAATGGTCCGGCCCAGCTGTAGGCCCACAAGATTTTGAGGGCCCTAGTAGGTCGGCCCATTAACTGGCTGCCATTTTTGGGCCAAATGTCGGCCCATATCTGATATGGTCCATTAATGGCCTGCCACGTTCCGGGCCTAAAAGTGGCCCATATGAGATCCGGCCCGTTATAAGCCTACCACGTTACGGGCAAATTACGGCCCAGATCAGGTCCGCCCTTTAAGAGGCTTTGGGCTCAATTATGGCCCATATCAAATTCGCCCGTGAATCGGACACTATGCTTTTGGGCCCACTTGCTAAAGGCCCACTTAGTAATTCGGCCTGATATTAGTTTTGGCACATTAAGGGCCCGTTTAACATTTCAGCCCTATATTAATTTGCCGTTAAAAGCCTGTCATATAGTTGGGCCAAACTACGGCCCGATTTGCATCCGGCTGCTTTCATGACCGATATCTGATTGGGCCAAACAAGGACTGAGACAATTTTTTCCTGTTAAAAGCCCGTGATTTGATCCGCACAATCATGGGCCGGGGTTCATTCCGGGTTGCTGCCGGCCCGTGAGCTGTTCGGCATGTTTCAGGCCCAACCTACATCGTGATTGCATGACGGCCCGATTATGTACCGTAATTTTATGGTTTGGCCGGTTTACTGCGAAGACAGGATATATATACAGTAAAATAACTGCAGCATCGTGAATAAGAAAAAAACATAGACTATACAATAAAGAAATTACGGCATATTACATCCACCGGGCATCAAAGTTCACTACTATGACAATAAAGCACAAGCAGACAATGATTACATACATGGGCATCAAAGATCGCCACCAAAGGCAAATAAACACGCCGACAAAATAATATACAAAACCGACAACACTTCAATAGAGTTCAAGAAAGGTTAGCCTCATTGGGAGTTGCAGCAGCAAATGAGCAAGATGATGAGGCTGCGCTTGTTCAACACTTATATCTTCCTCACTCTGAAAGATAAACAAGCGCATGATGACGGGTTTGTAATGCGTAAAAGTATCAGTGCTGACAATTCATCACATTTCTTACTGACGAATAAAGTGACACAGTTTAAAATTGCATTAACGCAATATGGTATTGTTCAGGTCAAGACATGGCAGGAAATGACATTGCGAAGGAGTTGGCAGCTTCACGACAACACTGGATTACAGATCAAGAACTCATAAGTATCAATGGTTAGTGTCTTTGTCAATTTATACCATTTCAGTTTGGCAAATAAAGAGATGGTTTAAATAATAGTAGAATGATATGACATTGTTCATAGTTAAGACATTGCAGAATATGCCATTGTCTTTGTAGTGGGTAGGTTCACCACACCTTTGGATTACGGATGAAGAACGAGAAGCATATATGCAAAGGCAAAAGAAGATCACTTGCTTTGTATAGTTTAATTTACATGGTATGAAGAAGGAACTTGGTTGTACAACTGAAAACTTAAATTGAGAAAGGACAAACTTTTGTTTATGAACTACATAATAAACTTTAAATAAGAAATTTGATGCAAACACCAAAAATAAACAGTTGTTGCAGTCATGCCTAACCAAATATATACAACAAAGTTTGAAGGATTGAGATGGACAAACTTACATTATTGGTGAAGACAGGCTCTATAAAGGCCATGTCCATGCTGATGGGGGAATTCAAGAAGTTTACTACGTAATCTTCTTCAAAAGCATTGCCTTTATTCTACATTTTGTTAAGAGTAAATATAGATGTGATAATATACGAAAAATGGAGAATATTTAAGATAAGATGAAGAGTGATGCTACATAACCAAGTAGCTATAAATGTAAGTACAGCGATACAGGCAAAAGGTATAGCCAAGAGCAATGCACAGCTAAACTTCTTCAGTACCGGCCTTATGGTAAGAGTAAATATAGATCTGATGTGTAGAAAATGGAGGACAAAGGAAAATAAGCTGCAGAGTGATGGTACATGAACAACTACCTGTCATTATAAGTACACTGATAAAGGACAGCATGTACTTACAAGAACAACGCAGAGCTAAAAAACATTGGCATTGGATATATTCTACACTAATGTAACCATTCATACAGATCAGTTAATTTGGAGCGAACAATTGATAAGCAAGCTATCATGCATACTGCTGTCACATAATGAACCAGGTATGTATGCAAGTACAAAGGATACAGACAACAGTACTAACAAGAGCAAAGCAGCGGACAACATATTTGTGATATCCTGTCGTTCTTTTCAAATCGGAATTCTTCTTCGAGAAGATTTCCTACAAAAAAGATCCGTAAGGCACATGCGGAAAAGTAGAAGCTCAAATTGTCATGTGATTTCATAGACAGTACCTCATCCTGGGAACGAGACCAGTGCATAACAAGGTTTTTCCATTCAATGTCTTCTAAATTTAGCACAGGAGACTTCACCGGAAATTCGTTTATAGACTTGCCATCAAAGTGTGATTTCCTCGGGTAACACCGATCTTCTTTGCAATGCTTCCATGAAAAGCACAAGCAAGCTTTTCTCGTCATGACTATCCAGATTGACCCTCGCCTAGTTACAACAATGTAGTGTAAATCATTGATGTGTTCAATCAGCAGAAAACAGGAAAATAATAACCATGAATAATAGCACTTACACGTAAGTTGGACAGGAAGATGTGAAAATGGTGTTTGTCTTCACTATAATCTTCCCATGATGGGAATATATGCACGTAGTCCCTAACAACATTGAAAGCATTGTCTTTTAAACTGGGAATAAATGGAATGGGGTTCCAATCTGCAGGAATTGGCCGTCTCTGCAGCTTGGGATAGGTCTTCGCCGGTGGACTTGCTATACTTTTTTCTTTGGAGTGGGATTTTTACGTGGTACAGCTGGTGCTATGGCAAATGAAATCGGTATACCTTTTCTTTGGAGTGCAGGTCCTGTGTGGTGGGGCTAGTGGTGTGGCCGGTGAAGTATGGGTACAGTCTGCTAGAGTCGGTCCTACGTTTTGTGTATTTGGTTGTACAGCCAATATAAGTGGGGTCTTTGTCACGATTTCTCCGGCACCACCACGCTTTTTCAAGGACTTTCTTTGGTGCTCCTTCAGGTTCGGCAATCACCCTCTTCCTTTTTGATGTCTGATGCACAAAAACTGCATTTGAGTGGAAAAACATGGTATATGACAGATGGAATATGTATTGATAATGGATGGGCATGGCATCTCGACATATATGATGAGTAAACTAAGCAGATGTCGGCGCAGCAAAGTAGAAGAAATGCAAGACAACATATGCAAGATACCCGCAATCAATAAAACATTGCCAAATTAGAACAGGCACCTTGATGGGTGAACAGGACAGGCCATCTGCCTTTGACTCCTCAAGGTTAGAATAGTCATTAGGATCATATTCTGAACAAGAATCAACAGGTGGGGAGTGTATGAATTTCATTGCATCCAGAATGGCACTCAATGCCTTGGTGCCAATTTTGTAAGTCATTGCAGTGTTTAGCTTCAAGAGTGGACTGCTGCTAGTGTGACACAAAGCAGCTATATAGATCATAGCGTAGATATAAAGGGAAAATCTTAAGCATCAGAGTAAAATCAGCAAAGTGGAACTTGCTGGAATATATGTGCTAGTATTGCTGGTACGGCTAGAAAGGCTTCGGATACCAACTCTCTTCAAGTGAAGGTGCGGTATGTTAATATCGATTGTAACTCTCAAAGGCGACACAGCTCCCCGCGTTTCCTTGCTATTCTTATAGGATTCAAGTGGGCAGGCCACTAGAAATCCTATTCATATGTTTACGAGATCCTACAAATCAAAGAGGCTCAAAGTGTCCATCACAACCGACCGTATAGACCTCTACACTGCAAATTTCCGTGCTCATCTTCAATACAAGGAACATACTGTACTACTAGCATACTCCCTCCGTTCCAAAATATAAGTCTTGGTAGAGATTTCCACTATGGATCACATACAGATGTATCCAGATACATTTTAGAGTGTAGATTCACTCATTTTGCTCCATATGTAGTCCATGGTGGAATCTATACAAAGACTTGTATTTAGGAACGGAGAGAGTACATATTAAAGAAGAACGGAAGAGGAACATGGTAAAGAAGAGCAAGCAGATTTTGGATAACAAAATGTTGGTTGCGTAGTGCCCACACATGATGAACCAGAGCGCATTAAGAATGCAACTCCCAGCTGTCTCTCGACCATTTTAGGCGGTTGGATGAAGATCCTACGTATCCTAACCCTTCTTCTTCCTCGTCTCTGATTCTTCCCATACAGAACACCGCACGGGCCACCGGCCCCCACCGCCTGTGTTCCTCCGCACCCCCACCCCCCCACCCGCGCCCCAACCCCCACCTACGTCGAGTTTTCTTTGTTCGGCGAGGCCCCACAACCACCAAAGCCCCTTCGATCGCACCGGAGAACTCCGGCGAGCTCTGAAAAATTGACTGACCCAATTTTGAAATTTAGTCTACTATGATTTAACTAGTGTGGAATATAAAAGGGGAAAACCATAAACATTGGGAGTATAGTGTTGAGCGTGTCATGGCGGATCTGAAGGTGCAAACCGGACAAAGGCAACTTCGCAACCAAGACAAGAAATCGAGTAAAGCGGTGGCGATCTATTTTCTTGCTGCGATAAATAAGTTGAGCAGACACGAAAGAGTACCCCCTCAGTGCGGCGCCTGTATGCGATCTGCTGAGAATTTGACGCTGCGGTAGCGATGGCTGTCGGCGGCGTGGAAGCAGATCTAGGAGGGTAGCAAGGGCGGCGGGCGCGGTGGGACGAGATGGTCGTAGGAGCGGTGCCGGCAAGGTGGACGACGGCTGGGATGAAGCGAGAGGACGGGATGCAAGGATCCCGGTCCGAAGGCATGGATGAGAGAGGTCGACCTCTTTTAATGGACGGCGGCGTCGGGGTATCAGCTCCGGCATGGTGGAGGAGGACGGCGGTGGATGGGGTGGCGGACGGCGGCGGATGGAGGAGGTGAAGGAAATATGCCCTAGAGGCAATAATAAAGTTATTGTTTATTTCCTTACATCATGATAAATGTTTATTATTCATGCTAGAATTGTATTAACCGGAAACATAATACATGTGTGAATATATAGACAAACAGAGTGTCACTAGTATGCCTCTACTTGACTAGCTCGTTAATCGAAGATGGTTATGTTTCCTAACCATAGACATGAGTTGTCATTTGATTAACGGGATCACATCATTAGTTGAATGATCTGATTGACATAACCCATTCCGTTAGCCTAGCACTTGATCGTTTAGTATGTTGCTATTGCTTTCTTCATGACTTATACATGTTCCTGTAACTATGAGATTATGCAACTCCCGTTTATCGGAGGAACACTTTGGGTGCTACCAAAGCGTCTGGCGTGAATCGGGTGATTATAAAGGAGTACTACAGTGTCTCCAAAGGCAGATGTTGGGTTGGCGTATTTCGAGATTAGGATTTGTCACTCCGATTGTCGGAGAGGTATCTCTGAGCCCTCTCGGTAATACACATCACTAAGCCTTGCAAGCATTACAACTAATGAGTTAGCTGTGAGATGATGTATTACGGAACGAGTAAAGAGACTTGCCGATGTGAGATTGAACTAGGTATTGGATACCAAACGATCGAATCTAGGGCAAGTAACATACCGATGACAAAGGGAACAACGTATGTTGTTATGCGGTCTGACCGACAAAGATCTTCAGAGAATATGTAGGAACCAATATGGGCATCCAGGTTCCGCTATTGGTTATTGACCAAGAATAGTTCTCGGTCATGTCTACATAGTTCTCGAACCCGTAGGGTCCGCACGCTTAAGGTTTCGATGATGTATATATTATGAGTTTACATGTTTTGATGTACCGAAGGAGTTAGTCCCGGATGAGATCGGGGACATGATGAGGAGTCTCGAAATGGTCGAGACATAAAGATTCATATATTGGATGATATGTTTAGGCCAAGGGGTCAAGCCCATGAGGCTTTAGGTCGGTGCAAAAAGAGTTTTGCGGAGGCCAGGGGGCCAAACGCCGGAGACCCTGGCGTCTGGCCCTGGGCCAGACGCCGAGGCCCATGGCGTCTGGGCCAGACGCCAAGGATTGTGGCGTTTGGTCCTGGAGTCCGAGTGGGACTCTTACCTTTCGGGCAAAACCGACTTTGAGGAGGCTTTTGCTCCAAGTTTCACCCCGGGCTCAACATATAAATAGAGGGCAGGGCTAGCACCAAAGACACAACAATTGATCCCTTGGATCTCTTAGCCGTGTCTGGTGCCCCTCCACCATATTCCACCTCGGTCATATCATCGCGGAGTTTAGGCGAAGCCTGCGCGATGAGAGCATCATCATCGTCCTGCCACGCCGTCGTCTTGTGGAACTCATCCCGACACTTTGCTGGATCGGAGTCCGGGGATCGCCATCGAGCTGAACGTGTGCTAAACTTCCGGAGGTGCCGTTCGTTCGGTACTTGGATCGGTCGGATCGTGAAGACGTACGACTACATCAACCGCGTTGTCATAATGCTTCCGCTTACGGTCTACGAGGGTACGTGGACAATACTCTCCCCTCTCGTTGCTATGCATCACCATGATCCTTGCGTGTGCGTAGGAAAATTTTTGAAATTACTACGTTCCCTAACAGTGGTATCAGAGCCTAGGTTTTTATGGTTTGATGTTTTGCACGAGTAGAACACAAGTGAGTTGTGGGCGATACAAGTCATCTTGCCTACCAAAGCATGTCATACTTTGGTTCAGCGGTATTGTGAGATGAAGCGGCCGGACCGACATTACGCGTGACGCTTCTACGAGACAGGTTTCACCGTTCTGAGCACTCGTGCTTAAAGGTGGCTGGCGGGTGTCTGTCTCTCTCACTTTAGTTGAACTGAGTGTGGCTACGCCCGGTCCTTGAGAAGGTTAAAGCGAGTCTATTTGTGAAGTATCGTTGTGGTTTTGATGCGTAGGTGAGATTGGTTCTTGCTCAGCCCGTAGCAGCCACGTAAAACTTGCAACAACAAAGTAGAGGACGTCTAACTTGTTTTTGCAGGGCATGTTGTGATGTGATATGGTCAAGACGTGATGAGATATAAGTTGTTGTATGAGATGATCATGTTTTGTTGAAGTTATCGACAACTGGCGTAAGCCTTATGGTTGTCTCTTTATTGCATAAGATGCACGCGCCAAATAATTGCTTTACTTTATCGCTATGCGATAGCAATAGTTGCAAGAGAAATAGTTGGCGAGACGACCATGTGACGACACATTGATATAGATCAAGATGATGGAGATCATGGTGTCATGCGGTGATGATGGAAATCATGACGATGCTTTGGAGATGGAGATCAAAGGCACAAGATGATGATGGCCATATCATGTCACATATTTTGATTGCATATGATGTTTATCTGTTATACATCTTATTCTGCTTTGATTGACGGTAGCATTTTAAGATGATCTCTCACTAAAAATTATCAAGACGTGTTCTCCCTGAGTATGCACCGTTGCCAAAGTTCGTCGTGCCCAGACACCACGTGATGATCGGGTGTGATAAGCTCTCCGTCCATCTACAACGGGTGCAAGCCAGTTTTGCACACGCGGAATACTCAAAGTTAAACTTGACGAGCCTAGCATATGCGAGATATGGCCTCGAACACGGAGACCGAAAGGTCGAAAGCGTGAATCATATAGTAGATATGATCAACATTGTGATGTTCACCATTGAAAACTACTCCATCTCACGTGATGATCGGTTATGGTTTAGTTGATTTGGATCACGTGATCACTTAGATGACTAGAGAGATGTCTGTCTAAGTGGGAGTTCTTAAGTAATATGATTAATTGAACTTAAATTTACCATGAACTTAGTCCTGGTAGTATTTTGCAAATTATGTTGTAGATCAATAGCTCGCGTTGTTGCTTTCATATGTTTATTTTCATATGTTCCTAGAGAAAATTGTTTTGAAAAATGTTAGTAGCAATGATGCGGATTGGATCCGCGATCTGAGGTTTATCCTCAATGCTGCACAGAAGAATTATGCCCTTAATGCACCGCTAGGTGACAGACCTATTGCAGGAGCAGATGCAGACGTTATGAACGTTTTGCTAGCTCAATATGATGACTACTTGATAGTTTAGTGCACCATACTTAACGGCTTAGAATCGGGACTTCAAAGGCGTTTTGAACGTCATGGACCATATGAGATGTTCCAGGAATTGAAGTTAATATTTCAAGCAAATACCCGAGTTGAGAGATATGAAGTCTCCAACAAGCTCTATAGCTAAGAGATGGAAGAGAATCGCTCAACTAGTGAGCATGTTCTCAGATTGTCCGGTACTTCAATCGCTTGAATCAAGTGGGAGTTAATCTTCCGGATAAGATAGTGATTGACAGAATTCTCTAGTCACCAACACTAAGTTACTAGAACTTCGTGATGAACTATAGTATGCAAGGGATGACGAAAAGCGATTCCCGAGCTCTTCGTGATGTTGAAATCGTGAAGGTAGAAATCAAGAAAGAGCATCAAGTGTTGATGATTGACAAGACCACTAGTCTCAAGGAAAAGGGCAAAGGGAAGAAGGGAACTTCAAGAAGAACGACAAGCAAGTTGTTGCTCGAGTGAAGAAGCCCAAATCTGGACCTAAGCCCGAGACTAAGTGCTTTTGCTGCAATGGAACTGGTCACTAGAAGCGGAACTACCCCAAGTATTTGGCGGATAAGAAGGATGGCAAAGTGAACAAAGGTATATTTGAGATACAGATTATTGATGTGTATTTTACTAGTGTTCGTAGCAACCCCTCGGTATTTGAGACTGGTTCAGTTGCTAAGAGTAGTAACTTGACACAGGAGTTGCAGACTGAACAGAAACTAGTTGAAGGGGAAGTGAAGATGAGTGTTGGAAGTAGTTCCAAGATTGATATGATCATCATCGCACACTCCCTATACTTTCGGGATTAGTATGGAACCTAAATAAGTGTTATTTGGTGTTGAGCATAAGTATGATTTGATCATGTTTATTGCAATACGGTTATTCATTTAAGTAAGAGAATAAATTGTTGTTCTGCTTACATGAATAAAACCTTATATGGTTACACACCCAATGAAAATGATTCATTGGATCTCGATCATAGTGATACACATATTCATAATATTGAAACCAAAAGATGCAAAGTTAATAATGATAGTGCAACTTATTTGTGGCACCGCCGTTTAGGTCATATTGGTGTAAAGCGCATGAAGAAAACTCCATGCCGATGGACTTTTGGAATCACTTGATTATGAATCATTTGATGCTTGCGAACCGTGCCGCTTTGGGCAAGATGACTAAAACTCCGCTTCTCGGAACAATGGAACAAGCTCTTGACTTATTGGAAATAATACATACCGATGTATGCGATCCAATGAGTGTTGATGCTCGTGGCAAGTATCGTTATTTTCTGACTTTCACAAGATGATTTGAGCAGATATGGGTATATCTACTTGATGAAACATAAGTCTGAAATAGTTGAAAAGTTCAAAGAATTTCAGAGTGAAGTGGAAAAATCATCGTAACAAGAAAATAAAGTTTCTGCGATCTAATCGCAAAGACGAATAATTGAGTTCTGAGTTTGGTCTTCAATTAAAATAATGTGGAATAGTTTCACAGCTCACGCCACCTGGAACACCACAATGTTATGGTGTGTCCGAACGTCGTAACCGCACTTTATTTGATATGGTGCGATCTATGATGTTTCTTATCGATTTACCGTTATAGTTTTGGGGCTATGCATTAGAGACAGCTGCATTCACGTTAAAAAAAGGGCACCATCTAAATCCGTTGAGACGACACCGTATGAACTGTGGTTTGGCAAGAAACCAAAGTTGTTGTTTCTTGAAGTTTGGAGTTGCGATGCTTATGTGAAAAAGTTTCATCCTGATAAGCTCGAACCCAAATCGGAGAAATGCGTCTTCATAGGATACCCAAAATGTTGGGTACACCTTCTATCACAGATCCGAAGGCAAGACATTTGTTGCTAAGAATGGATCCTTTCTAGAGAAGGAGTTTCTCTCGAAAGAAGTGAGTGGGAGGAAAGTAGAACTTGATGAGGTAATCGTACCTTCTCCCTTATTTGAAAGTAGTTTATCACGAAACCGGTTTCATGCGACATCTACACCAAATAGTGAGGAAGTTGATGATGTTGATCATGAAACTTCAGATCAAGTTACTACAGAACCTCGTAGGTCAACCAGAGTGAGATCCGCACCAAAGTGGTACGGTAATCCCATTCTGGAGGTCATGTTACTAGACCATGATGAACCTACGAACTATGAGGAAGCGATGATGAGCCCAGATTCCGCGAAATGGCTTGAGGCCATAAAATCTAAGATATGATCCATGTATGAGAACAAAAGTATGGACTTTGATTGACTTGCTCGATGATCGCAAGCCATGTTAAATAAATGGATCTTCAAGAGGAAGACGGACACCGATAGTAGTGTTACTATCTACAAAGCTCGACTTGTCACAAAAAGGTTTTCGACAAGTTCAAGGTGTTGACTACAATGAGATTTTCTCAACTGTAGCGATGCTTAAGTCTGTCCGAATCATGTTAGCAATTGCCACAATTTATGAAATTTGGCAAATGGATGTAAAAACTGCATTCCTGAATGGGTTTCTGGAGGAAGAGTTGTATATGATGCAACCAGAAGGTTTTATCGATCCTAAAGGAGCTAACAAAATGTGCAAGCTCCAGCGATCCATCAATGGACTGGTGCAAGCATCTCAGAGTTGGAATACATGCTTTGATAAGTTGATCATAGCATATAGTTTTATACAGACTTGCGGTGAAGCCCGTAATTACTAGAAAGTGAGTGGGAGCACTACAGCATTTCGATAAGTATATGTGAATGACATATTGTAGATCGGAAATAATGTAGAATTATTCTCGCAAAGCATAAAGGAGTGTTTGAAAGGAGTTTTTCAAAGAAAGACCTCGGTGAAGCTGCTTACATATTGAGCATCAAGATCTATAGAGATAGATCAAGACGCTTGATAAGTTTTTTCAATGAGTACATACCTTGACAAGATTTTGAAGTAATTCAAAATGGAACAGTCAAAGAAAGAGTTCTTGCATGTGTTACAAGGTGTGAAATTGAGTAAGACTCAAAACCCGACCACGGCAGAAGATAGAAAGAGAATGAAAGTCATTCCCTATGCCTTGGCCATAGGTTCTATAAAGTATGCCATGTTGTGTACCAGATCTATTGTATACCCTACATTGAGTTTGGCAAGGGAGTACAATAGTGATCTAGGAGTAGATCACTGGACAGCGGTCAAAATTATCCTTAGTGGAAGGATATGTTTCTCGATTATGGAGGCGACAAAAGGTTAGGTCAGTAAAGGGTTACGTCGATGCAAGTTTTGACACCGATTTGGATGACTCTAAGTCTCGATCTAGATACATATTGAAAGTGGGAGCAATTAGCTAGAATAGCTCCTTGCGGAGCATTGTTGACATAGAAATTCGCAAAATACTTACGGATCTGAATGTGACAGACCCGTTGACTAAAATTATCTCACAAGCAAAACATGATCACACCTTAGTACCCTTTGGGTGTTGATCACATATCGATGTGAACTATGGGTGTTAATCACATGGTGATGTGAACTATTGCTGTTAAATCACATGGCGATGCGAACTAGATTATTGACTCTAGTGCAAGTGGGAGACTGAAGGAAATATGCCCTAGAGGCAATAATAAAGTTATTATTTATTTCCTTACATCATGATAAATGTTTATTATTCATGCTAGAATTGTATTAACCGGAAACATAATACATGTGTGAATATATAGACAAACAGAGTGTCACTAGTATGCCTCTACTTGACTAGCTCGTTAATCGAAGATGGTTATGTTTCCTAACCATAGACATGAGTTGTCATTTGATTAACGGGATCACATCATTAGTTGAATGATCTGATTGACATGACCCATTCCGTTAGCCTAGCACTTGATCGCTTAGTATGTTGCTATTGCTTTCTTCATGACTTATACATGTTCCTGTAACTATGAGATTATGCAACTCCGTTTACGGAGGAACACTTTGGGTGCTACCAAGCGTCACAACGTAATCGGGTGATTATAAAGGAGTACTACAGTGTCTCCAAAGGCGGATGTTGGGTTGGCGTATTTCGAGATTAGGATTTGTCACTCCGATTGCTCGGAGAGGTATCTCTGGGCCCTCTCGGTAATACACATCACTAAACCTTGCAAGCATTACAACTAATGAGTTAGCTGTGAGATGATGTATTACGGAACGAGTAATGAGACTTACCAGTAACGAGATTGAACTAGGTATTGGATACCGACGATCGAATCTCGGGCAAGTAACATACCGATGACAAAGGGAACAACGTATGTTGTTATGCGGTCTGACCGATAAAGATCTTCGTAGAATATGTAGGAACCAATATGGGCATCCAGGTTCCGCTATTGGTTATTGACCAAGAATAGTTCTCGGTCATGTCTACATAGTTCTCGAACCCGTAGGGTCCGCTTGCAACAAGGTTTCGATGACAGATATATTATGAGTTTACATGTTTTGATGTACCGAAGGAGTTCGGAGTCCCGGATGAGATCGGGGACATGACGAGGAGTCTCGAAATGGTCGAGACGTAAAGATTCATATATTGGATGATATGTTTAGGCCAAGGGTCAAGCCCATGAGGCTTTAGGTCGGTGCAAAAAGAGTTTTCTTGGAGGCCGGGGCCAAACGCCGGAGACCACTGGCGTCGGCCCTGGGCGACGCCGAGGCCCATGGCGTCTGGGCGACGCCAAGGATTGTGGCGTTTGGTCCTGGAGTCCGAGTGGGACTCTTACCTTTCGGCAAAACCGACTTTGAGGAGGCTTTTGCTCCAAGTTTCGACCGGGGCTCAACATATAAATAGAGGGCAAGGCTAGCACCAAAGACACAACAATTGATCCCTTGGATCTCTTAGCCGTGTCGGTGCCCCCTCCACCATATTCCACCTCGGTCATATCGTCGCGGAGTTTAGGCGAAGCCCTGCACCGATAGAGCATCATCATCGCCACCACGCCCGTCGTCTTGACGGAACTCATCCCCGACACTTTCTTTGGATCGGAGTCCGGGATCGCCATCGAGCTGAGCGTGTGATGAACTCGGAGGTGCCGTGACGTTCGGTAGTTGGATCGGTCGGATCGTGAAGACGCACGAGTACATCAACCACGTTGTCATAACGCTTCCGCTTACGGTCTACGAGGGTACGTGGACAATACTCTCCCCTCTCGTTGCTATGCATCACCATGATCCTTGCGTGTGCGTAGGAAAATTTTTGAAATTACTACGTTCCCTAACAGGAGGGTGGGGTGGAGAGTGTGTTTTGGCGCCCACGGAGTACGAATGGGGAAAAGGGAGGTAGAGAGGAAGGGGGGAACCATGTATTCAAGGCGCGCTTGTCTCAAATGCGAGGAAATTTACAAACTTAGCCCCCGTTTCAAATTTCTACTACATCACAGCAACATTAGTCGGTTGGGGATAGGACGGTAATCTCGCATACACCGAATATTTGCCGACGAGAGATTGTTTTTGGCGCCCACCATGTATGAATATGAATCGGGGAGGGAGTCGATTTCGGCCGAGGACACACTGTGTTTTGGCGCCCACCGTGTATGAATCCGGGAGAGAGGCGGTTACGTCACGTTTGGGTGAAATTACAAACCTACCCCTATCGAAACCTATAGAAATCCAGCAGATAGGCTTTGCATGGCAGGGATAGGCAGTAGTGATTTCCATCTCGCAGATTTTGGTTTCGAGCGGTTACTGCGAATTTCCCCGCTTCGTTCAAATTTTGCAGAGTGCACGTTTACCGTGCCAACTCAATTCGAATCCCGTTTGTATTCTATTTTTTTCGGGCGATCTCGGATTCAAATATTCGAATCCCTTTTTTGTTCACTCCTTTCACGCCCATCTCTCTCGCATGCATGCTCCTTCAGGTAGCTATCACTCTCTTTTCTCCAGCTCACCCGCACGCTCAATTCATGTTTCTCCTATCCTCTCAAACAATGTCTCCCGACGTCTCCCTTGAGAAGTGTCACACTCTACCTATCATTATACATTACACGGTTTTCATTATCTCTCACGTCTCTACTGTTCTCTGGTACTCGGTACCTAAGCTTTCTTTTTCACCGCCACACATACAGTCTCCATTCGTTTTTCACTTTGTCTTTCTCTGTATGGGATTCTCTCACACACCCTATATGTCTCTACATATGACTCATACCACTAAAATTACTCTCTCTCTCCTGTAGACACAACATTTGTTGCGGTCTCCTTTTCGTCTCCATCCCAGACTGAGATTATTCATTTGTTTACCGATCACACAACCCCGACTACCGTCTCCTCTCTCTCACACACAGACACACACACACACACACACACAACTCCTGCTTCCACTCCCCTTCCCGACTACCGTCTCTCTCTCTCTCACACAAAACTCTCGCCAAGACCTCGACTCTAGTACTTCTCTCACAAACATTTATCGACTAGCTAGCCTCTAGATAGGTTTATACACCCGCACACTCGTGCTTCCACCATCGCATACATGTCTCTCTCATGCTCCTTGTATCTATGTAGATGTGTCTTCCCTTCTCGAGACACGCCCTCTCGATCGTGCACACACGCACTATCGCCTCATTTTAAGTTGATACCTATCACACACACACACTTCTTGTGTCTTTGTCACACATGCACTCCGTCCTCCTCCACTCTCCCTCTCTCTCACACACACATGGGCTTTTTGCAACAAATAGCAAGATGCCCATGCGTTGTACGGAACATCAAGATGCATTTGTATGAGTAGTTTATCTTGTGGGGGAAAAGGATGAACGAGGGAAGGCCTTATTTGCAAATGTGGAGAGGGGTGTGGGTATCTTTTTGCAAAATTGCCATAGTTTCCTTCCTATCCGTCAGATATAGTTCGGACGGCCTATATTGTAGGATGGCAGGCATACGATCATCACCGACAATGCTTTTTAAAAGAGTAGGGATAAAAAATAGAGTTGGTGATGATGGTGGGCCTGCGATCCTGCAATGTAGGTCGTCCGATTTATATCTGACAGATAGGAAGGAAAATATGGAAATTTACCCGCACTCTTCACCACATTTGCAGATAAGGCCTTCCCTCGTTCATCCTTTTCTCCCACAAGATCTTGATGTTCGTGCAACGCATGCGGCATCTTGCTAGTAAGAGTAGAAATTAGACATATACCACTTCTCGGATATTGAAACCAACAACATTCCTCCCTTATCTCATCAAAACGCCAAAGGAATATATTTTGAGTGAAACATAACATATTTTTAGTGATATAATGATTTCAAAACTAGACTTTTTTTCTATCAAATCGGTGAATACGTAATAATCTACTTTGATCGTGTGGCAACGCATTGGCACATTGCTAGTAGTTATTATAATTTTTAGACACCGCATAAACGGTGGAGTACATATACGAAGAGAAGAGGCGCACGCACGTAGTCGGCCTCTCGCTGTCTCGCACACATGAGTGTTACGTAAAGGCGACGTTAACAAATAAACCCTAAAACCCTAGGTGCACGATTGCTGCATTCGCGGGTACCGGGTACGTGGTGGAGCACCTTTGTAGGAATAGTCAGCTCGCGTTATAATTTGATCCGTAGGAGTTGATGGTCGGGACCACAGGTGAACGACTTGGAGCGCGGTGGCTCGCCAGTTGCCACAGATCGAGTAGCCACATTTAAAATATCGTTTTTCTAGCGGGGTTAAGAGTTCCGATTTTCAATGGCGCGTTATAAGTAGTAAGTAGTTTTCAGAACGATTGGTATGGAGCGAAAATGGAATTCATAGTACTACGTACCTCCTTGGCGTATGGTTGTATGGTTTTTTTTTGCGATGGAGGTTGTATGGGTTTATGTTGCGAGATGTTGAACCTGGTAGTTCTAGGGCAAATACTATGGTTTAGATTTAGATGCTGGTTTTCGAGAATGAAAATCGGAAGGGGAAATCCTACTTTGATTAAAAAAACTACTACCTCCATTCTGGTTTACTAGTCCCCATCGTACTTTGGGTCAAAGTTTGTCCACGAATTTTACTTGTAAAATGTGAATGGAAAACGAGATTTTTTTATACCCAAACTAAAAAGGACTGGAGGGAGTGATTTCTCTGACACGGACGTGACCTCTCATAGCGCAGGCATTGAACCGGCGCGCCGGCCAAGAGGGCCGCACTCGCTGCAGGCCCGGCTGAGCACGCCTCCTCGCCACGTGCAACCAGCTTAAGACTGCCCCGCCTGCCTTCATTGAATCCGCGCGTGTGCCGGCAACACGTCACGTCCTTCCGCGAGCCGGCAGGCATTTTAGAACACAAAAAATGACTAAAATATAATTAATTTATGCATGGTCTTGACTTGTTTTGATCGCCGTAGCGAGGAACTAGTAGAGGTTTTTCTTTATTTATAACTCTCCTCACATTTTTTGGCTTTGAAATGAATCATGGTTGTGGACATTATGTATGAAATGTGCAGTTATCTGTGAACATGAGTTTGATGTGGAAGTTGAACTTGGAATGTCGGGCTTGCGCGTGAACTATACCATGTCCAATGCTTCGTCTATTATTGTCTGGAAAGTAATTGTTGTTATTACATGACCCATAAAAAACATTTTGTGCCACATCAGTAGATGCACGGGCATCACAACAGGCATGCTGACTGGATAAACATTTGAACCTAGCTACTATGAAGGAAATTTTGTATTGACAACAGTTTGGGATAGCAGGAGACGCCTAGCCTGCTCTATCTCTGCTAACTTATTTCTGGCTTCTTCCATCTCTTCTTTGGCTTGGGTGAAGAGAGTATATGATTGCTCTTTTCGCTTCTTCAAGAACTCAGCTACATTCTCAAGGGCTGTTGCACGCTTTCTTTCAGCCTTTACTAATGCCACGAGGACACGAACAGCTGACGACTCCACCTGGCTTGTGTGTAATCCAGCATCATCTGGGAATTTGCACCTTGTGTCTAATCCAACATCATTAGGGAACTGGAACCTTGTGTAATCCAGCCTCATTTTGGAAACATGATCTCGAGGTTGACCATACTTCCCACCTCGCAGGAACTGCATCCTGACATGAAGTTGCTTCTTTTTAGATCAATACTCAGAGCAACCTAGATCCATTTAGTAGAAGCCAGATAAACAGAACTCGGAGAAGTGAATTCAAAAGGAAAAAATATATATAAAAAGACTACAAGGTGAGAACACCCACTTCCTACATCAAGCTAAAAACGAAAGCATTAGGACGATTAAGACTCTTCTTATTACACATCAAAGAACACCACGCTTAAGAGAAATGTAACTACAACATATACACATCAAGAACCGAGGCTACACGAAAGTAATTGAAAGGGTGTTACTTACCAAAGCTCATTTTACAGGTTCGGTGCAGCTCCTCTTTAACTTGCCACGCTCCTTGAAGATGTCCCGAATATCCCGTGTTTGGTCTTCATTGCTCCTCTGCATGTTCGCACTCGTGGTTTTAAAATCTCAACATGGCAAGAAAAATATACTACTAGTAATACTAGCGCATCTTGTGGGCAACATTAAAGCACTAAATACGCCATGTTAGAGCATCTCCAACAGAATCGCATAGCGTCTTGGCGCTTTAAAAGCGTTCTGATCTTGAGATCGAGAAATAGATAGAGTAGAGGACAGTTCTCAGCATAGATAGATAAAAAAAAGATAATTCAACTACTCCTCGTCGTCTGACTCCTCCTCGGTGAAGTCCTCCTCCGACGTCTGACTATAGGCGTGAAGATACCGATCATCGTTGGATTCCCAGGGCAACGCTGCTCCTAGCCTCATGTTGAATTGAGCTTCCGCTTTTCGCCTACGCTTGTCCTCGCGATAGGCGGCTCGCTCCGCCCTCCTCTTATCCCTCTCCGCCCTCCTTTGCGCGTAGAACTCGCGCTCATTGATGATGTCCTGCGGGAATGTTAGCGCCACAGTGTCATGGCTTCCTCGTCCATCTCGGCGATGCCGAGACGGTGCTCCCGCCTCCGGTTGTCGCGATGATCTTCGTCGGTGCTAAGCCGCGGCAGAGGCGCGAGCTCCTGCACCGCTCCCCGCCGCACGCTGGGGGAAGTTCAATGTTCTATGAGGCCACCGAGTCGCCACGCCGCTGCCGTGACGCTGTGGCGGCCTCGTTGGCGGTGTCGAAATTACCGAGGCCGAGGCGCATCCCGCGGAACTGGATCTCGGCAGAGAAACCGCCGGAGCGGCGCGCGCGGACGCCGCGGTATCCTCAATTTCCTGGCGGCACGGCGGCATGGTGGCGCGGCGGCGGTGAGGCGAAAATGAGTGGGGAGAGAGTGGTGGCAAGGCACAGAGCGGTGCGAGGGCGTTGGATTTTATAAAGCACGCCGGACGCCGCGCACCAAAACTAGTGCACGCCCGGTCGCTTTATCCCGCGCGCGTGATCCTTTCCCGACGTCTCTGCTATCTCTACTCTCTTCTCTACTGTTACTAGCAAGAGGCACATGCGTTGCATGGAACATCAAGATGCATTTATACGAATTGTTTATCTTGTGGGAGATGAACATGAACGAGGAAGTCCTTATCGGCAAATGTGGAGAGGGGTGCGGGTATCTTTTAGCAAAATTGTCATAGTTTGCTTTCTATTCGTCAGATATAGATCAGACGGTCCATATTGCAGGATGGCAGGCACACCATCATCACCAACTCGGTTTTTTATAAGAGTAGAGATATTTATTTTATATTTA
Source organism: Aegilops bicornis (assembly GCA_021605145.1). Lineage (NCBI taxonomy): Eukaryota > Viridiplantae > Streptophyta > Magnoliopsida > Poales > Poaceae > Aegilops > Aegilops bicornis. The sequence continues at coordinate 175,495,281 of CM038670.1, read as the reverse complement.
ATATTTAATATTTATCTCTACTTCCTTTACTGTCTACTTTTTTTTCTCTATACTTTTTTTCTTGCAATATAGGCCGTCCGATTTATATCTGACAGATAGGAAGGAAACAAATGGGATTTTGCAAAAGATACCCATACCCATCTCCAGACGGTAAATAAGGCCTTCCCTCGTTCATCCTTTTCTCCCACAAGATAAACTACTGCTACAAATGCATCTTGATGCGTGCAACGCATGGGCATCTTGCTAGTTCTAAAAACATTTCCATCATTTGCCACACTACTGGTTGCAGATGAAAAACCTACCCAAGCACAACGATACAGAGCGACGCACAATTACAAGCTGATATTCTGTTGGACAATGGAGGCTATAACCAATTACTTTTACGGGAACAATAGCACCCAGGAAATTTGAAGGGTAGGTATGAACAAAATTGGAACTGCACATGTACTGCTAAGTGATTCAATACACGCATTACCAATCGAGGAGGAGAACGATGGTTGCGACGGCCTCTGTGAGTCATGGTCAGCAACGGGAGTCAGTTCGTTGTCCATGACGGTGGTACTTCTGCGTTTACGCCGGCTTCCGGAAGCAGATCCGAGACAGTGGAAGACGATGCCGGAAGAGGCTCCGTGTACGACGAGGACAAAGTGGACTGCTCCAGTCGGCGTGACGAGGTCGTCGATGAGGCAGAGGCGCCATGCGGTGGACGAGTGCGCCGATGTAAAGGGAGGAGCACGAAGGCTGCAAAGGCCGTGGAGAAGTCTATTTTGCGGTGGGGATAGAAAATGGGGAGTATTCAGGTGTACTACTGGGTGCCGGGTGGGGTTGGCTGGGTAGGGTGAACCTGAGTTACGAAAACAGCCCCCTACCAAGCGTCATCCGTAGGCCTGTTCCGAAGGCTATGATGGTAACTTCCCACTGCTCAAATCAGGGTCGCGGGAGATTTTCCCGCCGACCTCAAAATTTTGTGACGCTGGACTCCCTGTGTGGCGTGTTGAGTGATTCGGCTAAGCAAGTAGCGAGTAGTAGTAGTAAACTCTGCATATTAGATTTCACCGAAGTCAAACTTCCTAAAGTTTGACCAAGTTTATAGAAAAATATAAACATTTACCATAACAAATATTTATGATGTGAAAGTACATTCAATAATGAATCTAATGGTATTTATTTGTTATTGTATATGTTAATATGTTTTGTTATAAGCTTTCTAAGAGTTTACAAAACTTGACTTTGACCAATGCTAATACGCGGACTTAAATAAAAATGGAGGGAGTACACATTTGTTTTCTTAGTTTGTAGTGAACTAATCATTTGTTGAAATTGTGAAATAAATATATTAGGCTATTGACTTCGAATGTAATGGTCTATACAATTCAATAGTTACAATCATTGTCGAATCCCAAGATGTATACAAGGTCTATAGTACTTCACAACATGCTCAAACTCACATAATCCCAGTCAAATGAGAATGTAAATGCATTTCATGGTTATTACTTTGTAGGATGCAACAAAAACAACCATAACTCTACATCAGCCATTGGCCCTGTTTGGATACTCTAACACAGTTAGAGTTAGAGTTATTTTCTAACCCACTCTAACCCAAATAAGCACCTCTCCATCGGGATAGTTGGGTTAGATGGAACTAACCCACTCTAACCCTCCTGTTTGGATACTTTTGGGTTATTTGAGCCCCAACTAACCCAAACTAGCTCTAACCCCATGATCCGAACAGGGCCATTATAGAAGCAACATTTTGACATATCCCAATGTGTGAATGAAACATGCAGAGAGAGCTTTTGAAGATGGAGCAGATAGGGCGGGAAAGATTGTATGTATGTGGACGAGAGAGTAGGAGAAAAACCTAACGAGACAGAGGGAGAGAGATAGAGAGAGAAAGAGAGAGGAAGAAGTTAGTTCTGTGAGAAAGATGGAGACATGTAATATACGTGAGATGCGTGTGCATCCAGATTCTGTATATGTGGAAGGAGAAGAGACAACATGTTTGATGAGAGAGCTGGAAAAACATGGACGAGAGGGGAAGGATCTCGTGGGTTGAGGGATTGACAATTTTGTGTGGGGGAGAGAGGGATTGGTAATTTTGTGCAAGAGAGAGAGACAGAGGGTGGGGGGAGGAGTCAGTCAGCCGTCGTCACATCACCCTGCTTCCAAATGACCTCGTATTCTCTAGCGCGGTGTGGTCACCGTCTTCAATCTGCTCGATGCCCTCTTTGAAGATTGAGGTGTTGTGCATGTTGGGGTGCAAAGAAGCACAAGCGAGAGTGGTCGCCGTATAACCTTGGATGGGGATGAATTGTGTGCTCGGGGGAGCGTGTGTGTGTGTGTTGTGCTGCGTGTGTCTATGTGTGTGTGTGTGTGAGAGAGAGAGAGAGATTGAGAGAAAACAAACCTAAGGAGAGAAATGGGTATTCACAAAGAGATTGTGCGGGCCTTGAGGTGGGCAGGGGCCGGGTGAGGGTGTCATAATGTGCGCGTTGATGCTTGTGTTGCATGCGACCGTGCGAGGGACGGACGAATCAAGAGAGATGGTTGTTGTGTTACGGATGCTCCTCTCTCTCTCTCACACACACACACAAGTAAACTAGAAGACCGTTCTCTCATGTATACACAATGTATCGCCATATCTGTCTATGTCTCACTCATGCATGATCATTTGCACATTCACACCTCTCTATGTCTCAGATCACACGCACACTGTCTCCACATTGCCCTTCTGCCACAACACACATATGGACACATACACACGCTCTCTCTCAGTCACACACACAAAATCAGTATTAAAAAAAACTAGGGCGCACCTAAAATGTCCAAATCCAAATAAACACGAACTGGAGCTAAATTCAAATATATGGAAATATTACAGCGTCCAGAACTTTCCCAGGAAAAAAAAGTTGAGTAATATTTGAGGATTGTTTTCACACACACAAAAAGGTTCGGTGGATGTCCTTCGAGCGCGACACGGTGACGCACCGTTCAATCGACGCGCGGCCGCGGTTCACGCGATTGCACAGGATTCCGTATCATGGCTGTGGTACTAACTAATATAAGCGTTGCCTAAGTCTATGTTTACGTGTACTAGTACGGTTTTCTTTTAAGTTTGACCAACCTTATATAAAACTAAAGTAAGCTCCCACACGCGCACTCATCAATATGCCACCGCCGCCGTTGCGCATGCCGGCGCCCGCCTGCTCCGGCCAACAATTTCTCGCCCATCACCGCCGTGTCGCCGCCATCCCTGTGCCATGAAGCCGAAGGCTCGCCCGCTCACGTCGTCTGCAGTCCCTCCTCGCCGTGCCGTCGCGCTGCCAAGCACGTGAGCAGCTGGTGGAGCTGCGTCTATGCACGCAGCGTACGAAGAGGAGGACGAGCACGTGCTCCAGCACGCCGGCGAGGAGGAACTAGCGTGTCATTGTCGTCTCCGCCCAAGACCGAGGACGCCACAGATGGTGGCTGTCGCTGGCGGAAGCCGGTCGCGGCCGAGCCTCGCAAACCGGTGCAGACGCGGAATCTACCTTCGAGACCTTGAATGCCACGTCGATCCTGCAATCTGATGGAGCAATTTGGGTCAGTCGACTCATGTGAGCCGTTTGATGCAACATGGATGGCTAGAAGGGCTTCTTCCACCTCTTCTGTCGTCTTCTTCCTTCGCTCCGTCGAACTTCTTTCACAAACTGACTGACCCAAATTGTACTACTAGTACGAATGTATTAAGTATAGTAGGAACACGAAGATACGAGCAGTAGTACCAACTGCAAGAAGAACAGTAGTAAGACATAGTACTAGTACTATTGTAATGCATTTCAAAGAGTTCAAATAACGAGAAAGAACATAATAAACATAGTTACGGTGGGGCCTCAAAGACAACACACCCTTGAAAATAAACTAAGAAACTAGTCCGCTTGAAACTGCAGAGAACCGGCATGAGCGACGCAAGATCGCCACCTACTCGGAGTCCGAGTCCACGTCCTCGACTTCGTCCTCATCCCTCTTCCTCTTCCTCGTCGCCGACGCTTCTTTGCTTGAACCGGACACTGGGCTCTACTTCTTCATCCAACCCTTTTAGATATTTAAACAAAGGTAGGCATCCATTGCTGCGTACAGGATGTGATCTTCATCTAATGTCTTCGACTCCCATGCATGATGAAACTCGTGATGAGGTTTCTTTAGTTTAGCGTACGAAGGATCAATCATGGCTGCTGCCAGGGTCAGCATTGAAGGTTGAGAGGAGGACCCCAGGCTTGCCTTCTAGAGATCGATGGGCTGGCCTACAACGAGACCTATCCGACGCAGGACATCCCTGTCATTCTTAATGCCTACAGTAACGAATTTCACTCTTTTGTCCTTGAGGAAGTTCTTAAAATCCTGGCACTCAATGTCGGCATGGCATATGTGGTAGACCAAGCAAACGTTATGTTCGCAAACCTGGATCACGGCGGGCTTCTTCCTCTCTTTGTCCTTTAGATACTTCTCTCGTCCCAGGACTGTTGAACTGTTGAACATGCGTAGGAAGCGAGCAAGCCATGCTTTCACCATCGCGGATCCACGTGTGTAGATGATGATGAACTGATCGCCGGTGATGGCTCTAACCTGGTACTCAGCTGCGACCATGGAGATTTTGGAGGCCATGGATTTTGGAGGAGGGTTAGGAGAAGTTGAACTGTTGTACCCGCAAAAAGCGGGAGCGAACTAATGTGAAAGGACGGGACGACTGGGAGCGAACTGTTGTAAGGTAGTAGAAGATGGGGACGAGTAGGGCGTGCGAACGGCGTGGGGTTGCTGGCTTGCCCGGTGGATAAACGGCTGCAAGCCCCCAAAGAGTTCTCGAGAACTATGCGGGGCCCATAGATGTCATGTCTACTAGACCCATATCGTAGGCCTGACGGTATAGCTTCTACCTGTTCGCACGCCATGCCGGCGCGTGGATGTAACTTCACTTAATTCCGTCAACCGCGCGCCTCCCACGACCTTCGCCTCCCTCGCGCGGTCGGGCCCTTTGAGACTTCGACCGGCTACAAATGAGCAATTTTTTTGCCTACTCCGCATGCATGATACTCCCTCTGGTCCTTTTTACTCCCGTCAATCGTTTGCAAAGTGTTCGACCATATTAATTAACCAGCCACACCAGTACACTCATTCGATACAATATTCACCACGCAGGGCGGATAAACGGCTGCAAGCCCCCAAAGCTATACTTAGTGATTAAGTGTGCCACCTTATTGGCCGAACAGCTAATCTTTGACAATTGAAGATGGTTGATCAACTTTGAGATGCTCAACACTTTCATCTTCAGGTCAAGCATAGCAGACCTGTCATAGTCCCCCGATGCAAGAGACGCTACCACAAAAGCGCAATCAGTCTCTAAAATTACAGGATTATGAAGAGAAATATCTATGTAAAGACCGGCAATGCAAGCCCTAAGCTCCGCTTCCTCCACGCTTTGACAGGCATCAATGAAATTCCACGACCAAATTTATACTAAAAATATCAATATCTACAATATTGATTATAATGAGTATAAGAACTACGTTTTATAATGTGTGTAAAAATATTGATTTGAAATTGTGAATGTTGATACATTTTTCTCGTAAGTCTGGTGAAAGTAGAGGTACATTGACTTCGCATAAAACTTAAATGCACAATGCAGACTAGTTCCTCCGTCCAGGTGCGTGCCATGTCCTATCTTGTCATCACAACAAGGTTAGCTATTACAGTACCACTACCTCCCTTCTAGTTTAAAGGGCTTGATTCAAAATTTTCACCTACTCTTAGCAAGATAGTAGAGGCGGTGGAATAGTTTTTGAAGTCTGCAAAAGTTCTCAACTAGTGCTGTCGTTCTTCACACAAAAATGTGTTTACCAATGCATGCATGAACACTAGTTACTCTAACCCCCTCTCTTCTTTAATTCTTTGCCACATCAAGATGTTTGCTACTATTCCCGTGTGCATGATACTAGCTAAGATGCCACCATTATGGCCAGCCTTAATCATCGCATGCAATAATTTAGTGCACCTTGAAATATGAACATGTGTGGGGCGTGTATGTTTTTAATGACTTGAGACTATACCTAGCCCGGCATGCAAGATGACTTATTATGCACCGTTCCGCATACCTGCAGGAAGCCCGTTCGTCTCCAAATCTTTTCCTCTCCATGTGTGGAAACAATATGCCTGCCAACATCTCCTTCTCCCTCCGGCGGTCCCACCACTCCACCCCGTGTGAAAAAAATCTGCATGCATGACTCTACTCCCCCCACGCTCGTCCAATCCGTTGTGACCAGCAATATTTCCACCCCTTCGCTCCCCCGTAATTTACTCCAACAAATATGCCCACGTATCTGTTACATAGCTGCAGGTGCATTGGGTCACTGACATATGGGCCCAACAGGTGTTCGGCCCACATGTCAGTGATGCAACTGGACCTGCAGTTAAGTCAGTGCAGCTCAGTCCATATCTTACGTAGGTGTGCCATTGCTCGCTATAAATATTGTGCCTCCGATGACATCGCTATATCCTTCCCCTCACGTTCACGTTCATCGCTATCTCCTCCCCCTCCCTCTCACGTCGACCACCATGGCATCACCCCTCCCAAGCCCTAGGAGCCCCTCGCTGCATGCTGCTGACGGTCACGCGTCGCTGTTCCATTCCTCGCCGCCACTAGTCGAGGAGGACGCGTCGGTGTTCCGCTCCTCGCCGCTACGCGACGCGTCGCCATTCCGTTCCTCGCCGCCACTAGTCGAGGAGGACACATCGGCGTTCCACTCCTCGCCGCGGCGCGACGCGTCATCGTTCCGTTCCTCGCCGCCACTAGTCGAGGAGGACGCGTCGGTGTTCCGCTCCTCGCTGCGACGCGTCGAGGTGGACGCGTCGGCGTTCCCAATCTCGCCAAAGACGCTGCCGGAGGACGTCGGCTCCCTTCCGCCACGAGGGAGAACGCGCCGCCCACCGAGCCCCCCAGCCTTGAGGAGCTTTGGAAAGAAATGGATGTCGCCTTATGGGAGGCTTTGCCTCCAGCAGAGCGCGCCAAAATAGAGGCGGAGAAGAAGGCCGAGGAAGAGAAGCGCACCGCTGAACAAGCTACCTGGGAGGCCTATGTCGTGTCCGAGAGAGTCAAGCAATTGGCTCTTTGGCAGAAGGCTCGTGCGAGGGCCGTGATGGTGGTGGAGAACGCCCGTGCCAACGCCCTGCGTGCAGTCGGGCCAAAGCGCCTCATCTACGCTTGGTAGTACGTGGACCGGGTGCATGCTTCCAGCGAGGCGGAGTACCTGTTGGCGCCGGATCACCACACCGGTGAGATCGCGCTGGCCCGCCGGCAAGCCGCCAATCAGCACCTCGCGAGTTGCGAGGCTGAGGAAGAGGCGTTGTGTCAGTGCGCTGGGAAATGGCCGCGCACCAAGGCACTCGTGGCATGCCGCAAGCGCTCCTGCGAGCGCCGTGGCTTTTAGGAGGAGTATAATTTTTGTTTCGTAAGGCCATCTCATTAGTTTTGGGACGCAAATGATAAATCCCGAACGTTCAGGAATTTTTAGCGTCCTTAATTAAGTATGTAAAAGGGAAAGTTTGGAAACCTTGTGTATTCGTACGCATTTTGCAAGTATGTGCATATAGCACAAACTTTAGTATATACTATCGCACTACATGTCTCTCTCGATATATGCTTGCAGACTGTGCTACTCCCTCCGTCCAAGTCAATAAGTCATCTTTGGTTGTGCACCGTGACCAAGGAGGGAATACTTGTACACCTAGACGGAGGGAGTACTACTATTACTTATGTACGTGCAAATGCATGTTTTAACGCTAATGTGGTTTTTGTAAAAGTAGAAAAACAGCACTAGTCAAGCTTGTGAAATGATTCAATGCAAAACAAATGCAAAAATGCTCGTTTGATTGTTTACTTTTAGCTTCCTTCTCTGTCGTTATTTCTCTGTCAGACTTGTGTACGGAGTATCTCATCGGTTGGAAAGGCATGCAAATTCCCAAACTGCTTCCTACACCTCAGATCGAATTTTTTTGCCTAACAAGTTGTGCCATGCAATTGGAATTCCAACTTGAGTACTACTACTAGTAGGAGTACCAGGGGCCAGTTCTTTTAGGCTTCTAGATTAGTAATCCCATAACTACTATTACCTTCGTCCTGGTTTATTGGTCCCCATTGTAATCTGTGTAAAATTTTGATCATAAATTTAACTAATGAAATGTTAGTGCATGTCACATGCACTACTCCATCCGTCTAGGCTGTGCAGTGACCAAGGAGGAGGAGAAAACGAGAAACGTTAATGTTTATTTGCTAAATCTTTGGTCAAGATTTAGCACAAATTACAATGGTGAGGAATAAACCAGGACGGAGTAGTAGTTTAGAAGCCCAAATAAATGAGTGAGGCGCCTTATTGTTACTCTCCACTGTGACTAGTCTTGTGGGAATAGCTGGGGAAGCCGCCAAAAGAACTGGCCCTAGGAGTAGTAGCTAGGGATCGAGTGTGCGAGATGAACCGGAGAAAGTAAATGCAGAGAGATGAAATGCAAAAAGACGGAGGGATGTGATGGTTGCTTGTCCGTTTATTTTACCAGGCCACTTATTACTCGGAGTGGTTGGCTTTTTGTGATATGAGGGCTTTCTTTACGCGCCACGAGTGGGGTGAGAGGTGAGACTCCGTGCAGCGCCGCCCTCTACACTTGTACTACATCGGTCGTGGTTTATTAGTCCCCATTGAATTTGATTGAAGATTTAACTAACAAAATGTTAGTGCATGTCAACAAAACTATATCATTGGATTCAGATTTGAACATAGTTTTGAATGATATAATTTTAGGTGACATGCATCAAGATTTATCGTATTATATATAATGTTAGTTCAATTTTTGGTCGCACTAATCTATAGTAGTAAGGTGCCCGTATGCTGCACCAAAGAGTGAAATGCATTGATCGGGGAGTTGTTTATTTTGACAAAGGATGTGGGGTCATCTCATGTGTAATGGGTATCGATAGGTTTCTTTGGATATTATCTCATCTCTAGAGCTCACAAACATCCGGGTGAAATAGATAAAAGGTATCTTTTGCAAACAAAAGCGTACAACTGATCAACCTGCAACCATAACTTGTGAAGAAATAACACTTATTGTGCTTTGCAAGAAATGATCTTTAAGAATTAGTTTTTGAGTATCGATTGTTATACATGTTGGCTACAGATGACATGGCACTTTCTTATAGTCAACAGTTGGCTATACTATTAACTAATATTAACCATGCCCTTATACACCTAGACGGAGAGCTTAAATCAAGATGACTTGCAAGGGGGCAGAGGAGATGTAAGAAATGGTTCATCGTAAGTCTTTCACTAGTACTGTAGTAAAAAATCATACATGGAAGATTCTAGACTAAACCATAAACGGATACACTTTTATTCATGCGCGATACTCCAATAGAGCAAGATCCTGCATGGAAGTCTCCACATGCTTAGACAACGGATTTCATTGAGCGAAGACTAATGATCAACATTTAACTTGATAATGCGTAATTTTTTTAGAAGAACAGGGAGGCTCCTCCCTGGTTCCATTATCAAATGAAACCCAAAGTGTCTTACATCAGCTCACCGAGAGGAGCAGTTCAAAGGAACGATCATGCGTAAAGCCACTCAAGTTTAACGACAAGCTTACAGAATCAAAAGCGGCAAAGACACGGGCCATAGGCGCCCACACACACACTACATGTTTTCTAAGTGCACTTGATAATGCGTATGTCCAGGTGAACCTCCTTGGAGTCCCCGTGCACCGCGTCGGCGGGTAAAGGATGGAACGGATGCCATGGGTTTTCCAAGTCCACATTGGCGGGATAGTCCCAGCTCCCCAGAGTCCAAGTCCGTTCGATGAGGCCGGTGTCTCCACCCACGTGACCCGGAGGGGTAGTAACACTGACCACGCACCCGTACATCTGCCTCGTGTCGATTGCCAACGTCAGCGTCGCCCGACACATTACAGAGATGGGGCGGCGGCCTGCGCGGGCCTCGCCGGTGCCCACGATCATGAGGAAGACGCTGCCGTCCTCCTCCGAGACTAGCAGGCGGCGGTGATCTTCCAGCGACTCCGGCATGGTGAACCGGTAGCACGTGTCGTCGCATTTGATGTTCTCCGCCAAGGGCCAGCGATGACCGCTGCACGCATCCGTGAGGTGATGCACCATGTCCGCCGGCGAGCCACAAAACGGCATCGGGCACTCATAGCAGTGGACGATGGGCTCCTTGGAGGCATCGACCAGGCCGTCCATGAAACAAGAGTGACTGTAGGGGACGTTGCGCCAGTTGAATATATGAGCAAGTTACTACAAGATTTAATCCGAATAAGCACAAAATAAATCATGACTGGCTATAACAGAGATGAAACTAATCATGTGGACTAGCATAGTAGTAGGATACAGAGTAGAAACATGAATTCTACCACGATTTCGAACAGGAAGGACAGAAACACATACGGTGCAACGGGAGAAGCACCATTGGCGTTGAGGTTGTCGCCCATGTCGTTGATGAAGAGGTTGCCGAGGTCGGGGAAGAAGTCGGCGTTGGTGAAGTCGTGGCTGCCCGGTGATCGCGAGTGCGCTCCCAGATTTCAACACCTTGCCGAATGGAGCGTGGGAGGGGTGGCTGTAGGGCACGTTGCGGCCGCCGAATGGAGCGCATGAGTATCACACGAAGCAGTATATGGTGTCCTTACTAGTACTCCCTAGTCTCTATCTATCTATATCTATAAATATATATATATATATATATATATATATATATATCTACTCTTATAGAAAACCAAGTTGGTGATGATGGTATGCCTTCCATCTTGTAATATAGACCGTCCGATCTATATCTGACGGATAGAAAGCCAACTATGACAATTTACAAAAGATACCCGCACCTCTCTCCACATTTACAGATAAGGCCTTGCCTCGTTCATCCTTATCTCCCACAACCTCGTGCTCCTCCCTATGTCTCTATCTCTACTACTCTTCTTTGTTTTTATAACAAATCGAATAGTGCTGCTTGCGTCATTGCACGCCCGGCTGAACACGCCTCCCGCCTCCATCATCACCAACCGAAGTCTTTTATAGGAGTAGGAGTAGAGAAAAACCGAGTTGGTGATGATGGTGTCTGTGCAATGCACGGGCATCTTGCTATCTTTTGCATATAAGTCCAAACACCACGTAGACACGGTCTTTGAGCACGGTTCGTAGTCGCTCCACGCCGGGCATTGAAGTTTGTAACTATTTTAGATTAGAATATACTACTACTCCTCCGGTGCTAGTAGTAGAGCAGAGTCCTACTCTACTTCTCTACTCTAGCAAGCTAGGGCATAGTACTGTAGTAGGTACTGTAGGGAGTACCAGTACTGTGGCCCTGTTTGGATCATGGGGTTAGAGCTAGTTTGGGTTAGTTGGGGGCTTAAATAACCCAAAAGTATCCAAACAGGTAGGGTTAGAGTGGGTTAGTTCCATCTAACCCAACTATCCCGGTGGAGAGGTGCTTATTTGAGTTAGAGTGGGTTAGAAAATAACTCTAACTCTAACTGTGTTAGAGTATCCAAACAGGGCCTGTGATCACTCAAGCAAGTTGTCTGGCATCAATATGACCCTACGCTGTTGGTATGTGTCTCGTAAGTCAAGCGGCGTGCTGTAGTCATCATCACCTGTCCACTTCCCGCGGCACATATTTGCTTATCCATCTTTGTCCGCACATAATCTCGTCCAAGCTTCCATCCCCGCTAAGGCGCCTCCCCCCCCCCCCCTCGTCTGAAACCAAAGCACTAACAATGGTAGAACCGAGCAGCGTCCGCCGAAAGAGTGGCTGGAATTCACTCCCCACAGAGGTACTCAAGCTCATTGTTTCGCGTGTGGACAATCTCGATTACCATGCGCTGCTTGGCGTGCTCGTCGGGGTTGTACCGTTTACTCAAAGCCCTCGGTCGAGCTTTTAAGCCAGCTCCTTGCTTGCTGATGCCGCCTGATCTTTAGAAACGGCGTGTCACGCAGCATAACATCGTAGGGTGGCGAGCATCAACCCCCTTCATTGCGATCCGATCCCCGTCAGCCTCAGCTACATTAACGGTATGTACTGGGTCGGCATGAACACGTCTTGGATGGTGCTCGTCGAAGGTCGCGGCAGCTGGATGCTCGTGGAGGTCTACACCCGGCGATTGATCCCCCTTCCTTCGATTAACACTGCACTACTTTGGCACCGCGGCCCAGAATACTCGGAATCTTACAATAGCCAACATGATACCAAGTTTGATTTGCTCAAGGTTGTAATCTGCCAAGTGCCCACAAGATCTGCGAATTATAAAGACTTCGGGCTAATTGCGTTCTTCAACCGCGGTCTCGCCTATCTGACAGGTCACTGTGGTAAGTGGATAAATCTGCACGTCCATCGCAGGATCATACATCCTCCATGGTTCTCTGATGCCATTGAACACAAGGGCTTCATTTACGCTGTCGACTCAGTTTATGGTTGGACGTATTGCTGGCCTACTCCAGTCATCGCTACAAATGGCTGTTACAGCAGTATGTTACTTTCCTATGATATCATGATGGCTTGCTTATATTACTGTCAACATTTACTGAAAAAATATTCATGCTCATAACATGTTGTTCTTAAGATTGACTAAATCAAGAGCCCTTTTTTATTTGACTCCAACTTGATATGATGTTGTAGGCTGCCTGGTGTCCCTACCCTTCCTAATCCCAGAACCTTTCAAAGAAAAGCGGCATGGCAGTTGCAGGTGTGGTTCCTGGCTCGATCGTGACGACGGCGAAAGGTTGATGATCGTCGCACATACCGACATGTTGTTTCATGGAATACAATCACGATCCTTTGCAAGGTCTTTGAGCGTGATCCCAGCTTCTCTGGGCCTTTAGGAATTTTTTGACCGAGGCTGGTAAGTACCCTTGGTGCACGCTCTCGCTTGTCGGACTGAATTATCCGATTAACTGTGAGATAACCAACGGCAAGGATCATGATGGCAGCGCAGCTTTCGTTCATCGAGCAAAACTTTGTGTACACAGCTACCATTACGCGCTCTCGATGCACCATACCTGATATGTGCCGCCACGCTCTGCAGCCCAAAGTAGGAGAGAGGGTCGCAAGTATCAAACTTCGACCGCTGGCTGGAGTTTCCTCCGTCGAGCACCCATCCGTTCAAGCCATCGACCAATCTCCACAGCTTAATAAATAGTAACGTCTAACCGAGCCGCTTAGTTAGATGCGTACACTTGGTGTAGTAGGATCTTTATTTAGTTTGATGCATACACTTGTTCTTTTTGGTAGCCCTTTTGTAATGATGGCTGATGTTTGGTTTGGAAGAGAGAGCTGCGTCTTCACTCTTCCGGCCTGCCATCGCTTCTGTTGCACCCCCAGCCCTGGTTGCTGCTACTGTTGTTTTCAATGTACAATCAGTAGTATATATCGTCTGTTGGTTGAATAAATGTGTTGTTAGAACAACAAACACAATGTTTTGGATGTCGTTGCACGGTTCGATCCTTTAGTGCGCCTGCACTGCACGTAGCTCATACTACTATTTTTCGTGCGGAACACATTTTCCACATGTTGATAAGATGCAGCGCACTGATGAAGGCCCAATAGAGAAGCCCATAAAAAAATGGAAGGGAGGATCTCACAAGAATCCGGCCAATGTACATGATCATGGTCCCCAAAACATAAAAAATAAAATAAATAAATAAAGCTAGATGCTCATGCACCAGTTCTTTGGGAAAATAGGTAGCCCAAGATTTCTTTTTGAAGAATACCCAAGCTAGGCCTATTTATTTTCTCCGACCATCGCTGCAAATCTTTCAAGACGAGGAGGGATACATTCCATCCTGGCCAAAGAGTATGGTCAATGTCTGTTAAAGGTAATATCAAAAGGGGTTGAAAATTCCAAAAAATTTATAGCAAATGGGATATTAGTTTTTTTTGTTTTTGTTCTTCACTGATATCTTATACGTATTTCATTGTATTTTTGTATTTAACATGACATAGTACTGATTTATTTTTAAATTATGGCTATTAATTTTTGGATTAAGAATATTTCGTTCCCCAGCAAAATTTTGTGAATTTTCAAAATTTCCCACATATTTAGTTAATTTTTTGACACTGCGTCTTGACGAAAATGGCCAGCAATTCTAAAAATGGAAAAGCGGGCTGCAATAAATTCCATATGAATTAGAAAATGAGTAAAATTATAAAATAATAGCAAATGGCTGACTAGTTTACGCAAGGCTTTGTCAAGGAACACACGATTCTAGCAAAGTGATTGTTGGATGTCCATCCAACGGCCGACGTCTTCTTCAATCTCTGATCTTCCTGCTCCGACCACCTAAACTAGCGCCAAGGACTGCTGCTCCCTCCTCTTGTGGCCCATTGTGATGCCGCAGGCTTCCCGGCCCACCCTACTCCCTCCGGGCCTAGCCACGCGCAATCAACTGCCTCCTTATTACACGAAAAATGATTCCTCCCATCGATATCTGGGGCCTTGCCGGTTGGGAGGCTGACAGGCCTACTACGTTGACGCTGCACGCAGGCTAGTCAACTTAGTCAACAAACGATTCTAGCAGCAAGAATCACTGGATTTGAATCGAACGGTCCTGTTGCTTCTTCAATCGCTGCTCTTCTTGCACCAGCTGCCCAAACCAGTGCCGGGGAGACCACCTGCTCCTGCCTCCAGTGGCCAGCTGTGCTGCCGTTGAGGCCTCATCGCCCCCTACTACTCCCACCACTAGCCAGGCCCTGCGGCGACGGCAGCCTCACACCGCATGATCGAACGGTGAACCCTCGTACTCCTCTACGCATGGGCATCCACTGCCGCGTCTTCCCCGGCTCCGCGTCATCCCCTTCCTAGGCCTCGCCGTCGTCCACCGCCTTGGTGCTCTCGGCGCGGCGTGGTCAATTGGTCAACGATATTCCATCGGAAGAGTACTGTACGTGGAGAGGCTGACAGCTGGGTCCATGGCCACAGCCCAGTTTTTTTGTGATTTGCCAAGTAAGTCGCCTTGTCAGGCCTGTTGGGCTACAAATCTTTCAAGACGAGAAGAGCTTTCATTCGGCTGGCCGAGTAAATGCTCCATCAGTAATGAGAAATGGGTTGTACATTTTTAAAACACATCAAACCGGCAATTAGTTTCCAATATCTTTTTTTTTCATTTCGAGATTTTAAATTACATTAATTTTTATGCATGGAGAATTTGTTGGATTTTATATTGATATACATTTATTTTTAAAATCAGTTTGAATGTGAGTCGAAATTTCAGGATTAAAAACAGTTCAGACTGCACGAAATATGCAAATTTTCGTATAATTTTTTAACCGTGGCCACAATATAGATTGTAATGCTAACAAAAAAAATATGGGCTCCAAAAAAACCTTAAGAATTAGCAAATGGGCTGTAAATTATTAGAAATAATGGCAGATGGGTTGTATGCTGTTTTCCACAGATTGAAGGCTTTCCTAAAAAAAGGTTCGTGCACAAGCAGTGGCTGTTGGATGGCCATCCAACAGCTGTTGTGCTTCTTCATTCTCTGCTCTTCCTGCTCCAGCCGCTCAAACAAGCGCCGACGGGACTCCTGCTCCCACCTCCTCCGCTGTGCCGGGTCAGCGCAAGAAGGCCTCACCGCCCACCGTACTCCCATCGCTGGCCTAGCAATCCCTCTACTCACCCACACTCTGTTATTCTCCGGCGACGGCAGACGATAAACTCAAGAACTTCAGACAGTTGTACTCCCCTCCGCGTGGGAAACAACTGCCGAGTCTTCCCTGCCTCCGTGTCGTTCCCTTCCTAGGCCTTGCCGTCGTCCACCGCCCTAGTGCTCTCGGCATGGCCTGGTCAACGTGGTCGACGACCGACATGCATCTGAAGTGGACTGTACGTGGAGAGGCCGACAGCTGGGTCCACGGCCGCACGCAAGGAAATGCCTCCTTATTACGTGCAAAATAATGATTCCTCCACCTGACATCAGGGACCCACCGAAAGGGCCTCTGTATTTCAAGAAAAAAATGTTACCGCCGCTGACAGCTCGGACCCACCAGCTATAACTTCGCACGTAAGGAAGTGCCTCCTTATTAAGCACAAAAAAATGAATACTCCGCCTGTTAGCTGGGACCCAGTATAGTGGCAGGCTGACTTGTGGGCCTACTAAGTTGACGGGGACGGAGTTATTTGTCAACTTAGTCAATATGCATGATTCTAGCTCTAGTTACCGTACGATGTCCATCCAATGGTTGTAGTGCTTCTTTAACCTCTGGTCTTGTTGCTCCAGCCGCCCAAACCAGCGTCGGCCGTGCCTCGTGCTCCACGCCTCCCGTGGTCGGGTTGCGATCTGGGCGAGGCCTCACCGCCCCCTACTACTCCCACCGCTGGCCAAGCCATCCCTCTACTCACCCACACCCCCTGTTATTCTGCAGCGACGGCAGCCTCACCCTCGTACTCCTCTTCGCGTGGGCATCCACTGCTGCGTCTTCCCTGCCTCTGCGTCGTCCCTTTCCTAGGCCTCGCCGTCGTCCACCGCCGTGTTGCTCTCAGCGCGGCGTGGTCAATGTGGTCAATGACCGACTTCCATCGGAAGACTACTGTGCGTGGAGAGGCTGACAGCTCGGTCCACGGCGGCCGCAAGGAATTGCCTTCTTATTATGCGCAAAATAATTATTCCTCCACCTGACAGCAGAGACCCACCGGACGGGCCACCGTATTTCGTGAAAAAAACGTTTCCCCCCTGACTGCTGGGATCCACCAGCTACATCTTGGCACGCAAGGAAGTGCGTCCGGGCAAAAAAAACAAACGATTCGCCACCCTGACTGCTGGGACCCACCAGCTACATCTTTGCAGGCAAGGAAGTGCCTGATAGTCGGGACCCACCTGGTCGAAGCGTACGTAGCGTTGTCATTTTGGTCGCGAACGTGTGTAGAGGCGTGCACGTGTCGTAGTAGAGGCGCGCACGTAGCATGTACACGTACATACAGCGGCCAGGGTGCAAGAAAGAAAATACGGCCACGTATGTGTACATACGGGCGGGGTCTCGAACGCCTACTCGCGCATACGTACATGGCTGGGTCAGAACGGAGAAAAAGCGTCGTCGTCGTGTTCATGGGGAGCCAACCGGCTAGGCCGGAACGGAATGCGTGGTCGTGTTCATCGGGAGGGCTTGGACGGAACAGGCGATGGAAACGAGGCCTGGCATACCGCACAACGGAGGAAACGGACCTCCTACGTTCGGAACGGGGTCCTGTTGATCGGGAGGGGTGTGGCGTACCGCAAAACGGAGGAAACGGACCTCCTACGGTCGAAACGGGGGTCCTGTTGATCGGGAGGGGTGTGGCATACCGCAAAACGGACGAAACGGAACTCCTACGATCGAAACGGGGGTCATGTTGATCGGGAGGGGTGTGGTGTACCACAAAACGGACGAAACGGACCTCCTACGGTTGAAACAGGGGTCCTGTTCATCGGGAGGGGTGTGGCATACCGTAAAACGGGACTCTCCGGGATACTGTTCATCTCCACCGTCGACCTCCTCCAGCCTCCACGGGCTACCGTCGACCTCCTCCAGCCTCCACGGGCTCCTGTTCATCCAGCCTCCACCGCACACTACTCCACCGCCATCGCTCAACCAGCCCTCCACCGTCTACTGTTCATCCAGCCCTCCACACCACGGGGTCTTGTTCAACCACCCCTCCACGGGCACCCCTCCACCGTCTACTGTTCATCCAGCCCTCCACCACACCACGAGGTCCTATTCATCACGAGGCAAACGTCACCGCTCACTGTTCATCCAACCCCCCCCCCCCCCAAACACTCATTGTTCATCCCAGAGGCAGCATCGATCGACTTCAGTTAGCAGCAGTAGCGAAGGAATCGCTCGATCGGGTTCAGTTAACAGCCATCGATCGATCGCTCGGGTTCAGTAACGCGTAGCCTGTAGTGCAATCGCTCGGGTTCAGTTAGAGCCCAACGCCTCGCTCGGGTTCAGTTAGATCCAACACCTCGCACACATGTGCGTACGTGTACGAGAGAAACGCGCATCCTCGGCCCCCGACCTCCCACCATAACCGGGAACTCCCCAAAATTTTCCTCCCCCTCGCTTCTACCACGGTTTTTTCCGTCATGGACGGCCCAAAGAATGTCATGCAGCTGCGTCTCTGGCCCGCCTAGGACGAAAAGCCCATTTTCCGTCATGATTTTTTGTCATACAAGTAGGAGCCCACCACATCTATGATGATACCGGGTTTTGTCACAATTATCGTCATAGAAGTGTCATATGTATGACAGAAAAAAAATTCATTCGGCCCAAAATGTCACGGATATGTCTTTTTTTTTTGTAGTGTATGCTCCGGCGTGAAGTTTCTTCACATCGTCTCCTTTTTGCAGACCTGCCCAATATAGAAGAAGAGAACAAGCCGTAAACACAATCTCAAACGGAGTTTTAATCAACTTTTTCTCAAAGGTCGCATGATTACGTGATAACCAGATCGCCCAAGTGATAGCCCCCAAGGCAAAATAGTATACAATTTTTCCCATTGAGGCAAGGAGTGACACCTAGGCATAGTACTGCCAGTGATTTTGGTGGCCCGATTTAGATTTGGGATTCGCTAGGTACCAATTTGGCAATTTGGATGCGCACCGAATCATCTATGCTAAGTTGGGTCCAATACAAGAGCGAAGTTGCTCTCACAGGGGCAGCCCTACCGCAATATAAACCTCCGTAGCTCCATTTCGGTTGAATTGACCTCTCACGATACAAACCTCCCTGGTCCAATTTTGTTCGAATTGGTTAATTTCCATCTCCACTCGCGCAAAGCCTCGTAGCTTAGCAAAAACCACACCTTCCGAAGAGCAGGATCCTACGCAATAAGTGGACCAGTAATGCCTGGACATAGTCACCAACGAAAGTCCTCACCACCCAGCCTCAATGAAATATTAATGATACATTAGTCTGCAACAGATAATTGCTTATCTAATACCTTTGTCCTGGTTTATTGGCCCCCTTAGTATTTTGTGCCAAATTTTGACCATGAATTTAATTAACAAAATGTTAATGCATACTCCCTCCATCCATATATATAGGGCCTAATGCATTTTTTGTGGCTAACTTTGACCACATGCTAGAGCAATAATATATGACATGCAAATTACACAAAGCATACCGTCAAATCTATACGTGGAAGGAGCTTCCAGTGATATCATTTTCACATTATACATCTCATATGTTACTAATGTTATCAATAGTCAAAGGATGTCTTAAAAACACATTAGGCCCTATATATGTGGATGGAGGGAGTATCAAAAAAAGTAGTATCATTGGAAACTATGTTCAAATACTAATCTAATGATATAATTTTTTATGACATGCATTAATATTTTGCCAGTTAAATCTATGGTTAAATTTTGGCACAAAATACGAAGAGGACCAATACACCAGGATGGAGGTAGTAGTAGTATGTGAGTTGGTCACCATGAATGAGTATAGGTAATGCATATATACATATTCTACACCTATACATAAAAGGTAGTACAAGTTTCTAGTAAAAAAATCCTTTAATGCCTTCTAAATGTTAATGCATGTCAGAAAAAATTATATCATCAAAGGGCATGTGGAGATGTGTCTCCGTCAAATCTTGCAAGATTCAGGCGGTGTTGGTCTTCGGTGGAACTATTTGAATCTAGTCTTCATTCTTATTCGGTCTTGTCTTTACAGGTTGAAAGTGCATCTAATCCATTTGGTGGATGTTGGCAAGTAGTGTCAATATATCTCAAGGAACTAATGCATACTACAAGTTTATTTTAGGAATGATCCTTATGGGTGCGACAAATGAATGGAAGGTTACGCCCACAAAATTACATGAAGACAAATGTTGTAAAGTCAAAGGACCATTTTCATTTTAGTGATACAAGATCACAATGATCAAGCAAAAGGATTCTCCGTTTTCATTTTAGTGATACAATGTCACAATGACTCCATAGGCATGTTGATACTATCAAAATGGGATGAGGATGTTGTGATTAGTTTCTTTATCCATGTACTTATAAAGATTAAACTCCAAAGCCCTCAAAATCCTTCAAAGTTCCTCCACCATATCTATCCAACTTTCATACTTCTGAGTTACCAAACTTTTCTAGACGGAACCGCCGAGCAGTACACTAGATATAGCCATTGCAAAGCACCTTTCCATTTGGAGTTGTCAATCTTTTCATTCCAAAACAATGATGCTCTTGGTAAGCCTTCTGTTGCCTCCTACTGAAGTGTCCCCTTCAGAGCCTCCGAGTAATTCTTGGTTGGACCTTCTGATTCGTTTGAAAGTTGCATCTTTTATTCGCGTCATAGCCTCTGAGCTGATCACTCTGGAAGGTAGTCAGAGTCATGATTTGACTCCTAGAATCCCACTATTTCACGGCCCTACGGAAGCATGTGGATACAAGTCTCACTATGAATCCAAATCAGGTAGAGTCCATGTTGAGTCACGATCCGAATCATAGAATCTTATACAGAACTGTAGAATAATATGTCAGCCTCCAATATATTTTTTTCACACGCCTCACGACCCTTTATTTTCCTCCCAAGCCAAAAACTCACATCCACTCGCATCTTTGATCTGGTTCTCAAAAATCCTAGATCAAAACCCTAGAAGGCTAGAACGCACCTAAGGATTAGGCTTGTAGACAGATGGAATTGGCGTGAGAAGGAGGAAGCAGCAAAATTGAATGGAGAAGGAGAGCAATACCCTTCAAGGTTCGGAACTACAGGCCGGATATGCAAGCGATCGGCACTTCAGGTACTCTAAAAATTTCCTAAGTAAATTTCGTCATTGAAAATTCAAATGTTCTATACATTTTCCTCTTATGAAAAAAGTTTGACACTTAAATCTTGTGCTTAACATGCATCTCTTCAGGGTGTGAAAGGAGTTGGAGAGCCTTTTGGTTGTTAAAAATATATGTATCATTTCTCTAATAAGTATAGAAATCTAGCTTCGGTAATTTCATTAAAAACTGACAGTTAATTTGTATATTGTATTATGAATTATAAAGGTACATACAAAAAGAAGAAATCGTCTGCACCAAGATAAGATGAATAATCATGTGTTTATGATGTACAACTTCAAACTAAAAGAAAGACAAAAGGAAAGGGATGTGAAAGATGCGCTTGAGTTGGAGGATATTGACTGAGATGATGAATGTATCATAGAAAACAAGATCCGGTGCTCCCCCCTAACCAAGATTTGTCGCACTCCCCTGATAGGTTTACTCGAAGGGAAGCACATGTCCCTATAGAAGAAAATATTGACCAAGAAGTTGAAACCATGACAAAGAACGTAGTCACACATGTATGTATGTTGATTATATAGTTGTGATGTCATTTGTATAAAATATATGTACATAAAGTAATGCATACAGTTTTTATATACATGCAGGTGGTGACAAGTATAATCGTGTATGTGACTACAATGAATATGAAGCTAACAGTGGATCCAACGAGGATAAAGAATACGATAATATACCAGCCAAAGAAGATGGTAGCACACGTCCTCCCCTTCACATGCGGCAAGCAATGATGAATCAAACATGGATGGCTTCTGTTAGATTGCTACTATGTTGCAAAAATTCTATTGTGGTCTAAGTACTTTGATTTTTTACTCTATATAATTTGTTTTTAAAACTCAATAGAACCATATAATTTATGGTGTGGATACAAAATATCTAATTTCGGCGGAGGTGCCGGGCATCCATCTCCGCCGTCGTCAGAGAGTGGCGGAGGACCGAGGTGAGGAGAGCGGCCTTGGGATCCACCGGCGCGCTCGAGAGCGAACGACGGGCCGACATTGCCTCCCCCCTCTCCCTCGCCCGCTGCCACTCGCGTCGGGCTGCACGTGCCTCGGACTCGTGCGTCCGCATGCGTGTCGGCCCCGGCGCGGGCACGAGGACCCAACGATGGCTGGGTAACACTGCCGGACCAGAGGATGGTGGAGGCGGGCGGCGTACCTGGCGGAGCGAAGGGGAGCGGCGGTGCTGCGCGGAGGGCGGGAAGGCCCGACGACGTCGCCGGTGCCGCATTGATGGGCGCTGAGGAAGAAGATCTAACGCTGTCGGGACCGCCTTGCTCGAGCAGCAACCTCCGCAATGCGATGCGGAGGGCCACCTCCTCCATGTCGATGTTCGACCGTCGGATTTTGACCCTGATATGCCGCTGGTTCCTCGCCGGCCATCGGATAGGAGAGAGGGGATCGGAAGTGGAGTGGACGGAGACGAGAGTGAAGTGGATTTCTGATTGACCGTTGTCTAGGTTTTTTCGTATGTGGAGATATTTGTGGGGTCGGGGTGGGCCGGGCTGACGTGGCGGACATGCCCGGGCGCCCCATATCCGCCCCATATTTGGGCTGGATATGGGGGGTGCTAGTCAGCCTGAACATTTCAAAATAAGTATCTTAATTTTACACTAATGTCTCAGTCGGGGCCCAAAGATAAATCATCTGTAGAGGAGGTATTTCTACAAAATTGCTAACCAAATAAAAAAACATTTCATAAGAAGTACATTTTCTCTACTTCTAATGTCTTAGTTGGTAGAATAACCTCTGCGATTTTTTTTGTCTGGTTTATTTTCGTCTCAACTCCCACCACCCCTCCTATGTTAATTTTTTCTTCTTCGCACTTAAAACCGAATCGCGTCTGATACTCCTTCCATTTATTCGTGCTTGTTTTGGCAGGTGTCGATTCAATTCAATCATGCAAATATTTGATAATTAAGAATTCAGAAATAATATCATATACATGAGATCACCTTCCAAACAGATCACCTCCCTCTCCGATTTATTTCTCCCACTAATCCCCTTTCATACTTAGCTCCAATAGAAAAAAACACAATCGTCGAAGCCACGCCCTAACGTGATCACGTATCACAATGAGAAAATTCCTTATATTGTTTCTTCTTTAAATGTATTTTAAATGTTGTTTCCGTATTTTAACAAAAAAATCAGCCACCGAGGCTCCCCTCGATCTGTTTCCTCGTTCGATCGCCAAGATGCCCAGCCGCCATAGCGGAGCCCTTGGCCGCCGCCAAGATCCGAGGGGATCCGCCGCCGCCGAGGTCCGAGAGGAGCCGCCGCCGAGGTCCGAAATCGCCGATGTCGAGATCCGAGAGGAGCCGACGCCACCTTCAATCCTGGCCTAGACGTCTGTGTCAAACCCCATGGCAGGGCTGGGACGAGCGGCGCTAGGTATGGCGGTTCAAACCTCTACTCCTAATGGACCAGTTGGTAGGATTGCGTCCAGGTTTTTTTTCGTCCCACCACTTTCTTCCGGGTTTTTTTTCGACTAGTTTTTCTTCGTCTCCCCTTCCAAATCTTGCACGCGGGAAAAAAACCCGTATCACCACCCACGAAAAAAACCCGTATCAACAAAATTGCCTATGAGGATGTTCGAAAGACGAGGATGCGCTGGAGATAGACATGGGGTGGTAAGAAAATGACGAGTTCCTGATGGTATTATGCTTGCTGGTCTGAACCAACATGTATTATGTCAGTTTGTTGTTAAGAGTATCTTGAAAATATAAAACCACTGGGTGGCCAGGCATTCGGTACTATCGTCTTTCCAAGAGCCCACATTTCTGCATGTATATATTTGTTGTACAGCCTATGCTGATTTGCCTACAATAATTATCAGAAGGTAATATGCAGCAGCCAAATTCTCTCAGTCGACGTTGATTTTGTCATGTGCTTAAGCAAACCTTGTATACCACATTCCTCAAGAGGCGAAGAGGACGGGAAGACACATGTGCTAAAGCAAAAATAAAAATAAAAAAGCAGTATATTCAGAATCTACCCCTTAGCTTAATTTACAAGTTGTGTGAGCCCGCTCATATATCGATATTGATTCAGTTATTCTCAAGATAGCATGAAACCTATTCTTTTATTCCGCTAGAATTGAGTAACCGGCATTAAAATTCGTAACTGTAACCAAATTACGTATGTGTTCCTATCAACAAGAGATATCAATGCATGTCAGCATGTGTGTCTCGGCGTGGCGTGCCGCAGCGGATCACAATATTCTTCTAGGTACGTATGTGTTGTGTGCCTGTGTGTATAAGTTGCACAAGCATCTCTGTACTGCTCGTCGCTTATATCTCCGTTTTCCTCTACTGTAATGTCGCCGGTAACTGGTTGCTCTATTTCTTTCCTCTCTCCAGCGCGCTTCTCTTTGGGTTCCATGCTTCAATCAAATCAAATCGATGGCATAAGGGGATTGCGTCCTGATTTTTTGTTTCTCTTTCATGGCAGTAATTAGGGGATTGTAATACAGTCTTGCCCAGTCTCACGACTGAGACTCTCAATCGCTGCTATATCGATGCCGCGGTGGATGTGCGGTGGAGGCAGTGCTTCATCCTTCGGGCAAATCGTGCAACACGGTCCCGGTCCGATCTGGCCAGATCTGGCGCTGGCGGCTCGTCTGGCGGCAAGGGCTGAGGCCAGCAGGGGCCGTGGGCGGTCGGCGCTGCCGTGGACCGATGGGCAATGCTGGTGGCGTGGCTGAGGTGGTGGTGGTGCGTGCACATCCTGGAGTCCGGTTGGGGCCTTCCTCCCGGCTTCTGGACGACGGCGTGCGGTGTGGGCGGGCTTCTCTTGTGCCCATCCTTGCTGGTGGTGGCGGTGGATCTACCCCCCCCCTCCCCCCCTCTTCGGCGGACATGCGGTTGTTGGTGGCCTCTCGCCAATCCGCGCTAGTAGTCGTGGTGGGGTGAAGCAGGGGTGCTTCCGGGGGGGGGGGGGGAGGTCGGTAGGAGGGATGGGGGCTCTGCCATGGTTGAGTCACCCGTCGCCGGCATAGGGGGTGCCGATCGTGGTCGTGTGCCGCTCCTCCTCCTTCCCCTTTTCCCCAGCCTGGTGCTTTCTGGCGATGCTTGAGGTTGGACGGTCGTTGCCGGTTCCGGCGGTGGTTGGATTTGGAGGAGCTATTCAAAGCCACCCACTTTGATATTCTCAGGGAGGTCTGGGTACAGGGCGGCAGCCCTAGCGGTGGGAGGCGCGTTGATCTTGGGCGGATTTGCACAGCTCGGGTGCGGGAGAGCAGACAAGGCTGCTCGGGCGGCATGGATGTGGCTGGTTGACGGAGCAGGGGTGCGGCGGAGGGGGTCGGAGCACCTGGTACATCACTCGCCCAATCTTTGTACTAGCCGTCGGCAGCGGCGTCCGCAGACGTCGTTTCCTCCTTGTAAGCTCCGTCGTGGTGCTCTCACTCCCTTCGTGTTGCTCCGAGTGAAAACTTGATCCACATCAGATGATGGCGGCTATCCGTGCTCCTGCCCTTCTTGGAGGCACCGTTTTGGAGTTCCCGCTCCGGCGTTGGCTTTCTCAACTCTCCTCAGTGGATCACTCATGCGGTGGTCCGTCGGCTAGAAACGGTTCTTCTTTGCTCATTCGTAGTACGCTTGTTAGTGGTTGGGGTGGTTTGTCGGCACCTTTGTGAAGGAAATATGCCCTAGAGGCAATAATAAAGTTATTATTTATTTCCTTATATCATGATAAATGTTTATTATTCATGCTAAAATTGTATTAACCGGAAACATAATACATGTGTGAATACATAGACAAACAGTATGTCACTAGTATGCCTCTACTTGACTAGCTCGTTGATCAAAGATGGTTAAGTTTCCTAGCCATTGACATGGGTTGTCATTTGATTAAGGATCACATCATTAGGAGAATGATGTGATTGACATGACCCATTCCGTTAGCTTAGCACCCGATCGTTTAGTATGTTGCTATTGCTTTCTTCATGACTTATACATGTTCCTATGACTATGAAATTATGCAACTCTCGTTTATCGGAGGAACACTTCGTGTGCTACCAAACGTCACAACGTAACTGGGTGATTATAAAGGTGCTCTACAGGTGTCTCCGAAGGTACTTGTTGGGTTGGCGTATTTCGAGATTAGGATTTGTCACTCTGATTGTCGGAGAGGTATCTCTGGGCCCTCTTGGTAATGCACATCACTTAAGCCTTGCAAGCATTGCAACTAATGAGTTAGTTGCGAGATGATGTATTACGGAACGAGTAAAGAGACTTGCCGGTAACGAGATTGAACTAGGTATTGAGATACCGACGATCGAATCTCGGGCAAGTAACATACCGATGACAAAGGAAACAACGTATGTTGTTATGCGGTCTGACCGATAAAGACCTTCGTAGAATATGCGGGAGCCAATATGAGCATCCAAGTTCCGCTATTGGTTATTGACTGGAGACGTGTCTCAGTCATGTCTACATAGTTCTCGAACCCGTAGGGTCCGCACGCTTAACGTTTCGATGACAATTATATTATGAGTCTATATGTTTTGATGTACCGAAGGTTGTTCGGAGTCCCGGATGTGATCACGGACATGATGGGGAGTCTCAAAATGGTCGAGACATGAAGATTGATATACTGGAAGCCTATGTTTGGATATCGGA
Organism: Aegilops bicornis; assembly: GCA_021605145.1. NCBI lineage: Eukaryota > Viridiplantae > Streptophyta > Magnoliopsida > Poales > Poaceae > Aegilops > Aegilops bicornis. The sequence continues at coordinate 175,468,810 of CM038670.1, read as the reverse complement.
AGTGTTCCTGGTGAAATCGGGATTTTACCAGAGTATCGGAGGGGTTACCAGAACCCCCCAGGGGTTAATGGGCCTTAGTGGGCCTTAGTGGAAAAGAGGAGAGACGCCCAGGGCAAGGGCCGCGCGCCCCTCCCCCTAGTCCGAATAGGACAAGGAGAGGGGGCGGTGCCCCACCCCCACTTCCTTCTTCTCCTCCACCTCTTCCCCCCCCCCCCCCCCAAGTCCTAATCCAACTAGGAAAAGGGAGGGAGTCCTACTCCCGGTGGGAGTAGGACTCCTCCTGGCGCGCCCCCTCTCCTAGCCGGCCGCACCCCCCCCCCCCCCTTGCTCCTTTAAATACGGGGGCAGGGGGCACCCCAAAGACACAACAATTTATCGTTTGATCTTTTAGCCGTGTGCGGTGCCCCCCTCCACCATAGTCCACCTCGATAATACTGTAGTTGTGCTTAGGCAAAGCACTGCGTCGGTAGAACATCATCATTGTCACCATGCCGTCGTGCTGACGAAACTCTCCCTCAACACTCGGCTGGATCGGAGTTCGAGGGACGTCATCGGGCTGAACGTGTGCTGAACTCGGAGGTGTCGTGCGTTCGGTACTTGATCGGTCGGATCGTGAAGACCTACGACTACATCAACCGCATTGTGCTAACGCTTCCGCTTTCGGTCTACAAGGGTACATGGACAACACTCTCCCCTCTCGTTGCTATGCATCACTGTGATCTTGCGTGTGCGTAGGAATTTTTTTGAGATTACTACGTTCCCTAACAGTGGCATCCGAGCCAGGTTTTATGCATAGATGTCATATGCACGAGTAGAACACAAGTGAGTTGTGGGCGATATAAGTCATACTGCTTACCAGCATGTCATACTTTGGTTCAATGGTATTGTTGGATGAAGCGGCCCGGACCGACATTACACGTATGCTTACACGAGACTGGTTCTACCGACGTGCTTTGCACATAGGTGGCTAGCCGGTGTCAGTTTCTCCAACTTTAGTTGAACTGAGTGTGGCTACGCCCGGTCCTTGCGAAGGTTAAAACATCACCAACTTGATAAACTATCGTTGTGGTTTTGATGCGTAGGTAAGAACGGTTCTTGCTAAGCCCGTAGCAGCCACGTAAAATTTGCAACAACAAAGTAGTGGACGTCTAACTTGTTTTTGCAGGGCATGTTATGATGTGATATGGTCAAGACATGATGCTAAATTTTATTGTATGAGATGATCATGTTTTGTAACCGAGTTATCGGCAACTAGCAGGAGCCATATGGTTGTCGCTTTATTGTATGCAATGCAATCGCCCTGTAATGCTTTACTTTATCACTAAGCGGTAGCGATAGTCGAGAAGCATAAGATTGGTGAGACGACAACGATGCTACGATGGAGATCAAGGTGTCGCGCCCGGTGATGATGGTGATCATGACGGTGCTTCTCGAGATGGAGATCACAAGCACAAGATGATGATGGCCATATCATATCACTTATATTGATTGCATGTGATGTTTATCTTTTTATGCATCTTATCTTGCTTTGATTGACGGTAGCACTATAAGATGATCCCCCACTAAATTATCAAAGTATAAGTGTTCTTCCTGAGTATGCACCGTTGCGAAAGTTCTTCGTGCTGAGACACCACGTGATGATCGGGTGTGATAGGCTCTACGTTCAAATACAACGGGTGCAAAACAGTTGCACACGCGGAATACTCAGGTTAAACTTGGCGAGCCTAGCATATAACAGATATGGCCTCGGAATACGGAGACCGAAAGGTCGAGCGTGAATCATATAGTAGATATGATCAACATAGTGATGTTCACCATTGAAACTACTCCATCTCACGTGATGATCGAACATGGTTTAGTTGATTTGGATCACGTGATCACATAAAGGATTAGAGGGATGTCTATCTAAGTGGGAGTTCTTAAGTCATATGATTAATTGAACTTAACTTTATCATGAACTTAGTTCCTGATAGTATTTTGCTTGTCTATGTTGATTGTAGATAGATGGCCCGTGCTATTGTTCCGTTGAATTTTAATGCGTTCCTTGAGAAAGCAAAGTTGAAAGATTATGGTAGCAATTACACGGACTGGGTCTGTAACTTGAGGATTATCCCCATTGCTGCGTAAGAATTACGCCCCGGAAGCACCGCCGGATGCCGTGCCTGCGATGCAACCGAGCGGCGTTAAGAACGTCTGGCAGAGCAAAGCTGATGATTGCCCGATAGTTCAATGTGCCATGCTTTACGGCTTAGAACCGGGACTTCAATGACATTTTGAACGTCATGGAGCATATGAGATGTTCCAAGAGTTGAAGTTAATTTTTCAAGCAAATGCCCGGATTGATAGATATGAAGTGTCCAATAAGTTCTATAGCTACAAGATGGAGGAGAATAGTTCTGTCAGTGAGCATATACTCAAAATGTCTGGGTATAATAATCACTTGATTCAACTGGGAGTTAATCTTCCGGATGATAGCGTCATTGACATAATTCTCCAATCACCGCCACCAGGCTACAAGAGCTTCGTGATGAACTGTAACATGCAAGGGATGGATAAAACAATTCCCGAGCTCTTCGCAATGCTAAAGGCTGCGGAGGTAGAAATCAAAAAGGAGCATCAAGTGTTGATGGTCAATAAGACCACCAGTTTCAAGAAAAAGGGCAAAGGAAAGAAGAAGGGGAACTTCAAAAAGAACAGCAAGCAAGTTGCTGCTCAGGAGAAGAAACCCAAGTCTGGACCTAAGCTTGAGACTGAATGGTTCTACTGTAAGCAGACTGGTCACTGGAAGCGGAACTGCCCAAAGTATTTGGCGAAAAAGAAGGATGGCAAGGTGAACAAAGGTATATGTGATATACATGTTATTTATGTGTACCTTACTAATGCTCGCAGAGCACACAGGTATTTGATCTTGATTACATTGCTAATATTTGCAACTCGAAATAGGGGCTATGGATTAGCGAAGATTGGCTAAGGATGAGGTGACGATGCGCGCGTGGGAAATGGTTCCAAAGTCGATGTGATCGCGGTCGGCACGCTACCTCTACATCTACCTTCGGGGTTAGTATTAGACCTAAATAATTGTTATTTGGTGCCAGCGTTGAGCATGAACATTATATCTGGATCTTGTTTGATGCGAGACGGTTATCATTTAAATCAGAGAATAATGGTTGTTCTATTTATATGAGTAATATCTTTTATGGTCATGCACCCTTGAAGAATGGTCTATTTTTGTTGAATCTCGATAGTAGTGATACACATTTTCATAATATTGAAACCAAAAGATACAGAGTTGATAATGATAGTGCAATTTATTTGAGGCACTGCCATTTAGGTCATATCAGTGTAAAACGCATGAAGAAGCTCCACACTGATGGACTTTTGGAACCACTTGATTATGAATCACTTGGTACTTGCGAACCGTGCCTCATGGGCAAGATGACTAAAACGCCGTTCTCCGGAACTATGGAGAGAGCAACAGATTTGTTGGAAATCATACATACAGATGTATGTGGTCCAATAAATGTTGAGGCTCGTGGCGGATATCGTTATTTTCTCACCTTCACAGATGATATAAGCAGATATGGGTATATCTACTTAATGAAACATAAGTCTGAAACGTTTGAAAAGTTCAAAGAATTTCAAAGTGAAGTTGAAAATCATCGTAACAAGAAAATAAAGTTTCTACGATCTGATCATGGAGGAGAATATTTGAGTTATGAGTTTGGTCTTCATTTGAAACAATGCGGAATAGTTTCGCAACTCACGCCACCCGGAACACCACAGCGTAATGGTGTGTCCGAACTTCGTAATCGTACTTTACTAGATATGGTGCGATCTATGATGTGTCTTACTGATTTACCGCTAACATTTTGGGGTTATGCTTTAGAGACGGCCGCATTCACGTTAAATAGGGCACCATCGAAATCCGTTGAGACGACGCCTTATGATCCGTGGTTTGGCAAGAAACCAAAGTTGTCGTTTCTGAAAGTTTGGGGCTGCGATGCTTATGTGAAAAAGCTTCAACCTGATAAGCTCGAACCCAAATCGGAGAAATGTGTCTCATAGGATACCCAAAGGAGACTGTTGGGTACACCTTCTATCACAGATCCAAAGGCAAGACTTTTGTTGCTAAATTCGGAATCTTTCTGGAGAAGGAGTTTCTCTCGAAAGAAGTGAGTGGGAGGAAAGTAGAACTTGATGAGGTAACTATACCTGCTCCCCTATTGGAAAGTAGTTCATCGCAGAAACCGGTTTCTGCGACACCTACACCAATTAGTGAGGAAGTTAAAGATGATGATCATGAAACTTTAGATCAAGTTGTTACTGAACCTCGTAGGTCAACCAGAGTAAGATCTGCACCAGAGTGGTACGGTAATCCTGTTACGGAAGTTATGTTACTAGACCATGACGAACCTCACGAACTATGAAGAAGAGATGGTGAGCCCAGATTCCATAAAATGGCTTGAGGCCATGAAATCTGAGATGAGATCCATGTATGAGAACAAAGTGTGGACTTTGGTTGACTTGCACGATGATCGGCAAGCAATTGAGAATAAATGGATCTTCAAGAAGAAGAAGGCGTGACGGTAATGTTATCGTCTATAAAGCTCGACTTGTTGTGAAAGGTTTTCGACAAGTTCAAGGGATTGACTACGATGAGACCTTCTCACCCGTGGCGATGCTTAAGTCTGTCTCAATCATGTTAGCAATTGCCGCATTTTATGATTATAAAATTTGGCAAATGGATGTCAAAACTGCATTCCTGAATGGATTTTACGGAAGAAGAGTTGTATATGATGCAACCGGAAGGTTTTGTCGATCCAAAGGGAGCTAACAAAGTGTGCAAGCTCTAGCGATCCTTTTATGGACTGGTGCAAGCCTCTCAGAGTTGGAATAAACGTTTTGATAGTGTGATCAAAGCATTTGGTTTTGTCTGAGACTTTTGGAGAAGCCTGTATTTACAAGAAAGTGAGTGGGAGCTCTGTAGCATTTCTAATATTATATGTGGATGACATATTGCTGATTGGAAATGATATAGAATTTCTGGATAGCATAAAGGGATACTTAAATAAGAGTTTTTCAATGAAAGACCTCGGTGAAGCTGCTTATATATTGGGCATCAAGATCTATAGAGATAGATCAAGACGCTTAATTGGACTTTCACAAAGCGTATACCTTGACAAAGTTTTGAAGAAGTTCAAAATGGATCAAGCAAAGAAAGGGTTCTTGCACGTGTTACAAGGTGTGAAGTTGAGTAAGACTCAATGCTCAAACCCTTTGCAGAAGATAGAGAGAAAATGAAAGATGTTCCCTATGCTTCAGCCATAGGCTCTATCATGTATGCAATGTTGTGTACCGGACTGATGTGTGCCTTGCTATAAGTCTAGCAGGAGGTACCAAAGTAATCCAGAGTGGATCACTAGACAGATCAAGAACATCCCGAAATACACGAAAAGGACTAATGATATGTTTCTCGTTTATGGAGGTGACAAAGAGCTCATCGTAAATGGTTACGTTGATGCAAGCTTTGACACCGACGAACGATTCTAAATCGCAAACCGGATATGTGTTTACATTGAACGGTAGAGCATCGATTGGAGCAGTTCTAAACAAAGCGTCGTGGCGGGATCTACGTGTGAAGCGGAGTACATAGCTGCTTCGGAAGCAGCAAATGAAGGAGTCTGGATGAAGGAGTTCATATCCGATCTAGGTGTCATACCTAGTGCATCGGGTCCAATGAAAATCTTTTGTGATAATACTGGTGCAATTGCCTTGGCGAAGGAATCCAAATTTCACAAGAGAACCAAGCACATCAAGAGACGCTTCAATTCCATCCGGGATTTGTCCAGGTGGGAGACATAGAAATTTGCAAGATACATACGGATCTGAATGTATTAGACCCGTTGACTAAGCCTCTTCCACGAGCAAAACATGATCAGCACCAAGGCTCCATGGGTGTTAGAATCATTATTGTGTAATCTAGATTATTGACTCTAGTGCAAGTGGGAGACTGAAGGAAATATGCCCTAGAGGCAATAATAAAGTTATTATTTATTTCCTTATATCACGATAAATATTTATTATTCATACTAGAATTGTATTAACCGGAAACATAATACATGTGTGAATACATAGACAAACAGTATGTCACTAGTATGCCTCTACTTGACTAGCTCGTTGATCAAAGATGGTTAAGTTTCCTAGCCATTGACATGGGTTGTCATTTGATTAACGGGATCACATCATTAGGAGAATGATGTGATTGACATGACCCATTCCGTTAGCTTAGCACCCGATCGTTTAGTATGTTGCTAGTGCTTTCTTCATGACTTATACATGTTCCTATGACTATGAGATTATGCAACTCCCGTTTACCGGAGGAACACTTTGTGTGCTACCAAACGTCACAATGTAACTGGGTGATTATAAAGGTGCTCTACAGGTGTCTCCAAAGGTACTTGTTGGGTTGGCGTATTTCGAGATTAGGATTTGACACTCCGATTGTCGGAGAGGTATCTCTAGGCCCTCTTGGTAATGCACATCACTTAAGCCTTGCCAGTATTGCAACTAATGAGTTAGTTGCGGGATGATGTATTACGGAACGAGTAAAGAGACTTGCCGGTAACGAGATTGAACTAGGTATTGAGATACCAACAATCGAATCTCGGGCAAGTAACATGCCGATGACAAAGGGAACAAATATGTTGTTATGCGATCGACCGATAAAGATCTTCGTAGAATATGTGGGAACCAATATGAGCATCCAGGTTCCGCTATTGGTTATTGACCGGAGACATGTCTCGGTCATGTCTACATAGTTCTCGAACCCGTAGGGTCCGCACGCTTAACGTTTCAATGACAGTTATATTATGAGTTTATATGTTTTGATGTACTGAAGGTTGTTCAGAGTCCCGGATGTGATCACGGGCATGACGAGGATTCTCGAAATGGTCGAGACATGAAGATTGATATATTGGAACCCTATGTTTGGATATCGGAACTGTTCCGGGTGAAATCGGGATTTTACCGGAGTACTGGAGGGGTTACGGGAACCCCTCGTGGGTTAATGGGCCTTAATGGGCCTTAGTGGAAAAGAGGAGAGGCGGCCAGGGCAAGGGTCGCACGCCCCTCCCCCCTAGTCCGAATAGGACAAGGAGAGGGGGCGGCGCCCCCCTTCCTTCTTCTCCTCCACCTCTTTCGCCGCAAGTCCTAATCCAACTAGGAAAAGGGAGGGAGTCCTACTCCCGGTGGGAGTAGGACTCCTCCTGGCGCGCCCCCTCTCCTGGCCGGCCGCACCCCCCCTTGCTCCTTTATATACGGGGGCAGGGGGGCACCCCAAAGACACAACAATTGATCATTTGATCTTTTAGCCATGTGTGGTGCCCCCCTCCACCATAGTCCACCTCGATAATAATGTAGCAGTGCTTAGGAAAAGCACTGCGTCGGTAGAACATCATCGTCGTCACCACGCCGTCGTGCTGACGAAACTCTCCCTCAACACTCGGCTGGATTGGATTTCGAGGGACGTCATCGGGCTGAACGTGTGCTGAACTCGGAGGTGTCGTGCGTTCGGTACTTGATCGGTCGGATCATGAAGACATACGACCACATCAACCGCGTTGTGCTAACGCTTCCACTTTCGGTCTACGAGGATACGTGGACAACACTCTCCCCTCTCGTTGCTATGCATCACTAAGATCTTACGTGTGCGTAGGAATTTTTTTGAAATTACTATGTTCGCTAACACTTTGTAACTCTGTTCTTCCTGCTCCAGCCGCTCAAACAAGCGCCGGCGGATCATGCTCCCTCTTCACATGACGGCTGTCTTTGCCGCTGAGCCTCAACGCCCCACCGTACTCCCATCGCTGGCCTAGCCATCCCTCTACTCACCCACACCTGCTGTTATTCTCCGGCGACGGCAGACGAACCAGTAAACCCTCGTACAGTCGTACTCCCCACTGCGTGGGAAACAACTGCCGATTCTTCCCTGCCTCCATGTTGTTCCCTTCCTAGGCCTCGCCGTCGTCCACCGCCCTGGTGCTCTCGGCGTGGCCTGGTCAACGTGGTCAACGACCGACATGCATCTGAAGTGGCCTGTACGTGGAGAGGCCGTCAGCTGGGTCCACGGCCGCACGCAAGGAAATGCCTCCTTATTACGCGCAGAATAATGATTCCTCCACCTGACATCAGGGACCCACCGAAAGGGCCTCTGTATTTCGCGAAAAAAATGTTACCACCGCTGACAGCTTGGACCCACCAGCTATATCTTCGCACGCAAGGAAGTGCCTCCTTATTACGCACAAAAAAATGAATACTCCCCCTATTAGCTGGGACCCAGTATAGTGGCAGGCTGACTTGTGGGCCTACTAAGTTGACGGGGACGGAGGGCTTTGTCAACTTAGTCAATATGCACAATTCTAGCTCCAGTGACCGTACGATGTCCATCCAACGGCCGTAGTGCTTCTTCAACCTCTGGTCTTCTTGCTCCAGCCGCCCAAACCAGCGTCGGTCGTGCCTCGTGCTCCTGCCTCGTGGCCCGGGCTGCGATGCGGCGGAGGCCTCACCGCCCCTACTACTCCCACCGCTGGCCAGGCCATCCCTCTACTCACCCACACCCTCGTTATTCTCGCGGCGACGACAAATTTCACACCGCAGCCGAACCAAGTGAACCTCGTACTCCTCTACTTGTGGGCATCCACTGCCGCTTCTTCCCCGGCTCCGCGTCGTCCCCTTCCTAGGCCTCGCCGTCGTCCACCGCCCTGGTGCTCTCGGCGCGGCGTGGTTAACGTGTTCAAGGAATGGCTTCCATCGAACATGGAATGTACGTGGAGAGGCTGACAGCTGGGTCCACGGCCGCAGCAAGGAAGTGCCTCCTTATTACGTGCAAAATAATTATTCCTCCACCTGACAGCGGGGACCCACCGGACGGGCCACCGTATTTCGCGAAAAAAACTTTTCCCCCTGACTGCTGGGACCCACCAGCTACATCTTCGCACGCAAGGAAGTGCGTCCGGGCAAAAAAAAACTATTCGCCCCCCTGACTGCTGGGACCCACCAGCTACATCTCCGCAGGCAAGGAAGTGTCTGATAGTCGGGACCCACCTGGTCGAAGCGTACGTAGCGTTGTCATTCTGGTCGCAAACGGTAATGCATACACCGGGTCGTTGTAGAGGCGCCGCGACGCGTAGTAGAGGCGCCGCGTAGCATGTACACGCACGCACAGCGGCGAGGGTGCAAAAGAAAATCTGACCCACGCATACATACATACGGGCAGGGTCTCGAACGCCTACTCGCGCATACGTATGGCCAGGGGCTCGTGTACATGGCTGGGTCGGAACGGAGAAACAACGTCGTCGTTGTGTTCATGGGGAGGCAACGGAATGCGTCGTGTTCATATGGAGGTAATGGAATGCGTCGTGTTCATGGGGAGGCAACGGAATGCGTCGTTGGTGGACCTGAGGAATTTGTCTAGTAATCATCTGCAAAAAGAATCAACTAAATAGCACTCTCCAGTAAAAAGTTGAAGCTAATATCGTGAGCGCTAAAGTTTCTGTTTTTTACAGCATGATCATAAAGACTTCACCCAAGTCTTCCCAAAGGTTCTACTTGGCACAAACACTAATTAAAACATGAAAACACATCTAACCAGAAGCTAGATGGATTATTTATTCCTAAACAGAACCAAAAAGTAAGAAACTAAAATAAAATTGGGTTGCCTCCCAACAAGCGCTATCGTTTAATGCCCCTAGCTAGGCATTATGATTTCAATGATGCTTACATAAAAGATAAGAATTGAAACATAACGGGAGCATCATGAAGAATATGACTAGCACATTTAAGTCTAACCCACTTCCTATGCATAGGGATTTTGTGAGCAAACAACTTATGGGAACAATAATCAACTTGCATAGGAAGGAAAAACAAGCATAACTTCAAAACTTTAAGCACATAGAGAGAAAACTTGATATTATTGCAATTCCTACAAGCATATATTCCTCCCTCATAATAATTTTCAGTAGCATCATGAATGAATTCAACAATATAACCAGTACCTAAAGTATTCTTTTCATGATCCACATAAGCAAATTTATTCTCATCAATAGTAGTGGAAGCAAACTTAACAAAATAACTATCATATGATTGAAAATTAAGATCAAGATGGAAAGTTTTATGGTTATTATTATTCTTTAAAGCATACGTGTCATCACAATAATCATCATAGATAGGAGGCATGCTTTCATCATAGTAAACTTGCTCATCGAAGCTCGGGGGACAAAAAATATCATCTTCATCAAACATAGCTTCCCCAAGCTTGTGGCTTTGCATATCATTAGCATCATGGATATTCAAGGAATTCATACTAACAACATTGCAATGATGCTCATCATTCAAATATTTAGTGCCAAATATTTTAATGCATTCTTCTTCTAATACTTTGGCACAATTTTCTTTTCCATCATACTCACGAAAGATATTAAAAAGATGAAGCGTATGAGACAAACTCAATTCCATTTTTTGTAGTTTTCTTTTATAAACTAAACTAGTGCTAAAACAAGAAACAAAAAGATTCGATTGCAAGATCTAAAGATATACCTTCAAGCACTAACCTCCCCGGCAATAGCGCCAGAAAAGAGCTTGATGTCTACTACGCAACCTTCTTCTTGTAGACGTTGTTGGGCCTGCAAGTGCACAGGTTTGTAGAACAGTAGCAAATTTCCTTCAAGTGGATGACCTAAGGTTTATCAATCCGTGGGAGGCATAGAATGAAGATGGTCTCTCTCAAGCAACCTTGCAACCAAATAACAAAGAGTCTCTTGTGTCCCCAACAGACTCAATACAATGGTAAATTGTATAGGTGCACTAGTTCGGCGAAGAGATGGTGATACAAGTGCAATATGGATGGTAGATATAGGTTTTTGTAATCTTAAATAATAAAAACAGCAAGGTAACTAATGATAAAAGTGAGCATAAACGGTATTGCAATGATAGGAAACAAGGCCTAGAGTTCATACTTTCACTAGTGCAAGTTCTCTCAACAATAATAACATAGATAGATCATATAACAATCCCTCAACATGCAACAAAGAGTCACTCCAAAGCCACTAATAGCGGAGAACAAACGTAGAGATTATGGTAGGGTATGAAAACACCTCAAAGTTATTCTTTCGGATCGATCTATTAAAGAGTTCGTACTAGAATAACACCTTCAGATACAAATCAACCAAAACCCTAATGTCACCTAGATACTCCAATGTCACCTCAAGTATCCGTGGGCATGATTATACGATATGCATCACACAATCTCAATTCATCTATTCAAACCAACACATAGAACCTCAAAGAGTTCCCCAAAGTTTCTACCGGAGAATCACGACGAAAACGTGTGCCAACCCCTATGCATAGTTTCATGGGCGGAACCCGCAAGTTGATCACCAAAACATACATCAAGTGAATCATGTGATATCCCATTGTCACCACAGATACGCACGGCAAGACATACATCAAGTGTTCTCAAATCTTTAAAGACTCAATCCAATAAGATTACTTCAAGGGGAAAACTCAATCCATTACAAGAGAGTAGAAGGGGAGAAGAAACATTAGATCCAACTATAATAGCAAAGCTCGCGATACATCAAGATCGTATCACCTCAAGAACACGAGAGAGAGAGAGATCAAACACATAGCTACTGGTACATACCCTCAGCCCCGAGGGTGAACTACTCCCTCCTCGTCATGGAGAGCTCCGGGATGATGAAGATGGCCACGGTGAGGATCCCCCTCCGGCGGTGCCTGAACGGGCTCCCGAGAGGTTTTGGTGGCTACAGAGGCTTCTTGGCGGCGGAACTCCCGATCTATCTTCTGTTCTGAAAGTTTTACGATACGTAGGTATATATGGGTGCAGGGGGTACGTCGGTGGAGCTTCAGGGGCCCCACGAGGCAGGGGGCGCGTCCTAGGGGGTGGGCGCGGCCCCCACCCTCGTGGCCAGCTCCCGTATCTTCTAACGTAGAGCCCAAGCCTATTCGGTGGCTTTCCTTCCAAAAATAACTTCTCCAGTTGATTTCGTTCCGTTTTGACTCTGTTTGATATTCCTTTTCTTCGAAACACTGAAATAGGCATAAAACAGCAAATCAGGCTGGGCCTCCGGTTAATAGGTTAGTCCCAAAAATAATATAAAAGTGGACAATAAAGCCCAATATTGCCTAAAACAGTAGATAATATAGCATGGAGCAATCAAAAATTATAGATACGTTGGAGACGTATCAGTCGTGTTCATCGGGAGGCAACGGAATGTGTCGTGTTCATCCGGAGGCAACGGAACGCGTGGGAGCCAACCGGCTTGGACGGAACTGGCGATGGAAACGAGGCCTGACGTACCGCACAACGGAGGAAACGGACCTCCTACGTTCGGAACGGGGTCCTGTTGATCGGGAGGGGTGTGGCGTACCGCAAAACTGAGGAAACGGACCTCCTACGATCGAAACGGGGGTCCTATTGATCGGGAGGGGTGTGGTGTACCGCAAAACGGACGAAACGGACCTCCTACGGTCAACACAGGGGTCTTGTTGATCGGGAGGGGTGTGGCGTACCGCAAAACGGACGAAATGGACTTGTGTTGGAGCGCTACGGTCGAAACATGGGTCCTGTTCATCGGGAGGGGTGTGGCGTACCGCAAAACGGGACTCCACGGGATACTGTTCATCTCCACCGTCGACCTCCTCCAGCCTCCACGGGCTACCGTCGACCTCCTCCAGCCTCCACGGGCTCCTGTTCATCCAGCCTCCACCGCGCGCTACTCCACCGGCTACTGTTAAACCACCCCTCCACGGGCACCCCTCCACCGTCTACTGTTCATCCAGCCCTCCACACCACGGGGTCCTGTTGAACCACCCCTCCACGGCCACCGCTCCACCGTCTACTGTTCATCGAGCCCTCCACCACACCACGGGGTCCTGTTCATCCAGAGGCAACGCCACCGCTCACTGTTCATCCAACCCCCCCCGCAACGCCACTGCTCATCCGAGAGGCAGCATCGATCGGCTTGATTAGCAGCAGTAGCGGCGAATCGCCGATTGGGTTCGATTAACAGCCATCAATCGATCGCTCGAGTTCAAGAACGCGTAACTGCGGTGCAATCGCCGGGTTCGATTAGAGCCCAACGCCTCGCTTCGGGTTCGATTAGAGCCAACGCCTCGCACACATGTGTGTATGCATTAATACGAGAGAAAGCAGCGCATCGCCGGCCCTGACCTCCCACCGTAACCGGGAACTCCCGAAATTTTCCTCCCCCTCGCTTCTACCACGGTTTTTTCCATCATGGACGGCCCAAAGAATGTCATGCAGCTGCGTCTCCGGCCTGCCCAGGACGAAAAGCCCATTTTCTGTCATGATTTTTTATCATGGAAGTAGGAGCCCACCACATTTATGATGATACCGGGTTTTTCACAATTATCGTCATAGAAGTGTCATATGTATGACAGAAAAAAAAATTGTTTGGCCCAGAATATCACGGATGTGTCTTTTTTTGTAGTGTATCATGCTTTGGGGTGTGTGTTGAGTGCGATGGTGGCGTGTGTTTGTATCGGTCTTATCGGATGTATGCGATGATTGTTGCTTTATAATATGAAGCGGGGCGGGGGGCTTTTTCATCATTAGGGGATTGTGTCCTGGAGAAATAGAGGGGTCTAGAAAGAAATAAAGAGGGAGCGAGGGTGGGAAAGAGAAGGGTAGGGATAGAGATGAAGAGTGGTAGACAGAGTGGGGAACGAGAGACAGATATGCATTGTATTCATAGGTGCAATCGGATTAAAACAAAATAAAAGGCCTGTGGCAACGCACGGGCATTCTACTAGTAATATATATGCTTTTTAGTTCTGCCAAAAGGATTGGTGGGTCACATGTTTGGCCTGCATGAAGCTCAGCTAAAAGTAACGGATTCATAATTTGAGGTTTGCCGAAACGGATTTTTTTTGTGCGGCAAATATTCGATCTATTCATTAATTTTCAAGGTAGTATAAAAAACACTAGAAGTAACAAAAATACATACAGGTTCATAGACCACCTAGCGATGACTACGAGCACTGGAGTAAGCCGGAGGCGCGCCGCCATCATAGGCCCTCCCTCATCGGAGCTGGGCAAACCTTGTTGTAGTAGACAATCGATAAATCGTTGTGCTAAGACCCCATAGGACCAGCGTAGCAGAACAGTAACCGCCGCCGATGAAGAGAGCATAGATCGAAAGGACCCAACCTATAAACACATGAACACAAACGAACAAAGATCGGATCCACGTGGATCCATCAAAGGCAAACGCCGACCTAATCCCACGAGATCCATCGGAGACAAACGTCCACACTCCCTCCGGCAATGTTAGAAACATCACCGGAACGGGTGCTGGGCAGGGAGGATATTATTCCATCTACAGACTGTCGCCGTATCGCATCTCTGAGTAGGACGGACACCCTAGAAAAACTAAACAAACATACCCCCCCCCCCTCCCCTCCCTCGCAGTCGGTAAGAGCCAGGATCCACTGTGCCTGTAATTTGAGGTTTGCCGAAACGGACAATTAAGGTTCAAAAATATGAAGGCACAAATACGTTATAGGTGAGGATCGAATGGTCGGGCAGTACAAGTTTTAGGGGCCAAGAGAATGCACGGATAATTTCGAACCGGGTGTATGCGGGGCAAAGAAATCTAAACACCCATTCATTTCTACACACAAAAGCTTCACTTTGACCCTCCTACCTTCTCACAAACTAGAGATGGACGAGGCGTACCCTACTATGCAACCCAAGACCCGGGGCGGCTACCCCTCGTCGCTCTATGTGGGATCTGCCGCCGCTGCCCATTCCTATTGTAGTCTAGAGCTATCTATACCTATCTTCTATATCTAAATAGCTCGCTTTCACTAACATATTTTTTTCAATGTACGAGCATGACACCTCAGTATGCAACATACATGAGAAAACATGCAGCCATGCGTAAACAAATGTCCAACTCAACATGCGTGATAATTCCATTTTATTATGTTAAATATATTTATTTAATATTTTATTACTATACAATAATCAAACACAATAAATCCAATGTAGTTTCAGTTTTAGTACTCATATTATTATTTCAAATAATAATGTTTCATACAACCAAGTATCATTGAAATATATTACAAACCATTCCCACAACAAGGTGCATGGTATCATGCATAGGATAATGCCTACCTCAGCATGCAAGCACAATAAACCATTCCCACAACAAGGTGCATGGCATCATGCATAGGATAATGCACGAGAATTCCCATTCTATTTTTAGTTCACATATTATTACTTCAAATATTCATGTTTCATATAACCAAATATCATTCAAACATATTGCAAAAGAAAATTGCAACAACATGCGGGCTATCATTAAGTATTATTGAACTATGGTACCCGTATTCCAAAACAAGGTCCATATTTTATGTATTATTAAGTTCTAGAAAAGGAATTATCTGCCCTTTAATTTATCGAATGCTGAGTCGACTTCCTATGTATAATTTTTAATCTAAAAGATACTCCCTCCATCCCACAATACATAGCTGCTTCCACATAGGATGGTGGGTGGGAGTAGAATTTTCTTATGGTGCCTCCGCCAAGGTGTGGTCCTAACAAAGGACAACCATATGGCATCTCCAAGGCCGACCTTCAAACCTCCCGCAACCATCCGGTTGCGTTGTCCAGACCGCGTAAGTCATCCAACGCATACCCATATCCGTTCGAGGAGCGGTCTGGACATGATTTCTCCTGCAAAGCAGAGACAAACGTGGGAGCTTTGCGGGAGGGACACACAAAAAATCGCTCTCCGCCCCCTACTCAAAAGGAAGGCGGAGCCCGCACTTTTGTAGCATCCTACATTATTTTCGCGCCAAAATCCCCCACTCTCTTCCTCCATTCCCCGTCACTCTCCATACAATTCCCACTCATTTCTCCTACCCTCTCCTTTCTTCCACCGGCGCCGCATGCACCCGTCGGAGAACCTGCCGGAAATGGTGCTAGCGGAGGTGCCGGAGGATCCGAGCATCACGCTCACCCAGAAGATCAGCTCGGAAACGCGGCAAAATCGTCGCGTCAAAGCAATGGCCGCAAAGGAGGAGAAGCTCAAGAAGCGGTTGGCCGCCGGTGGGCCTGGTGGTGGCGATGGGGATGGAGGCCGTGGCGGCCGTGGTAGACGCTGACAGACGGGCGCGTCGGCAATACAGACAGCGTCGTGGCCGGAGCCTTACAAGCCTCCGTACTACTACGCTGCCAAGCAGCTCGGAACCCCCGCCAGTATGGTGCCTTACATCATCGACGCGGACAGGGAGATGCTCGAGATCATCCACGACGGAGGCGAGGGGGCCACGAGGACGGGCAGGTGGAAGACTCGGATCCCATCCCGTCCGACAACTATCAGCAGCAGAAGTCCAACACCCGGACGGCCACTCAACAGTCCTACACCCAGACCGACGATGGCACACAACAACAACGACATTGGACCGCCGGAGAGCAGCATCCGGAGGGGGGGGAGGAGGAGGAGGAAGAAGATGATGATGATCTGGATGATACAGTTAGCGATTCAAAGAAGAAGGATAGAGGAGAAAGCTTCAACATGCGGGAGGACGAGCTGTTGCGCGATGCATGGTTGGCCACTAGCCTCGATCTTGTCCATGGCACGGAACAAAAGGCCACAACCTTTTGGAGGAACATTCACATATGGTTCAATGAGCACAAGCATTTCACGTCCTACTCTGACACGTTGATCCGCAACCATGGGTGGAAATCCCTCAACCATCGATGGTACACCATCCAAGAGGTCGTCTCCAAGTATTAGTGCACATATCACTGAGCAAGTAAGTTGATCACTAGCCGGATATGCATTAGTTTTGCTGATCACTAGCAGGACATGTATTGTTTTGTTGCTCACTAGACGGATATGCATTGTTTCAGTTTGTAGCCCACTCGTGCTTGTGTGGTGTACAAGAAGTTGGAGAAGAAGTCCTTCACCATCATGCATTGTTGGTTGAAGTTGAATGGACAACCGAATTGGAACCTTTTCATTGGCAAGACCATCGCCCAAGACGACGAGGAAGAAACCAGTGACCCTACCGACCCAACCCAAGAACCGTCGAAGAAGGTTAGAAGAAATTTACGAGGCAAGAAGTAGGAGGAGAGGGCCAAGCGAGAAGGTGTGGCTGCCAAGCTGACGGAGAGGTTCGAGGAGATCTTGGCGAAGAAAGAGGAGGCATGTGTGAAGAAGAGGTTCAAGCAGTTGATGGATGTGGCGGAGAAGAAGATCAAGCTCTAAGAGAGGAGGACCATGATCAAAGAGAGGAAGGCGGTGCTCGAGGAGAAGAAGGTCGCGCTCAAGGAAAAGAAGGCCGTGCTCGAGAAAAAGAGGGTGAACATCGTCGCCAACGTGAAGGACGCCAAGATGTTAACCTATCGACTCTTTGGATGTCGGTGCTAGAATTATCATGCAATCCTTCTGCTACCAGATGTTGGAGCGGAAGAAAGATGAGTTGGCAGCAACGGAAGATGACGACGCGGCGGAGGCGGAGAAGAAGATCAAGCTCTAAGAGAGGAGGACCATGATCGAAGAGAGGAAGGCGGTGCTCGAGAAGAAGAAGGTCGCGCTCAAGGAAAAGAAGGCCGTGCTCGAGGAAAAGAGGGTGAACATCGTCGCCAACGTGAAGGACGCCAAGATGTTAACCTGTCGACTCTTTGGATGTCGGTGCTAAAATTATCATGCAATCCTTCCGCTACCAGATGTTGGAGCGGAAGAAAGATGAGTTGGCAGCAGCGGAAGATGACGACGCGGAGGACGCGGAGGCTGCCTATGCGGCGGCGACGCCACCTCCTTGACCAGGCAGCAACTTGCTGGGATTGCCGGTCTGGCAGGGCAGAAATTCACGGACTGGCGGACTGATGTTCATTTGGAATCGGGCATGTAAAAACTAAGCATATTTGCCTCTTTATGATTGTGATCGAGGATGCGATCCGCCGCGAGTGTGATACGACATGAGGATCAGCGTACATTTGAATTTGAATTTGTTAGTGGACACATACAGGCTGCAGTCGGATGGCAGCTTTCTCGCATTTGTATCCTCGGACTGGTTCCCCTGTTGCAGATGAATGCGGAAGGAATTTTACGGGTTGCCGTTGAAGATGTCCTTACTCGATATTTTTTTGATACCTCCCGCTTCAAAATAATTTTGTTATCATCCGCTAGAACCTTGTAGTATGTGAGTGCCACGTACATCCTAGCTTTGTCTCAGGTGGACCAAATCTAAACGCCACAAAAGCGCCTACCATAACACAAGGTTGGGACCAACTAAATCCTGTCTGAAAGAATATTAGGCGGTGACATCCTTGCAAGTTTATCATCCTTGTCATGAACTCTTACGGCGTAAGGCTGGATATTGTTCCGGAGAGGTGATCCACCATGAATCCCTAACCCATGAAGGGCTCCTCTCGCGACTGACTCTCGCGTCATCCCCCTCGCGGGAGACACGAGAGGTCTCAGCCGTCGCCGCCTAGTCCTCCCTCAGCGCTCACCTCCCCCTCTGTCGATGATGTTGGTCGGCACAGGGCAAAGCCCGTGCATGCGGTGGCGGCGGTGGAGGACCTCTCCTCCTCCCCTTGATTTGTGGACGGCGCGGGCGCCCAGATCCACGGGGTGCGGCCCTCCCGGCGGCGAGGCGATTCCCGGCAGTGGCAGGCTTGTTGCGGTGGACGAACGCCCAAATACATGGGGTGTGGGTCTTCCAACAGCGTGGCGGCTCCCGACGGCGGGCGGCTTGGGCGACGGCGTGGGCTGTGCGGCGGCGAATCTCGTCACTCCGGTCATCGCGGGAGAATTTGGACCTGGGGCAGCGGCCCCGGTAGGCATCGCGACAGTGTCCTCGAATGGTGGATGGACAACGTCTTGACCGCGTGGGCGGTGAGTTACCGGTGGATCTCCTCCCCGCTACAGGCTCTCTCCCGCTGCACTTGGTAGCTTGCGATCCCGTTCGTCGGCCTCGGTGCGTTCGTGGGGCCTGGTAGAGGTGACATTGGACCAGAGGAAACTCTGGATGAATCGCTCATCCCGCCAGTGGCGACGACCAAGGTTGTCATTCTCCTCCATGCAGGTGCCGTTGAGGTCCCTTCCCTCCACGCCAACCCCATGCCCGGGTGAAGACCCAAAATCTATTCAGATTAGGCGGCGGTGGCACTGCGTGTGTCGTGCCCTTCTTGGAGGCGCCTCCTGGGGCATTCGGGCGCTCAGTTAGAGGAACTGCAGGTGGAGGGGATAGGACCGGTGGCATCAGGTGGTGTTCACGAAGGAGGAGCGGCGTGGCATCTGGCACGTCAACAACGTCGGGTCTCGACGTCATGGAGCAGCGGTGTCTCGGCGATGGGCGCATGATGATGGACGTCCGCGGGATGGTGGCGTTGTTTGGCGTCGACGACAGCTAGGCCTGGCAAGGTTGATGCGTTAGTATAGCTCTGAAGATGGATTGGAGACGTTGGCGGTAGCCTCCGAGAGTTCGCCGCACCGATGTGTCCCCCAGACCCGGCAATGTGTCTTGGTTGGAGCCTTCGGTTTTAGATGTTAGGCTATGGTGCGAGGTATGTTTGGTATTCGGTTCGGACTATCGGCATCCCTTCATCAAGGATAGGAGTAGCGACAAATGTTGTCAAGATGGTGGCTTCGGACGTACTGATGTATTACTTTCTAAGGTTTTTGTGAATAATTAATAAAGTGGTTACATGCATCTTCCAGATGCAGAGGCCGGGGTCTTCCACCTTTTCTAAAAAAAACTTCTCATCCATGCACCTCCCGTGAACAAATCTGAGATCCATCCCTTATCGCGAAGGATATGAAGCGGAGAAGATATTTCTTTGCCACCACACCATTAGATCTACCCAAAAATATGAGTCCTTGGTCTTCAATATCCCTAGGATACGATTGTGAGCTTACATACTTATTGTGCAAAATAATTTACTTGACAACTTTATCACGTAAAAGCTTAGAGTAATATAATAAGATGATGTAAGTGGATGATAATGATTTAAATAATATGTCTTGCTAAGTTGGAAGAGAAAGAATAGAAAAGAGAAAAGAAGTGGATTGTAGAGTAAGAGCATCTCTAGCAGACCCCACATAAGTGGTCAAACCTGCAAATTTTTTGCGTTTTATAGTTTTGGGCGAAAAAAGTGTCCAGAACAGAAACCGTAAAAGTAGTCCAAACCGTAAAAATTTTAAGGGCCACCGCAAATGCACACCCAAAACCCTTATCTTTGGAGGTTGGAAGGCCGAATATAAGGGGCCCCGTATACCGGTCAAACCTCGTCGGAACAAACACGCCGCAGCGGAGTTTGCCAGAATCCGCCCTAAACAAGCCAGAATTCATCACCGCACATCGGAAAAGGCCGCTAGACGCTGCAATCGATCGCCGCCGGTTCAAATTGGACGAGCTCGACATCGTCGTGGCCTCCCATGACCTCAGCCTGGCCGCCGGAATCCTCCCGACGCGGCAGGCAAAGGGGCACAGCTTGCTTGGCAATAGAGCAAGGCGCGGACGACGGAGGCGACGGGGCGTGGCCGGAAAGGCTGGACGCGGACGACGGAGGCGACGGGGCGTGGCCGGCGAGGCTGGGCGCGACCGGCGCGGTGATGGGGCGCGACCGGCAGGGACGGGGGCGTGACCGATGGGCGATGGGGCGCGGCCAACGGGCGACGGGGCATGGCCTGCGGGCGATGGGGCGCGCCCGGCTGGAGGAAGGGGCGGCAACGACCAGACTGGAGGAAGGAGCTCTTTATTCCAGTTTTACAGTTTGTTTTACAACATCTTTTCGGCCGCGCTAGTTTTCGACCCGCAAACGCGATCTTCATGAAACTGCAAACACGTTTTGCGTGTCAAGTTTTTATAGGGCTGCTAGAGTTGCTCTAACACTTAGTTGCATCACGTGCTCCTAGAAACTTCATGAGAATGTAAGATGGGTTACAATAACATATATTTAGAGCTAACTATTATATGTATTGACTATAACATTGACCTTAGATGATAGGGCAACAGCATAAAGCGAGCAACCGGCTATACTATCAACCATGCTCTTATAAATCCATTTGGTAAGAGCATCTACAGCCAGACGTCTCCCCCCTCCCCTCATACACCCGGGCAGAAGGCGCGGATAATGACCAGACAAAAAAAACCGACCCAGACAAGCGCGTCAAACCGGTCTCAAACGCCCGGACTGACTGGCACCCCTCATATCCAGCCCAAATATGGGGCGCATATGGAAGGCTCGAGCGCATCCTCCATGTCGGACTCGACCCATGCCGGCCCACCTGGCCCCAAATATATTCGCCTCCATCTGCTCCGCGCAGCAAACCCTAGCCACTCCACTCCGCCACCCAACCTCCCGTCCGGCAACCTTCGACCTTCTCCGGCATGGCGGGCAGCGGATCCGAGTCCTACACCTCCAGATCCGTCAACCCCGAGCTCAGTCCACGCGTCCCCGAATAGGAGATGACCGTCCAACTTGTGCCCCGTTGCTCCCGGGAGGAGGCCGTCCGACGGCAGCGCTCGGAGCCCTTCCGACGGGAATCCATTGCGTCCGCCCAAATGGCGCGTGGATACGCCGCGAGGTGTCTCACCGCTGCCTCACTAGAGAAGGTGTGGTCCGTCTGGCATCCCAACGCGGTGGTGGTGCGTGATATGTCTTCAACGTATCTATAATTTTTGATTGTTCCATGCTATTATATTATCAATCTTGGATGTTTTATAATCATTTTATATCATTTTTTTGGTACTAACCTATTGACATAGTGCCAAGTGCGAGTTGTTGTTTTCTGCATATTTTTTACATCGCAGGAAATCAATATTGGACGGAGTCCAAATGCAACGAAAGTTCACAGAGATTTTTTTGGACCAGAAGACACATAATGGGCCCTGGCTGCGCCTGGGGGTGCTCCGAGGAGAGCACAACCTACCAGGGCGCGCCAGGAGGCCCAAGCGCGCCCTGGTGGGTTATGCCCACCTCGGGTGCCCCCGGACCGCCTCGTTGCTCTATAAATATCCTAATATTCCCAAAACCCTAGGGGAGTCGACGAAATATTGATCCAGCCACTGCAGAGTCCAGAACCACCAGATCCAATCTAGACACCATCTCAGATGGGGTTCACCACCTCCATTGGTGCCTCTCCGATGATGCGTGAGTAGTTCTTTGTAGACCTTCGGGTCCGTAGTTACTAGCTAGATGGCTTCCTCTCTCTCGCTGAATTCTCAATACAATGGTCTCTTGGAGATCCATATGATGTAACTCTTTTCGCGGTGTGTTTGTTGGGATCGGATGAACTTTGAGTTTATGATCAGTTATATCTTTTTATATCCATGAAAGTATTTGAGTTTCTTTGATCTCTTTTATGCATGATCTCTTATAGCCTCGTATTTCTTCTTTGATATTTGGGTTTTGTTTGGCCAACTTGATCTATTTATCTTACAATGGGAAGAGGTGCTTTGTAGTGGGTTCGATCTTACGGTGCTTGATCCCAAAGGATGTAAGGGGAACCGACACGTATGTATCGTTGCTACTAAGGATAAAACGATTGGGTCTATCTCTACATAAATAGATCTTCTCTACATCATGTCATCGTTCTTATTGCATTACTTCGTTTTCCAAATGAACTTAATACACTAGATGCATGCTGGATACGCGGTCGATGTGTGCAGTAATAGTAGTAGATGCAGGCAGGAGTCGGTCTACTAATCTTGGACGTGATGCCTATGTAATGATCATTGCCTGGATATCGTCATGATTATTTAAAGTTCTATCAATTGCCCAATAGTAATTTGTTTACCCACCATTAGCTATTTTTCTCGAGAGAAGCCACTAGTGAAACATACGGCCCCCGGTTCTCTTTCGCATATATTTGCCTTTGCGATCTATTTTTCTTTTGCATTTATTTTCAGATCTATTAAACCAAAAATACAAAAATACCTTGCTGTGTTTTATTTTTATTTACTTTATTTGGTGTTTAATCTATCAATCTACTACAAATTTATCTCACGTCCGTTTGCCACTTGAGGCGTCGTACCCGGAAGGGATTAACAACCCCTTTAACACGTCGGGTTGCGAAGATTTGTTATCTATGTGCAGGGGTTGTTTACGTTGTGTTGCTTGGTGCTCCTACTGGTTCGATAACCTTTGTTTTATCACTGAGGGAAATACCTACGGCTGCTGTGCTGCATCATCCCTTCCTCTTTGGGGAAATAAGGACGTAGTCCTAGCAGACATCAGTGCGCAACCCCTTCGTTGGCATGCCGAGAAGGAGATGAATGCATGGGTGTCGTCCGACGCAAACATGGTGCGGCGTGCAAGGCAGCGGGCACGGGAGACGGAGGCGGGTCTCTTGACGGTGGAGGCGAGGTGGAGTCGCATTCTCCGGTGCCCCGTATTGTGCACCAGTCCAGGCGCCGCAACCGCATCATGGTCGATGTTTCCTGCTCCTCCTAAGATGGATTCATCATCGATCTAACGTCCACCGGCACCGTCAGGCTTCCAGGCTGTGACGAGGAAGAGTACGACATAGGAGACGGCAACGCCTTGAGTCCCGTGAGCGGCCTGTCCCATGTCCTACTCTACCTTGCTGTTGACCGGACCAACACTCTGAGGGGCGCAACCGGTCGCCGGACATGCACACGACGGAGCCGAACAAGCTCCGCTTAAGATTAGGTTTACGTTACATATAATAGTATGGCTTTGAGGTTGCTAATTTGAGGTATTCGATTGTGAAATTTATTATTTGAGATGTGACTGGTAACTATCCACGGATGCGTCCGACTGAACACGGGCGCTTGACTGGTCGGATTTGCCAAATCCGGCTTTACATGCTCTAAGCAAGACATTGCTTTTAACCTATACCAAGATCACCCTATTCTTTGGGCCGGCAAATCACGTTGTGGTTGCATTTGAATAACCTTTCTGTCCAAGTTTATTTCCTGGTGCAAACTGACAAGTAATGTGTGACTCCGTTCATGCAAACTGACCGAGTTTTCGTAACCTGAAGCCGAAAAAGACCCGCCAGTGGTCTGAAGTGCAATGAACTCAATTAGAGACATTGACTTCTGGCAGGACACTGCGAAACACTCGTCTTTCTTGGCGCTCCCCTCCCCCTCCCCCTCTCCGCCGAGCGCCACTCCGGCGCCGGCGTCCACCGCGCCCTGCGCTCATGCCGTGGGTCACTCCGACCGCGGCGGCCACCTCTCCTCCTCCCCCTCCTCTCCCTGTGCATCGCGTTCACGCCGCTCCTGCGCTATGGCCTCGAGCCTGAGATCTGTGACCTCCACCTTCAGGCCACCCGGTGAGCGACCGGTGTTCTCGGGGTTGGGGATCTCCTCGGAGTCGGAGGGCTCGGAGGTGGAGGTCCGCGGCCCGCAGGCGGAGGCGGAGACGCAGCCTGTTCCCGTGCTACCGTCCCATGGGTGCAGCCGCCCCCCTCAAAGAAGGAGCTTTGGAGGAAACGCCATGCCATGGGTGAGCAGAGCAGAGATCCGGGACGCGCGTCGGGCAGGCCGGCGGTGTCGCCGGAGATGAGGGACAAGTGCTTCCGCTGCTTGGTGAAGGGCCACTTCCGGGTCGACTGCATCAACGAGATCGTCTGCTTCCGCTGCGGGCTTCCCGGCCATGGTTCCAGGGATTGCAAGAGGCCCCGCAGCCCGTCTTCGGTGGATGAGCTGAGGCGCGACGCGGTGGCCAAGGTGGCACGACGTGCCAGCCCCGTGCCCCATGGCGTCATCGCGAGCCATGGCTACACCGCCGCCTCCTCCCCAGCCTTGCCGAGCGAGATCTGCGCGCTGGCACAGCCACAGCACCGCCCATGATTCTGCGAACTCACATCGATGTGGAGGAGGACCCCATGGAGATCTGCATCATGCGTCGTTCGCAGACGGTGGAGGATCTTGAGCGCCGCCTCCAGTTCGCAATGGTGGCGTACGTCGGAGGGGCGAGGCGTGCGATCCCTGCGGCACGCGTTCTTGAGGTGCTTGCCGGCAAGTTGGACATCCCGCCCAACCTGGTGTCCGTCCATCGTCATCGTCCTGAAGATTTCCTGGTTGTCTTTGCTTCTGCGGAGTTGAGGAACAGGGTTTCTTCTTGTCCGATTGTGGAGTTCGAAGGAGACAGGCTGTTTTTCCGGCTGTGGAATCGCCAGTCACAAGCGGTGCATGCCATGTTCGGGTTCAAGGTCTGGCTTGAGATTGAGGGTATCCCTCCCCACGCCTGGGACAGATTGGTTGTGGAGGAGCTGTTGGGTTCGTCTTGCAAGGTGGATACGGTCGCGCCGGGAACCTGCTCTTGTTGGAAATATGCCCTAGAGGCAATAATAAAAGCATTATTATTATATTTCCTTGTTCATGATAAGTGTCTTTTATTCATGCTATAATTGTATTATCCGGAAATCGTGTCTGGCGTGTGAATACATAGACCACAATACGTCCCTAGTAAGCCTCTAGTTGACTAGCTCGTTGGTCAACAGATAGTCATGGTTTCGACTATGGACATCGATGTCATTGACAAGCGGGATCACGTCATTAGGAGAATGACGTGATGGACAAGACCCAATCCTAAGCATAGCACAAGATCGTGTAGTTCGTTTTGCTAGAGCTTTTTCAATGTCAAGTATCTCTTCCTTAGACCATGGGATCGTGTAACTCCCGGATACTGTAGGAGTGCTTTGGGTGTACCAAACGTCACAACGTAACTGGGTGACTATAAAGGTGCACTACAGGTATCTCTGAAAGTGTCTGTTGGGTTGACACGGATCGAGACTGGGATTTGTCACTCCGTGCAAACGGAGAGGTATCTCTGGGCCCACTCGGTAATGCATCATCACAATGAGCTCAAAGTGACCAAGTGTTTGGTCACGGGATCATGCATTACGGTACGAGTAAAGTGACTTGCCGGTAACGAGACTGAACGAGGTATTGGGATACCGACGATCGAGTCTCGGGCTTGTAACGTACCGATTGACAAAGGGAATAGTATACAGGGTTGCTTGAATCCTCGACATCGTGGTTCATCCGATGACATCATCGAGGAGCATGTGGGAGCCAACATGGGTATCCAGATCCCGCTGTTGATTATTGACCTGAGAGCCGTCTCGGTCATGTCTGCATGTCTCCCGAACCCGTAGGGTCTACACACTTAAGGTTCGGTGACGCTAGGGTTATTAGGAAGACTTGTATGTGATTACCGAATGTTGTTGAGTCCCGGATGAGATCCCGGACGTCACGAGGAGTTCGGAATAGTCTGGAGGTAAAGATTTATATATGGGAAGTTGTCATAAGGACACCGGAAGGTTTCGGGGCTTATCGGTATTGTCTGGGGCCACCGGAAGGGTTCCGGGTCCACTGAGGGGCCACCCTCCCGGGGCCACATGGGCTGCGTGGGGTAGGAGCCAGAGCCTAGAGGGCTGGGCGCCCCCCCCCCCCTGGGCCCATGCGCCTAGGGGTTGGGGAACCCTAGAGGGGCGCCTGCTTGGGGGCAAGTCCCCCTCCGGCCGCCCCCCTCTAGATCCCATCTAGAGGGGCCGGCCCCCCTTGCCCCTTCCCCTATAAATAGAGGGGTGAGGGGAGGGCTGAACACCTAAGCCAAGGCGCAGCCCCTCCCCTCCCCAACACCTCTCCTCCTCCGTACGTGCTTGGCGAAGCCCTGTCGGAGTACTGTTGCACCAACAACACCACGCCGTCGTGCTGCCGTTGGAGCTATCTTCCTCAACCTCTCCTTCCCCCTTGCTGGATCAAGACGGAGTAGACGTCGTCCCGTGCACTGCACGTGTGTTGAACAGCGGAGGTGCTGTCCGTTCAAGACTTGGTCATCGGTGATCTGAATCACGGCGAGTATGACTCCATCATCACCATCCCCTTGAACGCTTCCGCACTCGATCTACAGGTGGTATGTAGATGCAAACTCACTCCCTTGACTCGTTGCTTAGATGAACTCATAGATGGATCTTGGTGAAACCGTAGGAAAATTTTTAATTTTCTGCAACGTTCCCTAACTGTGGCATCATGAGCTAGGTCTATGCGTAGTTCTCTATTGCACGAGTAGAACACAATTTGGTTGTGGGCGTAGATCTTTTCAACTTGCTTGCCGCTACTAGTCTTATCTTGCTTCAGCGGTATTGTGGGATGAAGCGGCCCGGAGCAACCTTACACGTACGCTTACGTGAGACCGGTTCCACCGACTGACATGCACTAGTTGCATAAGGTGGCTGGCGGGTGTCTGTCTCTCCCACTTTAGTTGGAGCGGATTCGATGAAAAGGGTCCTTATGAAGGGTAAATAGAAGTTGACAAAATCACGTTGTGGTTATTCGTAGGTAAGAAAACGTTCTTTCTAGAACCCAATTGCAGCCACGTAAAAGATGCAACAACAATTAGAGGACGTCTAACTTGTTTTTGTAGCAATTGTCATGTGACGTGATATGGCCAGAAGTTGTGATGAATGATGAATGACATATTGTGATGTATGAGATCATGTTCTTGTAATAGGAATCACGACTTGCATGTCGATGAGTATGACAACCGGCAGGAGCCATAGGAGTTGTCTTTATTTTTGTATGACCTGCGTGTCATTGAAGAACGCCATGTAAATTACTTTACTTTATTGCTAAACGCGTTAGCCATAGAAGTAGAAGTATTCGTTGGCGTGACAACTTCACGAAGACACGATGATGGAGATCATGATGATGGAGATCATGGTGTCATGCCGGTGACAAGATGATCATGGAGCCCCGAAGATGGAGATCAATGGAGCTATATGATATTGGCCATATCATGTCACTACTATATAATTGCATGTGATGTTTATTATGTTTATGCATCTTGTTTACTTAGAACGACGGTAGTAAATAAGATGATCCCTTACAACAATTTCAAGAAGTGTTCTCCCCTAAGCATGCACCGTTGCTAAAGTTCGTCGTTTCAAGCACCACGTGATGATCGGGTGTGATAGATCCTTACGTTCACATACAACGGTGTAAGACAGTTTTACACATGCAAAACACTTAGGGTTAACTTGACGAGCCTAGCATGTATGCAGACATGGCCTCGGAACACGGAGACCGAAAGGTCGAACACGAGTCGTATGGAAGATACGATCAACATGAGAATGTTCACCGACGATGACTAGTCCGTCTCACGTGATGATCGGACACGGCCTAGTCGACTCGGATCGTGTAACACTTAGATGACTAGAGGGATGTCTAATCTGAGTGGGAGTTCATTAAGATAATTTGATTAGATGAACTTAATTATCATGAACTTAGTCTAAAACCTTTGCAAATATGTCTTGTAGATCAAATGGCCAATGCTCATGTCAACCTGAACTTCAACGCATTCCTAGAGAAAACCAAGCTGAAAGATGATGGCAGCAACTATACGGACTGGGTCCGGAACCTGAGGATCATCCTCATAGCTGCCAGGAAACAATATGTCCTAGAAGGACCGCTAGGTGATGCACCCGTCCCCGAGAACCAAGACATTATGAATGCTTGGCAGTCTCGTGCTGATGATTACTCCCTCGTTCAGTGCGGCATGCTTTACAGCTTAGAACCGGGGCTCCAAAAGCGTTTTGAGCAACACGGAGCATATGAGATGTTCGAGGAGCTGAAACTAGTTTTCCAAGCTCATGCCCGGTCGAGAGATATGAAGTCTCCGACAAGTTCTATAGTTGTAAGATGGAGGAAAACAGTTCTGTCGGTGAGCACATACTCAAAATGTCTCTGGGTTGCACAACCGCTTTGTCCCAAATTGGACATAAACCTCCCGGACGAGGCGGTCATTGACAGAATCCTTGATCGCTCCCACCAAGCTACAAGAGCTTTGTGATGAACTACAATATGCAGGGGATGGTGAAGACCATTCTGAAGTATTCTCAATGCGAAGTCGTGAGAGGTTGAAATCAAGAAAGAACATCAAGTGTTGATGGTCAATAAAACCACTAAGTTCAAGAAGGGCAAGGGCAAGAAGAACTTCAAGAAGGACGGCAAGGAGGTTGCCACGCCGGTAAGCAAGTTGCCGGAAGAAGTCAAAGAATGGACCCAAGCCCCGAGACAGAGTGCTTTAATTCTAAAGGGAAGGGCCACCGAAGCGGAACTGCCCCAAATACTTAGCGGACAAGAAGGCCGGCAACACTAAAGGTATATTTGATATACATGTAATTGATGTGTACCTTACCGATTACTCGTAGTAACTCCTGGGTATTTGATACCGGTGCCATTGCTCATATTTGTAACTCACAGCAGGAGCTGCGGAATAAACGAAGACTGGCGAAGGACGAGGTGACGATGCGCGTCGGGAATGGTTCCAAGGTCGATGTGATCGCCGTCGGCACGCTACCTCTACATTTACCTACAGGATTAGTTATAAACCTTAATAATTGTTATTTGGTGCCAAGTTTGAGCATGAACATTGTATCTGGATCTCGTTTAATACAAGATGGCTACTCATTTAAATCCGAGAATAATGGTTGTTCTATTTATATGAGAGATGTGTTTTATGGTCATGCTCCGATGGTCAATGGTTTATTCTTAATGAATCTCGAGCGTAATGTTACACATATTCATAGCGTGAATACCAAAAGATGTAAAGTTGATAACGATAGTCCCACATACTTGTGGCATTGCCGCCTTGGTCACATTGGTGTCAAGCGCATGAGGAAGCTCCATGCTGATGGACTTTTAGAGTCTCTCGATTATGAATCATTTGACACATGCGAACCATGCCTCATGGGCAAAATGACCAAGACTCCGTTCTCCGGAACAATGGAGCGAGCAACCAACTTGTTGGAAATCATACATACCGATGTAAAAGCGGTCCAATGAGTGTTGAGGCTCATGGAGGATATCGTTATGTTCTCACTCTCACAGATGACTTGAGTAGATATGGGTATGTCTACTTAATGAAACACAAGTCTGAGACCTTTGAAAAGTTCAAGGAATTTCAGAGCGAAGTAGAGAATCAACGTGACCGAAAGATAAAATTCTTCTGATCGGATCATGGAGGAGAATATTTAAGTCACGAATTTGGTACACACTTAAGAAAATGTGGAATCGTTTCACAACTCACGCCCGCTGGAACACCTCAGCGTAACGGTGTGTCCGAACGTCAGAATCGCACTCTATTGGATATGGTGCGATCCATGATGTCTCTTACCGATTTACCGCTATCATTTTGGGGATACGCTCTAGAGACAGCTACATTCACTTTAAATAGGACACCGTCTAAATCCGTTGAGACGACACCGTATGAATTATGGTTTGGGAAGAAACCTAAGCTGTCGTTTCTAAAAGTTTGGGGATGCGATGCTTATGTCAAGAAAATTCAACCTGAAAAGCAAGAAACCAAGTCGGACAAATGCGTCTTCATAGGATACCCAGAAGAAACCATTGGGTATACCTTCTACATAAGATCCGAGGGCAAGATCTTTGTTGCCAAGAACGGATCCTTTCTGGAAAAAGAGTTTCTCTCGAAAGAAGTAAGTGGGAGGAAAGTAGAACTCGATGAAGTACTACCTCTTGAACGGGAAAGTAGTGCAACTGAGGAAAATGTTCATGTGATGCCTACACCAACTGAAGAGGAAAATAATGATGATGATCAAGGTACTTCGGATCAAGTAGCTACTGAACTTCGTAGGTCCACGAGGACACGTTCCGCACCAGAGTGGTACGGCAACCCTGTCTCCGGAAATCATGTTGTTAGACAACGGTGAACCTTGAACTATGAAGAAGCGATGGCGGGCCCAGATTCCAACAAATGGCAAGAAGCCATGAAATCCGAGATAGAATCCATGTATGAAAACAAAGTATGGACTTTGGTAGACTTGCCCGATGATCGGCGGCGATAGAAAACAAATGGATCTTTAAGAAGAAGAAGGCGGACGCGGATGGTAATGTCACCATCTATAAAGCTCGACTTGTCGCTAAGGGTTATCGGCAAGTTCAAGGGATTGACTACGATGAGACTTTCTCTCCCGTGGCGAAGCTTAAGTCCGTCCGAATCATGTTAGCAATTGCCGCATACTATGATTATGAGATATGGCGGATGGACGTCAAAACAGCGTTCCTTAACGGTTATCTTAAGGAAGAAGCTGTATATGATGCAGCCGGAAGGTTTTGTCGGTCCTAAGAATGCTAACAAAGTATGCAAGCTCCAGTGATCCATTTATGGGCTGGTGCAAGCATCTCGGAGTTGGAACATTCGCTTTGATGAGATGATCAAAGCGTTTGGGTTTATGCAGACTTATGGAGAAGCCTGCATTTACAAGAAAGTGAGTGGGAGCTCTGTAGCATTTCTCATATTATATGTAGATGACATACTTTTGATGGGAAATGATATAGAATTCTTGGACAGCATTAAGGCCTACTTGAATAAATGTTTTTCAATGAAGGACCTTGGAGAAGCTGCTTATATATTAGGCATCAAGATCTATAGAGATAGATCGAGGCGCCTCATAGGTCTTTCACAAAGCACACACCTTGATAAGATTTTGAAGAAGTTCAAAATGGATCAGTCCAAGAAAGGGTTCTTGCACTGTCTTTGCAAGGTGTGAGATTGAGCTCAGCTCAATGCCCGACCACGGCAAAAGATAAAGAAGAGATGAGCGTCATCCCCTATGCCTCAGCCATAGGATCTATTATGTATGCCATGTCGTGTACCAGACCAGATGTAAACCTTGCCGTAAGTTTGGTAGGAAGGTACCAAAGTAATCCCGCAAGGAACAACTGACAGCGGTCAAGAATATCCTAAAGTACGAAAAGGACAAAGGACATGTTTCTCGTTTATGGAGGTGACGAAGAGCTCGTCGTAAAGGGTTACGTCGACGCTAGCTTCGACACAGATCTGGATGACTCTAAGTCACAAACCGGATACATGTATATGTTGAATGGTGGGACAGATTGGTTGTGGAGGAGCTGTTGGGTTCGTCTTGCAAGGTGGATACGGTCGCGCCGGGAACCTGCTCTTGTTGGAAATATGCCCTAGAGGCAATAATAAAAGCATTATTATTATATTTCCTTGTTCATGATAATTGTCTTTTATTCATGCTATAATTGTATTATCCGGAAATCGTAATACACGTGTGAATACATAGACCACAATACGTCCCTAGTAAGCCTCTAGTTGACTAGCTCGTTGGTCAACAGATAGTCATGGTTTCACGACTATGGACATCAGATGTCATTGACAACGGGATCACGTCATTAGGAGAATGACGTGATGGACAAGACCCAATCCTAAGCATAGCACAAGATCGTGTAGTTCGTTTTGCTAGAGCTTTTTCAATGTCAAGTATCTCTACCTTAGACCATGAGATCGTGTAAATCCCGGATCTTGTAGGAGTGCTTTGGGTGTACCAAAGCGTCCTGGCATCGGGTGACTATAAAGGTGCACTACGGTATCTCGAAAGTGTCTGTTGGGTTGACATGGATCGAGACCGGATTTGTCACTCTGTATGACGGAGAGGTATCTCTGGGCCCACTCGGTAATGCATCATCACAATGAGCTCAAAGTGACCAAGTGTTTGGTCACGGGATCATGCATTACGGTACGAGTAAATTGACTTGCCGGTAACGAGACTGAACGAGGTATTGGGATACCGACGATCGAGTCTCGGGCTTGTAACGTCATCGATTGACAAAGGGAATAGTATCTGAGGTTGCTTGAATCCTCAACATCGTGGTTCATCCGATGACATCATCGAGGAGCATGTGGGAGCCAACATGGGTATCCAGATCCGCTGTTGATTATTGACCGAGAGCCGCTCGGTCATTATGTCTCAGATGTCTCCCGAACCCGTAGGGTCTACACATAAGGTTCGGTGGCGCTAGGGTTATTAGGAAGACTTGTATGTGATTACCGAATGTTGTTCGAGTCCGGATGAGATCCCGGACGTCACGAGGAGTTCCGGAATAGTCCGGAGGTAAAGATTTATATATGGGAAGTTGTCATAAGGACACCGGAAGGTTTCGGGGGCTTATCGGTATTGTACCGGGGCCACCGGAAGGGTTCCGGGGGTCCACCGTGAGGGGCCACCCCTTCCGAGGGGGCCACATGGGCTGCGTGGGGCATGAGCCAGCCCCTGGAGGGCTGGGACCCCCCCCCCCTTGGGCCCATGCGCCTAGGGTTGGGAGGGAACCCTAGAGGGGGCGCCCCCCTTGCTTGGGGGGCAAGTGCCCCCTCCCTGGCCGCCGCCCCCCCTCTAGATCCCATCTAGAGGGGCCGCCCCTGCCCCTTCCCCTATAAATAGAGGGGTGAGGGAGGGCTGAACACCTAAGCCAAGGCGCAGCCCTCCCTCCCAACACCTCTCCTCCTCCGTCGTGCTTGGCGAAGCCCTGGCCGAGTATCTTCAGCACCAACAACACCACGCCGTCGTGCTGCCGTTGGAGCTGTCTTCCTCCACCTCTCCTTCCTCCTTGCTGGATCAAGACGGAGGAGACATCGTCCGTACCGTACGTGTGTTGAACGCGGAGGTGCTGTCCGTTTAGCACTTGGTCATCGGTGATCTGAATCACGGCGAGTACGACTCCATCATCACCATCCCCTTGAACGCTTCCGCACTCGATCTACAAGTGGTATGTAGATGCAAACTCACTCCCTTGACTCGTTGCTTAGATGAACTCATAGATGTATCTTGGTGAAACCGTAGGAAAAATTTTAATTTTCTGCAACGTTCCCCAACAGCTCTCGCGTGGATTCGTCTTCGTTCAAGCTGTCGGCGTGGACTGCTCACCCCCAGGGTATCCCTACGTTGCGGTGGCTCGCCGTGCCGGAGCCGGGAGAGGAGGCGCCTCCTGCGCTGCTACAATACAAGATGCTGATTCACCTCGATGCAGTCAAGGATCTGCGCGAAGCGGGGGAGCCATGGTTTCTTGGCGGCTCGTGGGCAGCGGGCAAAGCGGCATCCCTGACGATGATGATTTCGGCGGCCCGGATCACAGCACCACCCGGCTGCCATGGAGATTTGGGGTGCGCGACAGCCGCGCCGGCGGCGCTGGCTTCGCCGCCGGTGGCCGTGACCCTAACGGTCAGGGCGCGCGGGCGGTGGCTGCTGATTGGAGGTTGCCACCGATGGGCCCGGCCGATCATGTCATGCTTGGGGCCTTGCGTGTGACGATCAGGGACAGGATAACCAGAAGACCGTTGGCTTTTAACCGCTTGACCACTGTGGCGGGGCCCGTGGAAGCATCTCGGGCCATCCCGAGGCATGTTTCAAATCCCTCGGGCGGTGAGCTGGCGGTGCAGTTGGTCCCGGAGGCCGTGGCTTTGCAAGTCCCAACCACAAGGCAGGAAAACTTGGCATCGATGGTTGCGCCTGAGAGTGGGCGCGAAGCGACACACGCGACATGGGAGGACCCACCCGTCCCAGTTACAGTCGAATTCGTTACATCACAGGCGGGGACGGTTGCAAGGACTGCACTGGAGATGACAATAGCGCCAACCGAGATGGCTTTGGTGATCGTGCCGCCTACTAGCGGGGGGGAACAGGAGTTCGAGTCACCAACCAGCGACAAGGCAAAGGTGGTGGCCACGGGAAATGAGACTCCGTTGGTTATTGTTGCGGCCGGGGGGTCGAGGGGCCAATGATTGCCCCGCCACTGATTTGGCGCGCAGCGAGGCGGGCAGTGGGTGCGTAGGCGCCCAGCCACATGTCGCCACTTGCACGGAGGTGGCCCCAGGCGACTCGATGGGAGAGCCGCTGGCACCGGTTGCGGTGGGACCTGGCAGGATGGCCTGCCCCAATGAGAGGGTTCTGCATGATTCCACGCATGCACAGATGGGACTGGTTGACGGGTTCCATGCAGACCGTGAAAAAGGACAGCGCACGTCCCCCCCCCCTCCGCTTGGGGATATTGTTGCTGAGGAGCAGTTTTCTGCGTCCGCGCAGCAGACGGTGGAGCCGATCAGGCAGGTTGCTCCAGTGGCTAACGAGTCAAGCAAGGAGAGAGGAGGCACAACGGAGGGCTTATTTGGTCAAGATGTAGTGGCACTTGACAGGCTGAAGACTTTCTGTGCCAACATAGTGAAGAAACTAGCGCCGCCACT
Organism: Aegilops bicornis; assembly: GCA_021605145.1. Classification (NCBI taxonomy): domain Eukaryota; kingdom Viridiplantae; phylum Streptophyta; class Magnoliopsida; order Poales; family Poaceae; genus Aegilops; species Aegilops bicornis. The sequence goes on along the minus strand of CM038670.1, from coordinate 175,433,709 downwards.
GCTAAAAGAGGTCCAGGCGTCGACGTTGCGACCTGAAGCTGAGCCTTTCACCCCGAAGCGCACGACTCGCGCAGCCAAGCGCATTGGCACAGCTAGCAGCGGTCCGGCCAAGCCTAAACCTGCAGAAAACGTGCTCCTAAAGACGTTGGGGCTGGTCCCCGAGGATATGGTGCCAGATGAGGAGGCAGTTCAGGAGCTCAGGATGCTATTCGACTCCCCGCTCAAAGAGCAACACGTTCGGGTGATTGCCGCGCTATTTGGCAAGACCTTGCCGTCGGCAGCAGAGTTGGAAGGCAGAGAGGGCAGAGCAATCGCTGTGGTCTAAGCAGTGGGCGCTTGGTGTTGGTGCTGGTGGTGGCCACTATCTAGATGGAATACAACCCCGAGATCCTCAGTTGGAATGTGCGCGGCCTAAACAACCCGGCCAAGAGGAAGGCGGTGAAGGACTTTGTTGCCACAGTGAAAGTTAACCTAGTGTGCTTTCAGGAGACTAAATTAGATGTAATTGATCACTTTATGTTAATCGAATGCCTAGGCCGGTCTTTTGACGGCTTTGTGTATTTACCGGCGGTGGAAACTCGTGGAGGGATCCTTTTGGCGTGGGATACCACCATCCTTTCGGTGGATAATGTGCAGTTCGACACTAATTCTCTGACGGCACTCGTGCATGCTAAGGATGGATCCACATGGTGGATCACCGCGGTGTACGCCCCTCAAGGCGACGAGCTCAAGACTCAGTTCTTGCAGGAGCTGGCCAATCGGCGTTCTCTTTGCCCTGGCCCGTGGCTCATTATGGGTGATTTTAACATGATATTGCGCGCGTGCGAGAAGAACAATGCTAACATCAACAGGGCGATGATGTCCAAGTTCAGGAATTTTGTCGATGATCATGAACTAAAGGAGCTCTACATGCATGGCCGCATGTTCACTTGGTCGAATGAGAGAGATACACCAACGATGACTAGTCGGTTGAGTGGGATCTGGGTCACCCGGACAAGTTGCTTCAAGCGCTTTCTTCGTCTGTCTCGGATCACGCGCCTTTGCACCTAACTACTAGCATGCATTTTTGCCCCAAGAAGAGATTCAGATTTGAGCTCTATTGGACAAAGCTGGAGGGCTTTGATGAAGCGATCAAAGAGGCTTGGGCGTGTGATGAGTCGATTGTTGATCCGTTCAAAAGGCTGGATGCTCTGTTTCGCAATGCGACTGTTTACCTACAAGCTTGGGGTCAGCGCCGTACTGGGAACATTAAGGTTTTGATGTCTGTTGCAGACTGGGTAATCTTCAGACTGGATCAGGTGCAGGAATTCAGGAGGCTATCATTGGCCGAGCTTTGGTTGCACAGAACGCTCAAACTTGCGCTGCTGGGTTTAGCCTCGTTGGAAAGGACCATCGAGAGGCAAAGATCTAGAATCAGATGGCTGAGGGAAGGAGGTGCCAACACCAAATTGTTTCAGCTGGCAGCAAATGGCAGGCGCTCTAAGAACTTCATCACGTGCATCGAGCATGAGTCTGTGATGGAAACGGACCAACAGAGGAAGGAGCAGATCTTTTTTGATACATTTCAGAATCTGCTGGGTGTGGCGCATCATAGGGAGCATTCCTTAGATATGGAAGCCCTAGATATGTAAGCGGTTGATCTTTCGCAGCTAGAGGAGATTTTCACTGAAGAGGAAGTTTGGAAGGTCATTAAGGACATCCCCCGGATCGTGCACCGGGGCCTGACGGCTTTATTGGCGCATTTTACCAGAAGGCATGGGCGGTGATCAAGCCGGATATCATGGCGGCGATGTATAAGCTCTATGTTGGGGATAACAGGGGATTTGGCAAACTCAATAAGGCACACATTGTGCCCATTCCCAAAAAGGTTGATGCCAAAAAGGTTGGAGATTTTTGCCCCATCAGTCTGCCTCATAGCTTCTCCAAGTTGTTCACTAAAGTGCTTGCTACTAGAGCACGAGCGAGGATGCCTGAGATTGTCAGTGTTAATCAGTCGACGTTCATCAAAGGCAGATGCATCCACGACAACTATCTGTTAGTGCGGCAGGTGGCACGCAAAGTCTTTAAAAGCAAGGAGCATGGATTGTTTCTCAAACTCGACATATCCCGCGCGTTTGACTCGCTGTCTTGGCCTTTCCTTTTCGAAGTCATGAGAGCAAAAGGTTTTGGACCTCGATGGCTGCATTGTGTAGCCACTATTCTTGCCACTTCCAGCACCAAGATCAGAGTCAACGGTGTTCCTGGACGCACCATCTATCACGCCCAAGGGTTGAGACAAGGAGACCCAATCTCCCGTTGCTATTTGTGGTGGCCATGGATGCACTCTCGAGACCTTTTGTCAAAGCTTCTGAGCGGGGAGTAATCAGCAACTTGCGCGGCATATCACCTACCCAGAGGCTGTCTCTTTACGCGGATGACGTGGTCTTATTCATCAAGCCTTCGGTGCAAGATTTGATCTTTGTGCGATTTGCTTTCGAGCTTTTTGGGGAAGCCGCCGGGCTTCGCATTAACTATAATAAGACCACGGTTGTGCTTATCAGAGGAAGGGATGAAGATAGACAACGGGTGACAGACCTGCTACACTGCGAGATGGGACACTTTCTGTGCAAGTACCTGGGCATCCAATTGGCGATTCGGAAACTAACAAGGGCTGATTGGCAACCGCTGCTTGATCAAACCAAAAAACTACTACCAGCTTGGCAACGCGGCCTCATGCAGAAACCCGGGCGGCTCGTCTTGGTGAAGTCTGTGCTCGCGGCGCGCCCGATCCATCAGCTCATGGTTCTGAATGCACCGAATGGGTTTTTGAGGAAATTGATAAATGCTTGAGATCGTTCTTCTGGGCCGGGAAAGATAAATCTAACGGCGGCCAGTGTCTTGTTGCCTGGGACACGGTTTGCCGCCCCATGATCTTTGGGGGCCTTGGGATCAAGAACATCAGGAAACAAGCGCTAGCTTTGAGAGTGAGATGGGAATGGTTGAGTCGTGTTGACCACGAGAGACCCTGGCAAGGTATTGAGATGATGAAAGACAACCAGGCCAGCCTAGTATTCAACAGCATGGTCAGAATAGTGGTGGGCAATGGCGAAAACGTCTACTTCTGGAAGGATAGGTGGGTACATGGATTTACGATAAGCGAGATTGCTCTGTTGATCAGCGCCATGGTTCGGACCCGAAAGAAGAACGTGAGGACTGTGCAACAGGCTATTGTGGATAATGCGTGGATCCACGACGTTCAGGGCGACCTCTCCTTCATGGCCCACATGCAGGTGGCCCACCTCTGCCAAGCGTTGGCCACAATCCCGATCAATGCAACTGCCCAGGATCAGTTCTTTTGGTCGGCAGACGCTTCCGGTTGCTATACTGCCAAGTCTGCTTACAACAGGTTGTGTCTTGGGCTCCTAACTCCCCCCACCGCAAGATGCATTTGGAAAAGCTGGGCCCCGCTGCGCTGCAAGATTTTTGCCTGGCTCATGGTGCAGTATCGGTTGTGGACAAGTGATAGACGAGCGCGTCATGGACTCCAAGATGAACCTTCCCCCTGGCCCCTGCTTCACCTGTCTTCAGGAGATTGACTGTGTGGATCATATTCTTGCCCACTGTGCCTATGCCAGAGAGGTTTGGCATCGATGTTTTGATGCTTTGCAGATTAATGTGCACGTGCCGAACACGGAGGACAAGTTCACCGATTGGTGGCTGCGATAAAGAGGAAGATTTTTTAGGAAGGTTCTTCGTGGATTTGACTCCTTCATCATAGCTACTGCCTGGGCGTTGTGGAAGCAAAGAAACGCGAGATTTTTCAACAAAATCCAACAGCAAAAGAACCCCATCTGAGTTAGTTCAAATAGTGTTGGCCGAGATCAAAGATTGGAAGCTTGCAGGCATTGGAGTTGGAGGATTAGATTCTTTCGTGAGAGAGTAGTCTAGTGGATTATGGTGTTGCGTGGATGCCGACCTAAAATGTTCGCATTGGTGGTTGGCTTCTTGTAATTATACTCTCTGCATTATACTCTCTGCCTTCTATAAAAATATGGTACGCTATTGCGTACTCTCGAAAAAAAAACTTGTCACTGGAGCATAGTATAATAAAAATGAATTAGGCTGTCATTATTATTATACAAGCGATGGATTATTCTGCAGGTAAACCGGGCCCGAATAGGAATCGACCAACTTCCATGTCAACAGGTGGATACATGCATGTAGCTTTAACTTTACGTAGACGCATTCCTTGTGGTCGTATAGTACTTAATTACATGATGCATCAACGTCGCTGTCCGGGAGAAAATTTCCTCTTAACGTTCATTAAGGTTGGTGGATCAGGGCCTGATTAACTCCCTTTACTTTGTTCCTTTCTGAGTGGACACTGGTCGATACATGCATCTTCCATACCATCCATCATCCATCCACGTATCTTTCCTTTGCCGCCCGTGCATATGAATGCATGGTGCATTGCCGCCATTGGTGCTCAACAACAGACATCAACAACGTAGTACAGGGTGCAACTGAATGATCATCATTATAATTTCGTGAACAAGTACACTAATGACGTGCACATTCAAAGTTATCTTAATTTCTCCTCATGCGTGCATGTGGAGTAGGTAAGGTCGGATGTCGTACATCGCAAGTGCGCATTCATGGTTATCTAGACATTTCAGAAGGGATCAAGTGCAAATTGATTGTCCTCAACTCAATTGTTCCTCGAGTGGGTAGTGCCGTACGACGCATGGATTTTACACCAAGTACGTACCAACCAACACCCTTGGATTTCAACATGGGCATGTGCATGCCCACCAAGTCACTAGCCATCCTCGTAACGTAATGATTGCAAACTAGAATTGTTCTAGGTCACACGTACAACAAGTCTCGTCGTGCAAGGTTTAACCAAGGTCGCCATTCTTTGCCATTGTATGTGTCTCTGATTCGATCGTGTCCATGCACATGGCAACAGAAGGAAAACCTACCCTTACACAACACCCTGTCTGTCTGTCATGAGTAGCATATGAATGGGGCGGTCGTGAAAAGATAACCAACCTGCTGATGCTCCGGCGATCGACACGGAGGCCTTAACGTACCGACTAAACATGGAAAGATACGCATGCATGGCCATGTTTTGGCGCCCACTTTCGCGCAAAGCCTCCTCCTTCTTCCTTGGCGTTCAAGCAGGATCGTGGCTTTGCTTGGATCCCCTGCAATGTCAGTGCACATACACCTCACACGCACGCGCTGGGCCGCAGAGGGGCCTCTCAGTAAATAAGCCACAAGCAGCAGAAGCCAGAAGGCTCTAGAGGAGGGCACCGTTGAGAATAAAGGCAAGCAACAGGGGGCTAAGTGAATGGGACGGTGCCCTCCTTTTGGGGTGGCGCTTCACGTGCCCACCGAGCTTTTTATTTACTTTCGAGCCCACCTGGGACACGGGGAAAAGGTCAAGATGGAGTGATGGGATGGACGGCCCGGATCGACGGAGCAGCGGCCTGTGGCGCGCACATGGGGGCTCGGGACTTTGGATGCGGTGAGCTGGTCTGAGCGGCCGGCCAGCCTGCCCGCATGCGGCAGCGAGCCAGGTCGGTTTGAAGGACTTTGGACTCGGGCCTGACCTGTCTGGTCCGGGCTTGTAAGTCTGTTACCAGTCATGATGATTTAAGTGGTGCACTGGTCTGCTGCTAGTAATTATGGCTGAGATGATGTCTTTGATGCATTGTCGGCGAGCATATCGACTTATCTAGTTCCGGATCGATGAGTAGAGGATAATTGGTTGCAGCTTTTTTAGCTTTTTATATACTCCCTTCATCTCATAATGTAAGACGTTTTTTGACTTTAGTATAGTGTCAAAAAACATCTTACATTATGGGACGGAGGGAGTAGGATATAACTGGTTCCAGCTTGAGGGCACTGCGATCCGGGAAATGGCAGGAAATCGCGAACGCGCCTACAGCCTACTCACGGTGCACTGTTTTTTTCCTTTTTCCGAAACGGTGTCACGTTGCTTTTTTTTTCTAGACAAGTGTCACGTTGCATTGGCTGGCCCGGCCCTTTCACGTACGATGTGCGCGCCCGTGTTGTGGGAATCTTCCAGGCCGGTTTTCGGAAGCTTTCAGAAGCTTCCGGCCCTTTCTCAGTGTTTTCTTCTTCTTCTTTTTTAATTCTTTTTTTGTTTATTCATTTTATTTTTCTTGCATTTTTTTTACTTTCATGGAGGTTTTCACAGTCACGATCATTTTTCAAATTCACGAACTTTTTGTTGAATTCGGGAACATATTTTAATGCACACTTTTTTTTCAAATTCGTGAATTTTTTTATATGACATTTTTAATTCATAAAAAATTTGTATTTGAAAAAATGTATTCTTAAACTTTTTTCAATTCAAAAATATTATTTGAATTTTGGCAAAAAAACTTCAATATTTAAAAAAAATCAATTCTTTGAATGTTTTAAGAAAAAACGATCGACCAGGTCAACCGGGTGAACTGGCCAACGAGTGACCAGGTCAACCACGTGAACTAAACGAATGGAAAACCATGTAGGAGGAGTGTCCAAGCGTTGGCTTGATGGGTCGGCCCATCCGCGAGGAGGGTGCGAGCTCTAGCTCACTAACCGGCGTTCGAACGCACCAAATAGGAGCTCTCATCCTATTTCCCACCCATTGTGAAAAATAATTCGCAAATGATACGATACAAACACCCTCACTAGTGTTCTTTTTTGGTAATAATAATAGGCTGGCACCTATTCCGTGCATTGTTTCTCGCTATGGGAAACTTCCACCCGACAGTAGGAGGATTCCAGAAGGCTCTGCACCTTTCTTCTCTTTTTCCGTACCTTTTCTTTGTCGTTTTTAGTTATTATTTTGGATGTTTTTATTTTCATTGTTCTCATCATTTGGATTTGCTCTTTTTCCTTTCCTTAATACTTTTTAAAATTTTAAATTATATAAATAGTAATTAGTAATTTTATAAAAATTTCGAAAAATATTATATGTACTTGTGAAATTCATGGACATTTTTATAAATCCATAAATATTTTTTAAATTCACCAAAAAATTAATATATGAACCTTTCCAAATTTGTGACTATTTTATAAATCTTTGAGAACATCTTTACTAATTTCATGAACATTTCTTAGTTCATGGACATATTTTATAATTCATGGAAAAATAAATAAATTCACAAACTTTTTTAATTCATTAACAGTTTGTTAAAGTATGAAACATTTTTCATATTTACAAATATTTTTAAAATCTACTAACATGGTTTTAAATACATGAGCTTTTTTTAATTCATGAACGTTTATTCTAAATTTGTAATCTTTTTTACTTTAAAACATTACAAAAAGTTTGTGAATATAAAAAATAAATGATCGATATAAAACACCAGAGAAATGTGTAAAATCCAGTTGAAAATCAGTTGATAGAAAAATTAAAAATGATGTAAACCAATCAGAACACAAGTTCGGCCTCTACAAGTTAAGACATCAACCATAGGCGATGTATATGGGCTGCTAATGATGAAGTGATAAATAAACAATGATGTCATATTTTGGCTGACAAAAGTTCTCACACAACAATGTAAGGTATGCTGAAATTCAAAAGTTCCCACCAAATGGTGCAATCTATCTATCTAGCTATAAATAAAATATGCTCCCTATTTTAAGGCGTTGCAGTGAATTGAGGTCTTCAATATGAAACTGGATCACCCAATTTTGACCGGGTCAACAATTTCTAAAACACCTGGAAAAAAATCCAAAAAATAGTAAGAATTGGATCTCATTTTCTTAGCAATAGTATTTTTGGTGGGAGGGATGACAATTAAGAATATTTTAATGGCAACTTTAGTTGTTGTAAGGATGCAATTTTAATTTGCAAGCATAGTGATTCTGGCTAAAAACAGAACTACAACGCAGTTGCCATGCTCACTAACTAAAATTGCCGTGTTCGGCCAACAAAAATTATCATCAAATCTTTCGCAAATGTCGACCCTCCCAGCGAACTTCCGTTGGATATTGGGGTCCTTTATGCTAGGTTTTCGGTTCAGTAAATAGATAAATTCTTTATGGCAATCACAAAATGAACACCACAGACATTTAATGATGCTACTTTTTTTTAGAACTATAGAATTGATGTTATTATGCATACATACCAAAGTATGTATGATTGCAAAAAGTTGATACATAAATATGTTTTGCGATAAAGTATGATTCTTTTTTGTTCATGCTTAGTCTGTATGTAAATTGTTTCATTAGTAATGTTTGATATAACAAGGTTTTCCTAGCACTGTCGCCACCGCTTCACGGTGATGGCCTGCTGGCTTGCGGCATCTCTGGAGCAGCAATGTTGCAGGTATGGCCTCCATCCCTCCGGTTGGTTCTTCGCCCCATATTAAAAGTGTAGTTTTTTCTTGTAGAAACTTAATCAAGAATTTGAGAACAGCATCTCTAGCTTGCTTACCCAATGTAAAAAGGCCACTGCTAGGCGCCGGCGCACCGGCCCAAATTTGGGCCGGTCGCACCGCAGCCCCAAGATGAGTGCGCCTCGGGCCGCACGATTCAGCGCTCCTCCCCCCGCGTCATCCCCTCCTTCTTCCTCCCGTCTGCCTTCTTCTCCCGCATCGTCAATCGGAAAAAGGGAGCAACAGCCGGGCATCGGGAAGAGCAAAGCTGCGGCGAGCGCCGGCGACCCTCGTCGTATTCCCCTCGCCGGAGATGAGAGCGCCGCTGCACACGCAGGCTCGCCGCCATCGCAGACCCGCCATGGCTCCTAGGGCAAGGCATGGTATGGTCCTCAAGCTCCTGAAGCCGTGCGACCCGGCTGCGTCCGGGGATGCTGGAACCGTCTAGTCTCAGTGCTGCGACCGACGAGCACCCAACCCACTGCTACAACGACGCACCTCGACAGCGGTGTTGCAAAACAACACCATTAGGAGCTGGAGACGACGTCCATGGGTGTTGCAACCAGCGCCATACCATGCTGGAGCGAGGTCTTGTTGGTACGGCAACTAGTCAAGGAAGCTTCAACCGGCTTGAAAAAAAACTTTAAATGGGATCAGAGAAAGCTTCAACCATGAAAAAGCTACAACCATGAAAAAAGCTACAACCGGCGTAGAAGAAAAAGCTTCAAACATGAAAAAAAAGCTTCAAACGACATCAAGAAAAGATTCAACCAGTGTGAAAAATGTTTCGATCGGAATGGAAAAAAGCTTCAGCCATGGCAGAAAAGCTTCATCCGGTGTGGAAAAAAAGCTTCAGTCGGTATAGAAAAAAGCTTCCACCATGAAGCTTTCAAAAAACGAGCATTGGTGAGAGCTACGGGGCGACGATGAAAGCTACAACGAGCGTTGATGAGAGCTACAAGCGGCTATGGAAAAACTTCAACGGTTGCAGCTCCGGCATGGTTACAGTCACTCGAGCAAGAGCTAGTTGGGTATACGGTATGAATACTCGTGTGTTGTAGCCGGCACCGATGGACAAACATTGCAAACAACAGCTACAGCAGCTCAGCTTTGCAGCCGCATGCCTGGGTAGCAAGCTCCACCAGCAGTCCAATAGGACTTGCTCGCTCCGTTCCTCACGGCTAGCGTGACCGGGCTGGAGGGGGAAACGACAGGAGGCAGGGATCAGTGCCGGCACGGAGAGTGTATGACGTATTGGCGATCAGCTATTAGACAGTGGACCCGTAAAAAAAAGCTATTAGACAGTGCACCACGACAACACATTAGAGGCAAAGGTTGAGCGAAGGAGTTCACGGACAAGATTCAACTGAACAAGGTCATCGAGCAGAAGTAACATGAGGATGAAGGAGGTGGTGACAGCGGCTCGGAGCAAGGAGGAAGATGACGACGTGGCGTTTCTTTCGCCGGCTCAGTTTAAAAAAAAGAGGTCCAGGTTTTTTTTAAACATAGAAAATACCACAGTTCTGCAAATACTACAGTATTAAAATCATAGTTTTTAGTGGCAACCAAACACCTCATAGTAATTAAAACCATGGTAATCTCAAATACTACAGTATTATCAAAATACTTAGACAAAATCGAGCTATCAAACGGGACCTAAGTAAAGTAGAGATCTTTTAGTGATCTAAAACGTCTTATACTGTTAGTTTACAGAGGGAGTGGTATATATTACGAGTAAATGTCATTTCCCTGAATGTATTTTGAAGAAAATATGATAGGGAGAAACTTTTGAAATTTTAGGATTAGGGATCGACTAGAGATGCCCTTAAGCTAAAACTCCCGAACATCGAACTACTCGCCCGCGTCATCTGCTACGCCGCACGCAGCCACTCCGTACACATCGTCGCTCCCGCTGGCGCTCCACTCACACCCATAAGTCTCCCGCTGCGAGTCCACGTTCCGGCGGACGGGCGCAGCCGTCTCCGACACGCGCACGCTCATCCTTACCGACATCACTGGCGCGGGATCGTTCCGGGCTGTCCCGCCTTTGCTCCGGCCGGACACGGCAAGCGCGACTCGCCGCTCCACCGCTGGGACACCGACGTCCCTCCATGCAATCTCGGCGCGGCCAAGCAGCTCCGACGACCCGGCGCGCCCCATGATCTTCCTCTGCCTCCTCCGCACCTCGAACACCACGCTCCTCGTGTCCGCGAGCTCCCGCACGCACGCCGGCGAGCCGTCGCACGCCAGCGACGCCACGTCGCGCCACGAGACCACGTCGGTTGATGTGGCTCGGTCGCCGGCGTGGGCGCTTTGGCTGTCGATCTGGATCGTCCTGCCCCGCCCGCACGGACGTGGCACCGGAGGAAGAGCGCACCGGTGCAGCCGAGTCCCGTGACCTCGACGGAGCTGATCTCGCACTGGAGATGGCAAACGACGCCACCAACACCCCAGCTGCTTTCCATGGTTGTTGCACTCACACTTACTACATGGTAGGAGCACACTAGATTTGGGAGCATGCATATATATACATGCATGCGTGGACGAGTCTGGTGCAGGTAACTTTAACGAGTGCACGCATGATCCATCCGTAGCCGGCTAGCTAATGGAATGCGTGTGTGTAAATGGTGTTTGGTGCAGTAAACTTTAGCTCTTGGAAACAGCAGGGGCCAGATGGCCTTGCATATGCTTCTTGGTCGCTCGGGTTAACTTGGCCTATCAGCTGACCAAAGGTGAACGTCAACACTGAAGCTTGAAAATGGGAGCATGCATGATCTTCGAAAAGTTTTCCGAGACAGCCACCACCGTCTCGAGGTGCAGTGTGACTCAAGATGGATAGTGAATGATTGGTTTAGATAAGTTTTGGTTGAGGGGAATGTATCAGACTTCAAACTTCAGCTGCACTTCCATATTGAACCAGGTCAACAGAGAAATGGACCTCACAAGGCGAAAGTCTCTTTCTACACCCGAGCTCAAATGAGCTCGGGATGAACAGTAACTCAAAACACATTCTTAAAATGTTCAAAAAATCTGAAATTTTTTTATGGGTTGACAAATGTTCTAAGAGTTTGCAAAATTTCATCATAAAATCACATTTGTGAAAGTCACGGAAAAGAAAAACAAAATCAATGCTCCAAAATACTTTTGAAAGTAGCATTCTCAGAGTATTGATTTTATTTACCACGACTTCCACAAACGTGATTTCATGAAACTTTGCAAGCTCATCCTAAAATCGACTAACATCGAAGAAGCTGAACCAACTTTCTATGCCGAACAAAAATTATATATTGCCCCAAGTTCAATGTGAATCCAAAAGTTTATTTGCAGTTTACAAGACAAGTTGAAACAATATCTTCACATAAACCATTCACCAAAGGTCACATCGATACAAGAACACACCAGATGCATGACATGAGTCCTCTAGCCCTTGACGTGCGCAATTTCGTCGACGAACCTTTCAAGGTCCCGTTGCGAGGACCCACCCGCCGCGACCGCCCTCACGGCCTTCTCCTTCCACTCCGCTGCCTTCCTCCTCATTGCCACCGCCTTATCCCCATCGCCCATCAGCTCCCTCACGGCAGCCTCAACTTCTCCCCGCCCGGCCTCGCGCGGCATCTGGACGCCCACACCCCACGCGTACCGGCAGTTGGTCACCTGCTCTGAGAAGAAGGGCCAACACAACATCGGCACGCCAGCGCACAGGCTCTCCAACGTCGAGTTCCAACCACAGTGGCTTAGGAAACCCCCGGTCGCGCGATGGCCTAGCACCGCCTCCTGGTCACACCACCCCACCATCAACCCTCGTCCCGCGACCTCCTCCACGAACCCATCCGGCACCGGCATCTTGCCATCATCATCGCCGCCGTCGCGCACCATGTCGGGCCGGACAACCCACAGGAACGGACTGTCGGCGTCGGCCAGCCCCCGAGCGAACTCCACCATCTGGTCCCTCGTCACGACCGTGATGCTCCCGAAGTTAACGTACATCACGGAACTGTCCGCCGCCTGCGCATCTAGCCACGCGACGCACCGGTCGTCCTCCTTCCACAAGCTCGAGGTGAGGGAGGGGAGGTACGACGGCGGCGAGACCTCTGAGCCGAGGGGCCCGACGACGAAGGTGTTGGGCAGGCGCTCATGGATGGCGTCCAGCGCGGCGTGCTCGAGGTCGTCGTAGGTGTTGAGGAGGATACCGTCAGCGGCGGGGGCGTCGAGCTCGCATTGCTTGATGTTGATGGTCAGCATCACATCGTCAGCGTCGGTGGTGCGGATGAACGTCGGGAAGTCATGTAGGCGGTGGTTGCTGATCATGCCAGTGATCCAGTCCACGGGGGTGTCCAGGTACCCGTTGGTGAAGCAGCTCTCATCTGTGCAGACATATGATAATTAGAATAAAGTTCCAATGTATGCCCCTCAAAATCAATATTCCAATGTACATAATTATTTTTCAGTTTTAGATGGATGACACTATTGCCTTAACTTCCGCGACATTTTGAAGGAAATTTATGAATATAATTACATTTTATCTGTTACAAAATACCCCGTTGGGGATGGAAATATAATTTTGCTGTCCAAACTCACAATATTTTGCTCACTTAAGTAAGCTCATCCCTAGATTCGGTGTGTGTGGAATATACCCTTTAGAAATGACATAACAAATTTATGTGCAAGTAAACTTCTAGAACAATATATGTGTAATTAGGTTCAAACTCTAAAGGATTCTACTCTAGAGCGGATCAGTTTGCAATTCATAAATCAACCAACCCATGGTTCATTAAGCGATCAAAATGTCAACAAGAATGAATTGCTCCTCACATGATCACACCTCTACAAGCGAGACATCCCCCAATATTGCACGTATGCACTATACTCCATAAAACAGCTAGATTCACGGTCTGATTTTTACCCCACATGCACCATTATTGTCGCCAAAATTATGCCGTTTCTATTTGCATTGTCGGGCTCTTTGTGATGAGATCTTTGTATGTTTGAAGACATTTCAATTTTCAGTTTTGGTAGTTACTAGATCTTACCATGTCGGTTCCAATATTATAATTTTCTCTTACGTTTTTAAAAGCTGACCATCTACCACTTATTTGCTTAATTATCTACTTGCCTAACTTTATTTTCGTTACGCTTGTGTGTACTTATCAATATCGTAGCTCAATGCAAGGATCAATAGATAGTTTGAATATCTTTACTAATAAAGGTGGTGATAATAATGGTGTTATGTTGAGTTACTCAACGACTATAGAATATTCCATCACCGTCGAGCAACAAAGAGAGTAAATGAAACCCGACTATGTAAACACCAATAGTAGCCCGTTCTTTGTAAAAACTAGTGGGTTCCAGGGAAGAGACAGCAATGGAATTGTTTGAAATGTTATTCTCTACCACCTGGCATACAAGTATGAATATTGACCATCTCTACCCCTAACTATTTTTATATCGGTATTAAGATTTATCGTGTTATCTATTTGAAAATTTGGAGCTTTTGGCCGCGCAAGGTGAAAGTGCATCTAGTGCCACTAGTGTGCACATGACAAATGATAAAGGGACTAATGGCTTACTAAGTGTACACATGTTCATACTACAGAAGTTTATTGGTTTAACCAACGATAGTGGACCCTCAAAATTTTAAGGATCGAAAAAAGCTTAGAGCTAGAAGACTAGTGGTGTTTTCCTAGTAGTTATAGTGGTATATAGAAGCACGCCGAGTACATGACAAGCCACATTATGAAGAGGGATAAGATACTTACGATGATGGATGAATCTTGTAGTTGCTCTGTTAATTAGAACTAAGAAAATAGTGATCCTTGGTGATACATCTTTCAAGCAAGTGGTATCGGGAATAGACTACACGTCAAAGTATTAGGGAACCGTATTGTATTCATACTTCAGCCAGCTCATCCAAAAATATGATCTGATGTGAGATGTGGTCAACTTATTTCAACATTCCCGCTCACGTCTAGACTTTTTTAGACCTTAGGCGTGGGATCGATGTAGTGGTATGGTCTTGAACTCGAATTGTTGTTGGCCACTTCATGTGTATTTGTTCTCGATCCCACTGTCTTTTTTGTGGTCATCGGTATTTTATTCTGGACTTGTGTATTTTTTGAGTGTGCGAGTTGCAGGTTTGATTCTGATGTGTCTAGTTTCAGACTCTATTAGATTGGGTGAATTATGCTTTGAATTCTTTGTTGTGTCGAGTCTTAGGTTAACGTTACTAGGATATGGTTTTGTAAATGGCTTGTCTTGTGCATATAAGAGCCTCAGAGAGAGTAAGGCATTTTGGAGACCGAGCTTTATGGAGCTCTTTATTCTAAAAAATTCAAAATTCATAAATTTCTGTTTCAAAAATTCTGAAAAAATGCACATGTATGCAAGAATGTAAAGTATATGTGTGAAAATTTTCAAGATGAAATACCTTAGATTGCGAGCTGCGCAAAAAAAAATCATGTACTTTGAAGATGAACAGTACATATGCTAAAAACCTCAGATTTGTCTTTTTTTTGTAGCTCACATTTTAATGTATTTCGACATGAAAATTTGCACACATGTACATTAAGTATCTAGGTATATGTGTATTTATTTTCAGAATTTTTGAAACTGAAAAGTTTGAATTTTAAAATTTTCAAAAAAAAGCCACCATGGAGCTTAGTCTTCGTTTGGCATTTTCGCCTCAGAGATCATTACTAAGATTTGAATCTCAGTTATTCTAGTTTTAATCATGATGTTTCAGTAATCTTGAAGCATAATGATTCATTTTGTTGTTGTGTGGCTAACTATATATAGGACCCGACCACTTTGGTGTTTGGGGTGTGTTAATAAAACCCCTCTGTTTTTATTAACTCTGCACATTAGCTTTATTCTTGGTCAAAGAATAAAGTTTGAGCAAGTTTATAAAAAAGACAATATAAACATCTAGTCATTTACAATAACAAGTATATGTGAATATTTTCAGTGATGAATCTAATGGTATTAATATGATATTTTAGAAATATAACTTGATCAAAGTTTTGACTCAATATGTGAACTGAATAAAAGTTGAGGGATTGTTGGTCTCGTCGAGTAACCAATCAGCTACGTAGGACGTTCAAACGAGTTACCTTTCGGCCCACTTAAGGTTATTTTACACATGACTAGATTCAGTGTGAAATATAAAAAGTATAGCTTTATATTTATACATTATCTTTTTGAAGTAGCTGACCAAAGAGTTCGATTCTCCTGTTGTTGTCACTATCGTAAAGGCGACTGAAACGTCGGAAGTCTATGACGAAATACATTAATTAGCTAGGTACCAATATCCAATGAAAGCCGACTTAAATGGTTCATCTCTGAATCATGACCTTTTCTTTGTCTTTTTGCTCGATGACCATCAACGAAGATTGAACTGGGCACGGATGAGATAAACAATCTCTGATCTAGGAGTAGCCAATAGGCTTTTCAATTTCTTATGTCCTTTGTAATTAAAGTAGATGTCATAGCTATGCTTAGAACAGGTGATATAGTACTCCCTTCGTTCGAAAATATTTGTCATCAAAATAAATAAATAAAGATGTATCTAGATGTATTTTAGTTCTAGATACATTTCTTTTTGTCCATTTTGATGATAAGTATTTTCGGACGGAGGGAGTATATGATTAACAGAGTTTATTACGTACCTTTGAATGGCACGTATCTTCGCTTGACAAGCTGATCGAAGTTGAGGTAGCACAAGAAGCCGCAGGCGCTGGGGGTGAAGAAGAGGTACGCCGGCAGGCCCATGTCCTTGGCCGCCTGCACCGCGAACCCCATGGCGCCGTCGGCGACGACGCAGGTTTTTTTTTTATCAAAGAAGGGCTTTCTCCCCTTTCGATTTTCATTACTGAAAACCAAACTAACATAGTTCATAAAGTATCAGTAGCAACAAAAGACAAGTTTCACGCCCTAACGCACCAACAGGGTCTCCAGCCATACACAAAGGGCCAACACACAGCCAACACAGTCTGATCGAAACAAACTACAGAAGGACAAACCGAGAAAACTAGCTACTAGCAGGCCTAAACAGACACAGAACAGCACCAGAAAGAAAGGTGTCGCAGCCATCATCCAGGGAGTCTTGCCACATTAAGTCGCCACCCCTACCCTGCTGTGTAAACCTCACTTGCTGCCTGTTCTAGTGTTCTTGCCCCCAGTTCCAGCAATTTTTTTCGCGGCTCCTTTATCTGCAAAATAGACCAATCAAGCAACCATCGAACCATTAGTTTGATAATCTGCAAAGGATCATTAATCCTTTTTTTCTCAAAAATAATTGCATTTCTACTTTTCCAAATAGCCTGAATAAAGCGAGACACCAATCAGGACCATTTTCCTGTCTTCCTTATTGAATTTGTTAATCCACCCTCCAAAACAATCTTTCACATTTACAGGACTAGTTTTAAGGCCACACACACATTTGACCAAGCCCCACAGCAAGGACGCCGCAGAACATCCGAACAACAAGTGATCAATTGATTCAGTTTGTCCACAAAAAACACAATCTTTTCCTCCCTTCCAGCCTTTTCTAAGTAACACATCCCTAGTTAAGATGCTTTTTTTATTCACTAGCCACAAGAAAACTTTTATTTTGGCAGGGACTTTGATTTTCCATAAAAATTTCTGTGGGAATTTAATCCCAGCCTCAATCATTTCTTTGTATAACGATTTAACAGAGAATTTCTTATCAGCAGTGAGGGTCCATTCAATCTTGTCTTTCCCCCCATTCATTTCTATCATTTCACATCTACTTTTCAAAGCATTCCACAAATCTAAAGTTTCTCCATATAAAGTTCTCCTGAATCTGAACCCCTTCCATCCTTTTTGAATGGCCTCATATCTTTGTTATTTTATGATCAAAACAGATGTCATATAATCTAGGGTAAGCCTCTTTGAGGCTTATCATCCACCCATATATCCTCCCAAAACCTAATATTCTTCCCCTCCCCGGGTTTCTTTTTGACAAATCTGTAAAAAAATTCCTTAATATTCAAAAGACTAGTCCAAAACTGAGAATCTCCTGGCCTTTTTTCCATCAGGGCCAGGCATTCATACCTCCCATATTTTCTCCTTAATACCTCTTGCCACATCCCCTCCTCTGTTTCCATCTTCCAAAACCACTTAGCTAACAAAGCTACATTCATGATTTCTAAATTTAGGATTCCCAGCCCCCCTATTTCCCTGGGCAAGCAACACTCTTTCCAATTGACTAGATGATATTTCCTAACATTCTCATCCTCCTGCCATACCAATCTTGCCCTGTAGAAATCAGCTTTTTTAATAATTCCTTTTGGAACAACATAAAAGGACATCATGAATAATGGAATATTGGTCAAGCAGGCTTGCACCAGAGTAATCCTGCCAGCAATAGAACCTAACAATTTCCCTTGCCAACACCCACATCTTTTCTCAATTTTATCTGTAACACAACTCCAATGAGTATTTCTGATCCTAGAGTCAGACACAGGCATCCCCAGATATCTAATAGGTAAATCTCCCATTTTGCAGGTTAATATTTCCTGATAAAGTAATTGTTTCTCTTTAGCTTTACCAAACAGCATCAACTCACTTTTATGAAAGTTAATTTTTAACCCAGACATCTGCTCAAAGGCCCCCAAAATAAATTTGAGGTTTCTTACACTAGTTTCATCATCTTTAAGCAAAAAAATGGTGTCATCAGCATATTGTAACATATTTACACCTTTGTTTTCATTATCCCCAAGGACTCCCTTAACAATGTCCATATTTAGGGCATTATTCAATAGAACTGCCAAAGCATCCATGACCACATCAAAGCGATAATGGTGACATAGCGTCACCCTGTCTTAATCCTTTATATGTTTTGAAGAAAGGTCCAATCTCATCATTAACTTTGATTCCCACATGTCCCCCTCTCATTGTTTCCATTACCCAATCACACCATTTATCGGGGAACCCTTTACATTTTAACATTTGTATAACAAAGGGCCATTTGATTTTGTCATATGCTTTTTCAAAGTCAACTTTAAAAACTAAAGCATCTTCTTTATCTTTATGAAATGTGTTCAAGGCTTCATGTAGAATAACCACACCTTCCATGATATATCTCCCTTTGATAAACGCAGTTTGTGTTCTGGATATGACAGTGCAACACATTTTGTCAGCCTGTTCATTAGCACTTTTGTAATTATTTTGAAGCTCACATTCAACAAGCAAATAGGTCTGAATTTTTGTATTTGTTTGGCATCACTAGTTTTCGGCACCAAGGTAATAATGCCATAGTTAATCCTAGCAATGTTGATATCCCCCCTAGCAAAACCTTCAACCAAAGCTTTCAAATCCCACTTAACCAAATCCCAGAAATCTTGATAGAAATCTGCAGGGAATCCATCGTGTCCGTGGCTTTTATTTCTTTTCATCCCCATAACCACATGATGGATCTCGTCCAAGGAAAAGGGAGACAACAGAACTTCTTTATCTTGTGAAGATATTTTTCCCATTCCCATATCTCTCAAGGATATGTTGGAGTCCTCAGGATGCCCAAAAAGATTTTTATAAAAATTGGTGATATATTCCATCAGGTTATCATTCCCTTCAATAGTCCCTTCATCTTGTTCTAAAGAAATTATTCTGTTTTTCCTTCTTCTCCCATTCACTTTAGCATGATAATATCTAGTGTTTCCATCTCCATCCTTTATTTCTTTGTCTTTGTATCTCTGAATCCACTTCATTTCTTCTTGTGTCATAATTCTCTTTAGTTGTAATCTGAGCTCTTTTTGCTCAGTTCTTTCTGCAGCAGATAGCCCCATTCTTTCTATTTTTTTATCAATCTCATCTAAATTTTTTATGATTTCTATTTTGATTTTTTTGTACCAAGCATCCATATTTTTGTTCCACCCTTTGGCTTTCTTCCTCAACTCCCTCATCCTTGACTGCCATCTATCCAACACATCTCCTTTGAATTTTTTATTCCAGGTTTTATGAATAAGTTCTTTGAAGCCCTCTCTTAAAGACCATCCATTTTCATATCTGAAAATGTACTTGGTAATATGTGTTTCCCCTGTATCTAAGAACAGGGGAGTGTGGTCAGAGATCTCCCTAGCCCATGCTTGCAATATAGTGAAAGGATATCTTTCCTCCCATGCAGGACACATCAGAACCCTATCCAACTTCTCAAAAGTAGGGTCCTCCCTGATTATTAGCCAGGTAAATTGTCTACCATTCAGAGGAAGTTATCTCAACCCAGCTTGTTCAATAATAGCAAATAAAAAAGGCCATTGTTCATTTATCATAGGTTTGTTTTTCTCTTTACTACTTCTAATTATGTTAAAATCCCCTCCAACCAAACAGGCGGAGGATTGTCATGATAAAGTCTAGCTAATTCAGCCAGGAAACCAGCCTTCCCTTCCTTCTGAGCATCTCCATATACTGTGACTAAATTCCAATGCATTTTAGTATTCTTGTCAAAAACTAGAGCTCTCAAGAAATATTGTCCCTTTTCAATGTGTTCAACATCAAACATGTCTTTATTAATGCCCACTAGTATTCCCCCTGACATTCCTCTTGGAGGGTTCCAACACCAATGGTAGTTTTTCCCCCCATCCAAATTATGCAACTCATTTTTGGTAAAATCTTGCTTAATAGTCTCAGAAATCCCCACAAAGTCCAGCTTATGATCTATGATCATTTCTCTGATATATCTTTTTTTGTGATCTTGCCCAATGCCTCTAACATTCCAAAAAAAACCCCTCATTGAAGTAATATTTAGCCGTCTACCCAAAAACTATAACCTCTATTATAAGGATTGAAAGACTAATCAGTCCTTCTCCCTTTTTTCCTTCTCAGAACCCCAATCCCAACAGATTGCTTCACACAGCTCAAAGCTGGTGAGCTTTTTCTACCTCCTTTTTCCCGGAAAAAGACCTTTAATATTTTTATATTGCTGTTCTTCAATGTCAGACATCAGAGTGTTCTAAATCAGAACATAATTCATCAATATTCACATCTCCAGTATTTATAAATACTGGTGTGTCACCTCCTTCTTCCATATCTTTCTTTGTTTCACCTACCTCATCTATTTTTTCTCTTTTAACATTTTGGAAGTAGATCTCCCTTCTAACTCTCTCCATTTTGTTGATAATATCAACATTTTTTCAATCATATCAATAGAGCATCCTAAATCAATTCCCACCAGAGAACTGATTTGTAGCAATGAGGGGTTAGC
The DNA here is from genome assembly GCA_021605145.1 of Aegilops bicornis. Classification (NCBI taxonomy): domain Eukaryota; kingdom Viridiplantae; phylum Streptophyta; class Magnoliopsida; order Poales; family Poaceae; genus Aegilops; species Aegilops bicornis. Next base: position 175,413,114 of record CM038670.1, on the reverse strand, counting down.
AAATTCAAAAATAGAATCCTTACCATAGTTATCCCTTTCTTCAGCTATGATCTTAGCCATCTCTTCTATTTTCTGATCTTCTTTTCCTTTGTTTCTGAGACTCCTTTTAATTTCCACTTCTTTTTCCTCTCCTTCTCTTCCCATTTCTTCCACACCATGAAGATCTGCCATTCTCTCTCCTAGAGTGCCAATTGATTCCTGACTGGCATTATAATCAGTTGGTTCATTGTATTTCCCCGATTCAGTTTCACTTTTCCTGTGCTGATTTTCCTTATCATAAACCTCCAAATCCATGTTAGCTAGCTCCATCTCATATTGCTCTCGTTAACTGCTTCTTGAACTAGCTTCTGAATCTCCTCTTGTTGCTGATTCAACTTCATCTGCATATTACAATGTTTATCTTCTAGCTCCTTCATTTTCTGCTCATTTTTAGCCCACAGAGCTTGATGTCTAGCTTTATCTTCTTCCAGGATCTTGACTTTGTTGAACAGAATGTCATTCTCCTTTTGCCACTTTCTCTTCTCATTATACATCTCATCCTGCCATTGCTGCATATTCTCCTCCATATGCATCTTCAACTTGTTAATTTTCCCATCCACTTCCTCACTTTGTTTGAGTGACAAGCATCCCAGTGAAATGGCCATGTGATCATATTCTTCCACCCTGGTTCTTTTCCTGTTGTCAGTCTCTCCTACTCCCTCTTCTGGGTTGAGTACACTTTCATTTTTCCTCTTCTCCTCCTTGTACCACCCCACTTCCACAACCATCTCTAGCTCCACACCAATCCTAAACATAAGCAGATCCGGGGCAGTGATTTCAACCTGGGGTGGGATTTTCTCTGCATCTCTAACCCCACATTTGACCCTGACTTTTTCTTCATTGATAGTGTTCATGTCTACTTCCAGCACAGGCCCCCTTTGCAGAGACTTCACACATACCCAAAAAGTGTCTCAAGCGATCAGGCACCTTACTTATCCTCACCCATACAACATGCATTTTCCCCACAGCTTGATGATCCAAAGACCAAGGCTGGACCTTGATGACCACCCAGTACCAAGCAGGTTAAAGTCATTGAATTTAGCCAGCTCTACCAATTTGGCCTTATTGGGGAATCTCATCATGAAACCAGCTTGTCCAAATTCCTTAACTCTCCACCGCCACCCCCAATCAAACATCTCTCCTGTGGCCTTAGTAAGTTCAGTTTCATTAATTTTCCCTTCTCTAACAATCACCATACCTGTGGATTGGTATGTTCAGCAACAAGCATGTCTTTATAACTTTGGACCAACAGAATTCCCAGCCCTTTGGCAGCATATCCAACATATTTTGGGACTGGTTTTATTTGTTTCAGCAAGTTGCATTCACTGGTGATGTGATTCTCCCTACCACAAACCAGACAGTGTCCCACTTTACACTCTCTGGTAGAGTGCCTAGGATCTTTGCATTTGCCACACCCCTGCTTAATGAATCTTTCCCCTCCCCTTCTACTCTCATCTAAATTGATCTGCCAGTTGTTTTTTCCTCCCATCTTCTTCATATCCATAGCAAGCTCAAGATCCCCTCTCCTATCAACTTTCTGCAAATTACCACTCTTCCCTTCCTCTCTCCTTAGGGTCTCCTTACTAGACTGGCCATCCACTGCTTTTCCAACAAATCTTTCAACATTCTCTAATTCACCTCCTTTCAATCCCTGAACTAACTGAGACAGCAGGGTTGCCAGCGATTCTTTGTTGAGCACTCTGATCCTTCTGTGACAACCCCTCTTTCTCTTTCTCCTTATCTGCTTCCGAGCTCTCTGCTCTGCCAGATTCCTTTTCACTTCTGCTATCCATCACCTCTTTCTTCCCTGTCTTGGCTTGCCATCTCAACATCTCGTCCTTATCTTCTGCATCAAATTCTGCTTCCTCTCCCTCTTCTCTGCCACTCCCATAATCTACGCCAAATCTACCCACACCTCTTCCCAAGCTGCCAAATTTGTCAGTCCTCACAAATCTCCCCCCAGACCGAAACCCTCCTCTTTCGCTGTGGTTGAATCTTCCTCTGGAAAAACCTCCCTCTCCACCACGGTTAAATCTAGGTCCTCCAAAACCTCTGCCAGGGTATCCGGCCATCTTTTCAGTAGATGGCGGCACGGTGGGGAGGGGGGGAAAACCTACCTGATGAGGTTGACTACCATCTCCCTCACCCCTTTTTATAGCATCCCACCCACCCACGTCTTCCTGGGCTGCGGTGTCCATCAGCCCACTGGGCCTCCATCCCGCCAAGCCCAACTACAGGTCCACATTAACATCATTCCCTATTGAGCCCCCAAAAATAATCAGGGGTCTCTCCATGATATTTTTCTCGCTTCTCATTTCTGCTTTTCCCATTGGGATGTCATTAACTTTAATTGAACCCCCATGAATCACTATATCTCCAAAATCCACCCCAACAAAATCATACCAGGGAGGAATAGGATGTATAGCATCCTTATTCATATGTTCACAGACTGTTTGTGCATCAATTCTACCATCACTACCACTATTGTCAACCAATACCTTTTTTTGCTTTTTTTGTTGATCTTATATGACCCATCCCCACCCCTCTCCAACCACTTTTTGCAGTCATCTGCAAACTGGGATTTTAACCCTTTGTTCTCATTAATTCTCCCCCGTAATCTAAAATTCCCTTTGAATCTTCCCATTTTAGCATCACCCACCTCAATTGAAGCAGTAGATGCCAAGTATTTGGGATTTGGACGCATACCTGACATGGATAAGATGGGATTCCCCTCCACCTCCGCCTCAGAGTCCTCACCGGCCAGCAACCAGAAACGACTCCCAGCCGGCGAGAACCCTACTGGCGGCGGGAGAGGGCTAAGAGGCGAGATGAACGCCTTGGGAAGCGAGGGGAGCGTCGAGGGAGGGTTGTTGGAGCCGCCATCGCCCTCCTGCGTCTTGGTGTTGTCGTCACCGCCCTCTCCTCCTCCTCGTCCTCCTCGATCACGATAGGAGTCCATCTGGACCCTGGGGCAGGAATCCCCATCACCGCCACCTGCGGCTGCGCCTGCCGCGGCAACAGCACCGACCCCCCCTGCGGCTGCATCGGCGGCGGCGCCCTCGGCTGGATCAGGCGATAGCGAAGGGAGCGGAACACTTTCCAGTTCTCCGCCGCACGGGATCCAGCGATTCCGCCTCCAGCATCGCCCAGAGGAGGACCCCCATCGCCGGCTGGCGGTCGTAGTTGGGGAAGCAGCGGAGGGTCTCTTCCCCCCTGAGCATATCCCGCACCATCTCGGAAGCGTCGTTGAGGGCCTTCGCCGTCGGAAACCAACGGTCGATCTCTCGCAGCCTCCCCATCAGCACCTCGTCGCCGGCCGCCAGCGCCCACATCTGCTGCTGGCGAGTCGTCATCGAACCCTAACTGCGCGGCGTCGAGACGAATTTGGAACGGATCTGCACGAGGAGGCGGTGGAGGAAGGTGGGAAAAGCCGATGCGTCGGCCAAATAACCCCACGCCCCTCCCCCTCGTCGCCATTAATTACCTCGGGAACCGCCCCCAAATCGCCCCACCCATCAACCGTCGCGAACCGCGCCAGGTGGCAGGGGAACGCCACCATCCGGCCCACCCTGATCTCCTCATCCTTCGGCCAGCTTCGGGCGTCCACCACCACCTCGTCGCCGTCGACGAGCTCCAGCCGCTGCCCCCGCCTGCGGATCGTACCCGACCGGAAGATCAGCAGCGCCGAGCCCAAGTGGGGCACATACTCGCATCGGACTCGCCGATCACGCGAAGCGCAGTGTCGCCGGAAGCGTCGTCGCCGCAGGGCGTGTCGCAGGGAGCGGCGGCAGCGCAGGTCACCGGCGGGACCCCTTCCGTCCTCCGAGCCTCTCGGCAGGCTCCCCGAGGTGGGCAGGACACGCCCGGCGCGTGGCCTCGCAGAGCGCCAGATGTCTGCGTGGCGTCGTGCTCGGAGCAGGGAGCCGTCGAGATCGTCTCGAACCGGAAGCCGTCGGCGGCGCCCGTGGACGGCGCCGAGGCAGCGGGAGCGGAGGAGTCGGCCGTGGTTGTGCTCCGTGTGGGCCGAAGGTGGCGTGGAGCCCCAGCGTGCGAGGCCTTGGCCAGCCAAAGGAACGGGTTCACGTGGCCTGCGCAGGGTAGGGAAGCAGCAGGATGTCTTGGCGGCGTCGTCGCCCGGCTTCGTGGACGTCGCCATCGTCGCCATGGCCATGCTCGTGCTAGCTCTTGTATGTCTCGGCAGGTTGTAAAAGAGACGGTATAAAGAAGTTGCTGTATGTGTTTCGGTCAGGTGTATTATAGGCTTGTGTGCGTGGGTGGGTCGATGAAGTTGCTGCTCCGCCAAGGCTGGCTCTGAACCGTGAGTTTTTTCTTTTGGAAAAGGCAGGAAAACCTTCGGCCTCTGCATTTGGGCAATGCATGCAACCACTTTAATAATTATTTAAAAAAAAACCTTATAAAATATAACAGTAGGACTGAATCCACCGTCTAAGCAATATTTGTCGCTACTCCTATCTAATTGATGAATGGATGCTTATAGTCTGGGCCTAATACTAAACAGACCTCGCAGCCAAACCAAGCCACCTGCCTGGTATGGGGCACCCACCGGTCCGACGCACACTCAGAGGCCGCCACTACCACCTGCCACCAATCCATCTTCAGAGTTGTGCTGATGCATCTACCTTGCCCGGTCTAGCTGCCGTCGACTCCACCACGACGCCAGACAACGTCATCCTCCCACGCGACTCCATCATCGCACATCAGACGCCTAATCTTCAGGGCGCCATGCCATCGAGATTCCTCGCCATCAATGAGTATGATGAAGCACCGCTCCACCAAAGATGTCGTCCACTGGTCCCTCGAGCTCGTGTACACCTCCAAGAATGACGCCCCCAAGGGGGAAACGACACAAGTGCGCCGTCGTCTTCTGATCTATCGATCTAGGGTTTCCCACGGAGGTAGCAGATAGTGGTCTAGAACTTCTCCACGACGATGCCTTCAAGAAGGGAACGACAACGTAGAGCGCCGCCATCGCCGACCTTGGCATCTAGCCAAGAGCAGGTTTTCACCCAGATCTGTTCGAAGAACTCCATCTAGCTTCTTGTGCACGGATCACCGCCTTCTTTGCCGGATATTAGACCAAAAGGATCCGGCCTCCGCCGCCTGACCGGCCGCGGTACCACCACGGTACCAAAGCAGCCAGCTTTGTCAGGCCCACTACGCTAGCCTGACGCCGCATACCAGACCCGTCGCCCCGCCAAAGCCCATCTAGGCCCGATGAGATTCAAGATTCCGGCCGCCACCACAGGGGCGCCTCCCTCGCCGGAAGGCCGCGCCGCTGTTGTCGCTGCCGCCATGTCCGCCGTCGGGATCCCGCGCCACCGGGTCACCGAAGTCCATGTCGCCACCAGCATGGGAGGACGTCACTGCGGACGAGGGAAGAAGACCCCGCCGCCGCCGTCACAGCCCACAGCCCGGGCTCGCCGGCGTGAACTCAGGCGGCGGCGGGAGGGAGAGACCAGGGTGAGGTGCCGAGGGCCGGCGGCGCAATTTCCCCTTGTCACCTAGGGTTGGCGATGCGGGGGTCGGGGGTTCGTGATCGGGGTTGGCCCCAAACGAGACCCACTCTGAATTGTGAGTTGCAACTTATTTTCTTTTAACCCAAACTAGCAAATTGGCCCTCACAAATCTGAGGGCATCATCTTTTCGCTATCGAAAATGCAAAGTATTTATTTTTTGGCAAGAGTAATTGGTGAAGATAGCAAAGTATTTATTTTTTGACAAAAGTAATTGGTGAACAATGTCAATTCTTGTTACAGATCCGAACACAGGCATCGACAGGGAAAGCTCGGTTGAAGTTGTTGCTCTTAGGTGTCCGGTGTTGATCGAAACGCGGCTTGATGATCTATTTATAGCAGGTTCCTTTCTGTTGTGTTTGTATTTGCGGTGTCTAATCGTTTGATTAGCTCAGGTGGGCGTGTGGAGATGTGTGTCCGGTGGATCTGTTTGGATCTGGTCATCGTTCGTCTATGTTTATGTGTATTCAGGTTGTATTCTTTCGATCTACACTGCTCTTCATCGGCGACGGTTGCTCTTTTGGTGCGCTGGTACTACGGGGCTTTAGCATGACGACTTCTCGTGTGTCTACGTTTACTACAACAAATTTTGTCCGGCTCCGGCAAGGAAGGGGACGCGCCTTCGGTCCGCTTTAGTGCTTGTAGTCGTCGTTAAGTGGTATGAGGATCTGGATGTGGTTTTTATTATTTCTGTTGTTCGTTGTACTGCCACGATCGAATACGAATAGATTAAGTTTTCTCAGAAAAAAGTAGAAATGTTTCGTAGGGCGTGTGCACCGTATAAAAAAACGAGGTGAGTGAGTGATGTACTTAGTACTTAGTCACACTGAAGAGCTCCCTGATGTCACAAGCACACAAGCTCAATCAGTTTACAACACTTCCCGTGATAGCACGGAGTTTAAAATAGGAGGTGGTTTCAAATAAGAAATTAACAAAAAAACTTGCTGTCATGAGTGCATGGCTCTAGAAACAAGAGATATGCAATGGACAATGTTGCCATGATCAAGCAACATTTCCAGCATCATTTTCCCTTGGCGGTTTTTCTCTTCTTGGACGCCTCTTTCCTCTTCTTCTCCATCTCCTTCTCTTTGGCCTCTCTTTCTCGTTTCTTCTTGGCCTCCTCCTCTCGCTTCTTCCTCTCCTTCTCGACCTTCGCCTTGAGCCTCTCCTCCTCTTTCTTTGCCTTCCTCATCCTTTCCTTCTCCATTCTCACCTCCTGTGGTGACACGCTCTTCCCCTTCCCTTGTACCCTGCCGGCCGCCTCGGCGTTCTCCATCGCCTTGGCCCTCTCGGCAGCCCTTCTTATTCTCCTTCCTTCCTCCATCTCGTAGGCGGCCAGGTTCCTTCTCAAGCGGAAGCAGGGCGTCTTCTCCGCCTCTTCTCTTCGCCTCTCCGCCTCTTCTCTTTTCCTCATCACCTGTCTCCGGCCCTCCTCCTCGGCCTGACGTCGTCGTCTAGCTGTGAGCCAGCACATGGTGATGCGATGAATTAGCTCTTTGAGACTAATGCTCAATTGCACTATCAATCAATGGTGGCTTATCTAACACCGATCTGCTGTACAAGCAAGTTTCTTGCTTATATATGGGCCGTGCTGGTCTCTGTGATGACTGATGAGTCTCAAAGTCGTTGTCAGTGACGGGGATTACGAGGTTAATTGTCGTCCGATAGATATATTAATGGTATCTAGCTAGACTGCCGGCCGTAGACTCGTTCAGGGTTGCATGCACGTACAGACGTACTCCTAGTGTTGCCAAACGGCGAGAATATGCAGTTTATGTTGTGTGATGATTCTTCCTTTTCTATTTTCTCACTGCAACGGCGTATGAGGTGTAACCGGTGATTTGGTCTAAAAAAACTGAACTGTGAATACAAACGTTGAGTTGGGCTAGGATGGGCCAGTCTGAGCCTTCGAGTAACTTTCTACCAGTGTTCTGCGAACATTATTACCGTTGTCTAATGGAGAAAATATTGGCTCCATAAAAGCATCTACATCCGACTTGGCAAATTCGGCCCACTATACGCCCGGCCGCGTCCGCCGGTCCATCATATGTTGCCCCGCACATCCACATACCTCAAATGCCGATTCTCAAATCCATACAATTCATGCACTTAGATCATACGATACAAATTATCCGAATTTAACAATTTGAAACAAAGCAAAGCAAATCATAGTTCAACAAACCGGACATGCTAGAACAAAATCCATGTCCGAACGTGACGATGGCTTGCTTGTTGGATCACTGGCCGGACGACATCCATGCCACCTGCTCCGAGCCCATACTTGGGTCCTGCTTCGCATGCATCCTTGTGTTGGGGAACGTAGTAATTTCAAAAAAATTCCTACGCACACGCAGGATCATGGTGATGCTTAGCAACGAGAGGGGAGAGTATTGTCCACGTACCCTCGTAGACCGAAAGCGGAAGCGTTAGAACAACGCGGTTTATGTAGTCGTACGTCCCCACGGCCCGACCGATCAAGCACCGAAACTACGGCACCTCCGAGTTCTAGCACACGTTCAGCTCGATGACGTCCCTCGAACTCCGATCCAGCCGAGTGTCGAGGGAGAGTTCCGTCAGCACGACGGCGTGGTGACGATCTTGATGTTCTACCGTCGCAGGGCTTCGCCTAAGCACCGCTACAGTATTATCGAGGTGGACTATGGTGGAGGGGGGCACCGCACACGGCTAAGAGATCCAAGGGATCAATTGTTGTTGTGCCTAGAGGTGCCCCCTGCCCCCGTATATAAAGGAGCAAGGGGGGAGGGGGCGGCCGGCCTAGGAGGGGCGCGCCAAGGGGAGTCCTACTCCCACCGGGAGTAGGACTCCCTCCTTCCTTGTTGGAGTAGGAGAAGGGGAAAGAGGGGGAGAGGAAGAAGGAAAAGGGGGCTGCGCCCCTTGTCCAATTCGGACCAGAGGGGGGGCGTAGGCCTCCTTCCTTTTGGCATCTCTCCTCTATTCCCGTATGGCCCAATAGGGCCCATATACTCCCCGGCGAATTCCCGTAACTCTCCGGTACTCCAAAAAATACCCGAATCACTCGGAACCTTTCCGAAGTCCGAATATAGTCGTCCAATATATTGATCTTTACGTCTCGACCATTTCGAGACTCCTCGTCATGTCCCCGATCTCATCCGGGACTCCGAACTCCTTCGGTACATCAAAACTCATAAACTCATAATAAAACGGTCATCGTTAAGCGTGCGGACCCTACGGGTTCGAGAACTATGTAGACATGACCTAGAACTATTCTCGGTCAATAACCAATAGCGGAACCTGGATGCTCATATTGGCTCCTATATATTCTACGAAGATATTTATCGGTCAAACCGCATAACAACATACATTATTCCCTTTGTCATTGGTATGTTACTTGCCTGAGATTCGATCGTCGGTATCCAATACCTAGTTCAATCTCGTTACTGGCAAGTCTCTTTACTCGTTACGTAATGCATCATTTCGTAACTAACTCATTAGCTACATTGCTTGCAAGGCTTATAGTGATGTGCATTACCGAGAGGGCCCAAAGATACCTCTCCTACAATCGGAGTGACAAAACCTAATCTCGAAATACGCCAACCCAACATGTACCTTTGGAGACACCTGTAGTACTCCTTTATAATCACCCGGTTACGTTGTGACGTTTGGTAGCACCCAAAGTGTTCCTCCGGTAAACGGGAGTTGCATAATCGCATAGTTACAGGAACATATATAAGTCATGAAGAAAGCAATAGCAACATACTAAACGATCAAGTGCTAGACTAACGGAATGAGTCATGTCAATCACATCATTCTCCTAATGATGTGATCCCATTAATCAAATGACAACACATGTCTATGGTTAGGAAACATAACCATCTTTGATTAATGAGCTAGTCAAGTAGAGGCATACTAGTGACTATATGTTTGTCTATGTATTCACACATATATCATGTTTCCGGTTAATACAATTCTAGCATGAATAATAAACATTTATCATGATATGAGGAAATAAATAATAACTTTATTATTGCCTCTAGGGCATATTTCCTTCAGTCTCCCACTTGCACTAGAGTCAATAATCTAGTTCACATCACCATGTGATTTAACACCAATATTCACATCTGTATGTGATAATACCCATAGTTCACATCGTCATGTGATCAACACCCAAAGGGTTACTAGAGTCAATAATCTAGTTCACATCGTTATGTGATTAACAACCAAAGAGTACTAAGGTATGACCATGTTTTGCTTGTGAGAGAAGTTTAGTCAACGGGTCTGTCGTGGACTTGTCACGGCAGATGTCCTCATGAAAGGATTTAGTCGTAGGGCCATCGTACGTGTTTACCTAGAGAGGTTAAAGCGGACACAAGACACGGGAATTATACTGGTTCGGCCCCTTCAATGAAGGTAAAAACCTACGTCCGATTGTGATGTGATTGATATGGTTTCGCGACTAGGGAGCAATAGCTTTGCCTTAGCCTCGAAATCTCTGTCCCTAACTTCGCCTTGGGTCGTCCCCTTATATATCTGGATGGACGCCTTGGCTGGTTTCTGAAGTCCCAATCCGGCTCATGCAAGAGTCCGCTTGATCTCTCCTTTCTTGTCTTACAACCCAAGTTACAATACTAAGGCGGTTTACATAAATGGACCTTAAGTCGCCTCTGGGCTCGGGGCCTCCTTCGTGAGCCTGGATCATGGTCGAGGGTAAACCGGCCCCTCCGAGGCGGTTCACACTCGATGGTTGTGTCCCCAACATTAGGCCCCAGATTGACCTGAACCGGTTCAAGTCAATTTTCAACACCTTCAGGAGCCTCTTTGATCTTCTTTCATATTTTGTAAACCGCCATCCGCTTGAACCGCCGTGACGTCATCCTCCGATTTCCATGTCAGAGCACCTTGACGTCATCTTTAATAAAGAAATCCAAACAGTAAGATTCCCTTCATTTAATGCTATCCCGGAAATCGAGGCGGCCGCTGCACCGTCCACCGCTTTTGACTCCTTGATTCTCGCGCCCGTTGATTGCTCCGGTCCCTTATAAATAGACCGGTCGCCCCTTTCTCTTCTTCTTCCGCTCTTCTTCTTCCTCGCGACGCTCTAGCCCTGAAGCTCCACCGTCAGCTGACCTTCGAACGGCAACCGTCATTTGGGCGCTGCATCAACCTGACCGTGTCAGAGTTTTGGCGCTCCTCCGCGGTTTCCGCTCGTCGAGTAAGGTTCCTCTCAAGCCCTAGATCCCATCTGTAGATCATGTTCATCGCGCAGTTCATATCAGTTTCCTCTCACTTGCTCCGCCATGGCCGTACACCTCAGCCATACCGTGCATCTTGTATGAGTGACTGCTCCGCCGTTCCTTGAACTCTTTATGCACCCTTCCTTTTGTTCGGATCCACGAGTTTAGAATATCTGAACCCTCCTGCTCTTTATGAAGGTTTGCATAGGTCATAAAGTTTTTCTTACTAGAGCTTCGGTAGATCCTGATTACCTCCATTCATATGTGAAAACTGTTTCATCCATACTTAGTAGACTTTCCAACTCTGCCTTTTTTCGGCGGTTTAACTTTCGATAGCTAATCCGTCACTCCATTAGTCCTCGATCAAACCGGGCAGGGAAGCCGGATGCTGAATCACCGGTTTAACAATGTATGATATGCCTGAACCGTTTAATGGTAAACCGTCTCTTCCTTTCTTTCGCAGCTTAGTCGTCCGGAATGGCTCCTCAATTTCTTTGCTTGCAATCGGTCCGGTCCAAAATCACCGAGACGCAGCTCAACGGCTACGTCACCTGCTGGCGGTTTGGCTCCAAAAGACGTCCTCCATTGGCGTGTTCCGGAGGGCGAAGTTTCTCCCGAATCATGAGCGGGGGAAGTAATCGTGTTTATGCAGCACCTAGACCGGGGTTACGCCGCTTTGGTTCAAAGTTTTTCCGGGCGTCCTTGCCGGTTGCAACTCCATCCGCAGGATATCGGTCCGAATTCCGTTTCAAACATATGCAACTTTCAAGTCTTCTGTGAAGTCTATCTTCAAGAAGAACCGTCTGTGGAATTGTTCCGGGATTTTTTTCATTTGAACCGTCGCACAGAATTTTCTGATGGTCCCAACACGGAGCTGGGCGGTGTTTCAATTCGTAAGAGGAAGGAAGCCGATTTCCCTCACGCCAAGCACCACAGCCATCCAAAGGATTGGAACCAAACTTGGTTCTATTGCCGTAACACCGCTACCGCCAATGAAAACCCCTTGCCGGGCTACCGTCCTCACCGGCTCAAGAACCATCATCCATCGCCTTCACGCTTAACCGCCACGGAACGGAAAAACTTGGCGCCACAAATAATCAAGCTCCGGGCTCTAATGGCCAATGGCTTAACGGCGTGGATCTTGTGCGTTCTTTGGGTCTCTTAGGCGATGTTGCCAGCGCCGCCGGCCCGGATTGATGCTGCAGTACACGGCAGCCTCAAAGATCCTCAAAAGGCGTCACGAGCTACCCATAACCGAACAGGAGACCACCGAGATCGTCAAGAAGATGCTCGATGAGCCAATCTCCGTCTGCAGCCTCACGGGTTGGCTCCATTTTGTGCCGCCAACAAACCGCCGGTGATAAGCTCTTCTTCTTGTCTTTCGTGCTCGCAATATCTGTTGACATATGCTAATGCTTACCGCTTCCCGTGCTGAGAGCTCATTCCGAAACGCACCGCATCGATCCGGGCGCCACGTGCAAAATCCAAGGCCACTAAGAGAATCGGCAAGAAAAACCACCGAGTCCTCTCGAATCACGGAGGGCGAAGAATCGAAGCCGAGGTAAAATTTTGACATTTACAAGGGAGCCGCCATAAACCGGCCTTCCGCTTTGTATTTCTTCTTGCATATGCTTGGCCTCTTTACCTTCTTTTTACCGACACTTTTTCTTCCCGGGATGATCTTTGAAGCCGGTCATGCCAATCCTGTTGAGGTAATCCTTCTTTCTTCCGAATCTGAGCTTGCGCTGTTAAGAGAATTAAATCGCGCCGTCCGGAAAGTGAAAAAATACCATTCCTGTGCTTATTTGAATCCAAATCTTTTCTTGAAGACACAGAGATCAAGAGCGCCAGTACAACCCGCAAGACATGGTCAACAGGTTACCTCAGCCGGTTTACCAGACACACCAATCCGGAAGCGTCGTCCAGAGGTGACTTGTTCTCCTGAAAAGCGTTATCCCTTAAAAGGTTTCTTCCGATGTTCTCTCAATCCGTCTGACTCGAATTATCAGGCTTCTTCCAACTCGTCTTGCGGTTCATCCACCACACAGCTGCCTCCGCTGAACATCGCCGCAGGGTACGTAATTGCTGTCTGTCAATTCGATTCCCTATTAATTTGGTCAATTTGTCTTGATCCCGCTCAACATTGCAGCACCAAGGCTCGTTTGAGCAAGAAAGCGAAAACTCTTGATCCTACTCCGGATGGTGATCCGGAAAAACCCCTGAACAGCCACAAAATCCTGAAGCCGCCAAGGAAAGCTCTGGCGAGTTGTACAAGGATAATCTGCTGACCCGGAAAAGCTGAACCGGAGGTCCAAGTGGAAACCTCACAGCCTGCTCCACCAAACCCGTCCACCGAGCGGATCGTGACCATTGAACCGCCGAGCCAAAGCAAGACGACATCAAGCCCAAACAAGACCGCTGAAAATGACGATGTTCTTGTGACAGTCTTGGCTACACCGCTCCTAGCCAACCGGTCGCTTTAGCCAAACATAGCATCAAAGAAAGTTCCACTACTATCGGCAAAGGCAAGGGAAGATCGACATGTCTGCTTACGACAATTTCTCCGCCCAAGAACTTCATTCGGCTTTCGAACGGCTTTACACAAGCCGTGACCTTGAAGCCGGTCTAGTAAATCGCATGAAGGACCGCTATGAGGTAATAATTTGACCTTTCTCATCTTTTCACTGCATAGTAGCCCCAAAGGGTCGGTTTAATTTTGCAAAGTTAAACCGGACTTAAGTTGCATCTCCTTAGCGAATTTAGATCAACTAGCCATTAGCCCCCAAGTGCCAAGTTGAATACTTGTATTAAACTTGGGACTTGTATAATGAAACCACTAATATGCTTTATTTGTCATCAGAATGAAATACACCGATAAGTTGTGCAACTCAAGGACCTCCAAACCAATCTGAAACCCAAATAGCGAAGCCGCCAAAACCAAGGATGAGCTAAAGACCGCCTGACCACCATGGAACAGCTGAAGGAGTGGTACAAATCCGAAGCGGGTCAACTGGGACACCGAAAAAAGCCGGTTTAATAAAGCAGGCGGAGGAAGCGGAGGCAGCCCTTAAACCGGTGATCAAGAGCTTACGGACTCAAACGCCAAGTGCATGCCATGACCTCTGCCGTCTTTGGTAAGTAAATTTATCTTGAATATGCTTGTGCTAACGCTTCCGCCCGGTTTAACTTGGGCTGTCTAAATCTGGTGCGAGCAAGCGTATTGCTCATCCGGTTACGGCGTGCGAAAAAAAGCTCAAGGCTTCATACACCTGATTGAACAGCTTTATACGGCGCCCAGGGCCATATGCGCCACTTCATACGACAACACGGCGCCGTCCACGATCGTGGAGATCTTTGGACCGGCTGTCCATGATTCCGGACAGCTTGAAGAGATGAAGCGATCCGCAGCCGGCTGGCGCCTGCGCTCGACTCGTGCCAAAGGCATGGATAGCGGATCTTGATCCGCCGACATAGCTAAAGGTTTTCCCAGCGCTCAAGAGAACGGCGAAGCCTTCGATAACGATGCCACTCAAACGGATTACAAAGGAAATGCGTTCATTGGCGAAGTCAACCGGCGGAAGCCAATCTGGAAGTTCACCGATCTTTTATGACGCAAACAACAAACGGGTGGATTTTGTCATCCGGAAGTGCAGAGCCTGATTCCTCCAATCCGTAAGCACACTTACGCCCCGACGTTGATCCGGCTGAGCCGATAAGTGAAGAAGCTGTCTTCGTGCCTTAACCCGGATTGACCTGGTCTACCAATGACTTCCGGGCTTTGGGTGAAGAAGAAGAGGAAGCTGATCCGACGCCAGGCGTCGTGCCCTCCACCTCGCGCCAACCCGGGGAAGCAGCGTAATCCGCCAAGCCGGGCGACATATTCACATTTTCAAGGCATAACTTTGCGTGAAACGCCGAGCCTCAAAAGGCTTTGTAATAGGATAGCAAGTGTCTTTCTTTGAACAATGCCGGTATAATCGCAAATCAGTAAACTTTTGCATGACAAGACGGGACCCGTTGGCTTTCTAGTAAATCCTGCAACATATTTTGCCTGCAATCACAAGTTCTTAAACCGCCTTGGCGGTTGACGCCGCTAGCCAAACTGATACCGATATATTGATATGATATAATACCGAGGTATATGATCAAAGCTATGTGATACGAACATACCTGCCAGTATTAAGCACACAGTTGGCTTTAATCAAACGCGAAGTGAAAACCTTCTGCGTATAAAACCGATTTACCGTGTAAATCATGTCGGGCATGATAAGCCCCTGTTACTCCATAGTGGGATGTTAACAGCAAAATCAAACCGGAACAAAAAATCGCCAACTTTTTTTTAAAAAAGGTATTGAATGCGGAACATAAATCCGGTTTAAAGAATTTTGTCGGTTTAAGAAGGCCAACAAAAACCAAATGACAGGCCTAAAGACCCCATGGAAGCAAAATCAATGAGGAAAATCACTTTGCAAGGAAAGGCTGCACTGAGCCGGATCAGATGGCGTTACCATGGTCGGACATGACCAAGCCCCCTATACGGTGTAGCGGTGGTTCAAGTCAGCCAGTCCCTAATCGAACTCGTGGCATGACGCCGATCAAATGGCATTGCGATGGTTCGGGTTCACCAAAGCCCCCAAGTGATTCTATGGCCTTAGGCCGACCAAGAGGTGTGTTGGTTCAGACGTGACCATGCCCCCAAATGATCTGGTGGCTTTACCGCCAAGAGGTGTTGCATTGGTTCGGACACGACCAAGCCCCCAAATGACAAAAATTTCTAACAACAAAGCCAAGGGTTAAACCGGAGGCCGCTTTACGACATCATCTCCATGTACCCAAACCGGTCCTTTTGTACAGAACAGATACCCCGCTTTAGCCGAGGATCCGGTTTATTGCTTTTATTCATAATATATAGATCGTCTTGATATGTACATAAGTGGAGCCAATGGCTCAAGTATAATAAGGTCAAGATGAGCTATGTTCCATGGCTGTTGGTCTCCTCCTCGGCGTGCGTGAGTCTTTTCGCTCTCGAACATCAATCGATAGTAGGACCCGTTATATAGAGCCTTCATCGACCACAAAAGGCCCTTCCCAAGGTGGGGATAACTTGTGCATATCTTTACGATCTTGAATGAGCCGTAGCACCAAGTCTCCTTCTGAAGGTTCTGGTTTTAACCCGCCGGCTGTGATACCGATTTAAGGTCCTCATTGGTAAACCGCCGAAGCGAGCTGCTGCCATATCGCGCTTCTTCGTCCGGTCGATCCAAATCATCTTGCCGTGCTGCCTCGCTATCTCTGTCTCAACATAAGCTGCTACTCGGGCGAGTCGTGACGGATATCCTTTGGGAAGGACCGCCTCCGCTCCATAGACCATAAAGAACGGCGTGTATCCGGTGGATCGGTTGGGGTAGTATTTATACTCCATATCACTGATGGTAGCTCTTCCACCCAACACCCCGGCGTCCTTTCTAAAGGGACCATAAGCCGGGGTTTGATACCTTTCAAAATTTCCTGATTAGCTCGTTCCGCTTGACCATTGGATTGCGGGTGGGCTACGGAAGAAACATCAAGCCGGATGTGCTCCCGTTCACAAAATTCCTTCATAGCTCCTTTGGACAAATTGGTGCCATTATGCAGTGATGATACTGTGCGGAAACCCAAACCGGAAAATCACCCGCTTGATGAACTGAACCGCCGCGTGGCGCATCACACTTGCTAACAGGCTCTGCCTCGACCCACTTTGTAAATTTATCCACCGCTACCAACAGGTGGGTCTTTTTGTCCTTGGATCGCTTGAAAGGTCCAACCATATCCAGCCCCAAGTCACAAACGGCCAAGTAATTGGAATCATCCTCAATTCTTGGGCTGGCACATGAGCACGCCTGGAGAACTTTTGGCAACCAGCACACCGTCTGACCAGATCCTCCGCATCAACATGGGCAGTCAACCAATAGAAGCCATGGCGGAACGCTTTGGCCACTGTGGATTTTGAACCGGCGTGGTGACCACAATCCCCTTCATGAATCTCCGTAATATCTCACGGCCCTCTTCGGGGGACACACAACGCTGAAACGCCTCGACACGCTGCGGCAGTGCAACTTCGCCGTTAACAATGGCCATAGACCGAGACGCCGAACTATCTGCCGGGCCAACGTCTCATCCTCCGTAACTCGCCCGATTCATGTATGCCAAATAAGGGACCGTCAATCCGGAATGATGTGCAAGGCCGCCACCAATTGAGCCTCTGGATCAGGGATAGCCAAATCAATTTCATCAGGCAGCTTAACTGACGGCTTATGCAGCACGTCAAGGAAAACGTTGGGCGGGACCGGCTTACGCTGGGACCCCAGCCGGCTCAAAGCATCAGCCGCCTCGTTCTTCCGACGATCCACATGGTCCACCTGGTACCCCTTAAAATGTCCTGCAACAACATCCACTTCCCGACGATATGCAGCCATGAGTGGATCTTTGGAGTCCCAAGTGCCGATACCTGCTGGGCCACTAAGTCCGAATCACCAAAGCATTTAACCCGGTGAGGTTCATTTCTCAGCCATCCGGAGGCCATGGAGCAAAGCCTCATACTCAGCTGCATTGTTAGTACAAGGGAACATTAGGCGGAGAACATAAATGTAACTTATCACCTCGTGGGGAAGTTAATACGACTCCAGCCCCGAGCCTTCCAATTGCTGGATCCATCAAAATGGATGGTCCAATAGGTGTGATCCGGCTTCTCTTACGGTGCTTGCAACTCCGTCCAATCATTAATGAAATCCACAAGTGCTCGAGACTTTATAGCCGTCCTGTGGCACATATTTTAAACCGTATGCCCAAGCTCTATAGCCCACTTAGCAATCCGCCAGTTGCTTCCGGTTCAAGATGATATCGCCTAAAGGAGCCGAATCACCACCGTGATAGGGTGCCCTTGGAAATCTTGCTTGACTTCCGGCCATAAAAACCCCATATACCAGCTTACGCCAATGTGGATATCTTTGTTTAGATTCAATGAGGACCTCATCGATGTAGTAAACCGTCACGAACGGATACTCCTTCCCTGCCTCCTTGCGCTCCACCACGATGGCCACACTCACCGCCCTAGCATTAGCGACAACATATAACAGAGCGGCTCCTGTCAATAGGGGCAGCAAGAACAAAGGGTTGGCCACCGCCGCTTTAAGTCCGCTTAATGCCTCATCAAGAATTGAACTCCGCATTTAATTGATCCGTCTTCTTCAAAGATCTGGTACAAAGGGATGGCCTTCTCTCCTAGGCGCATCGATAAACCGGCTTAGCGCAGCAACCCGGCCTGCCAAGCGTTGGACATCGTTGATGCACTTTGGCTTGGCTAAGGAGGTGATAGCTGTAATTTTCTCCGGATTGGCCTCAATCCCCCGGTTAGACACGAGGAAACCCAACAATTTGCCTGCTGGAACACCAAAGACGCACTTGGCGGGGTTGAGCATCATCTTGTACCCCGCAAGTTGTCGAAGGTTTCCTTAAATCCTCAATCAATGTTTCCTTCTGCCTTGATTTCACCACGATATCATCCACGTAAGCGTGCACATTACGGCCGATCTGTTTATGCAAACAATTACATGCATAGCCGATAAGTTGCCTGGCGCTCTTGAGCCCAAAAGGCATGGACACATAGCGTAAGGCTCCAAAGGGGTGATAAACGCCGCTTTCTCCTGGTCCTGAACCGCCATCTTAATCTGATGATAACCGGAATACGCATCCGTAAAACTCAAACGCTCACAACCCGCCGTCGCATCAATAATCAGATAAATGCGGGGGAGGTCTAAAGGATCTGCGGGACAAGATTTTTTAAGATAAGTGAAATATACGCACATGCGCCAAGTTCCATACTATTTAAAGACCAGAAACGAGTTGGCGAGCCACTCTGGATGAAAGACTTCAATGATAAACCCTGCTGCCAACAGCTTAGCAACTTCTTCTCCGATGGCCTTGCGCCTTTCCTCATTAAACCGCGCAGTAAACTGTTTTACCGGTCTGTATTTCGGGTCAACATTAAGAGTGTGCTCAGCGAGCTCCTCGGTACACAGCATGTCGACGGCTTCCATGCAAAATGTCCCGATTCTCACGGATGAACTTCGATGAGCGCTTTCCTATTTCGGATCCAGTTGGCACCGATGGTGAACTGTTTGGACGAATCGCGGGCACAAAATCAACAAGCTTCGTCTCACCACCGATTTGAACTTCAAGTCCGGATCATGCTCTGTAGTTGGCTTCTTCAAAGGGGTCATATCTGCCGGATCAACATTATCTTTATAATACTTTAACTCTTCCGTGGCACAAACCGACTCGCGTAAGCCGCATCACCTTCCTCGCACTCTAGAGCGATCCGCGGCTCCCATGAACCGTTATCGTTCCTTTGTGACCCGGCATCTTCAGCTGTAAATAAACATAACAGGCCGTGCCATAAATTTAGCATAAGCCGCCGCCCAAAGAGGGCGTGGTAAGGGCTTTGAATCTTTACCACCTCAAACGTCAACGCTTCGTTGCGGAGTCATGTTCGTCCCCAAAGGTCACCTCGAACAATCTTACCGACCGGGTACGCTGACTTACTGTGCACCACTCCGTGGAACACCGTCTTTGGACGGCCTAAGATGCCTATCTGTTAACCCCATACGTCGGAAAGTCTCGTAGTACGTGATGTTGATGCTGCTTCCTCCATCCATAAGAACCTTGGTAAACTTGTACCCTCCTACCGGGGTGCCACCACCAAGGCTAATCGACCCGGATTGTAAACCCGGGAGGATGATCCTCTCTGCTCCACACAATCGGCCGCTCGGACCAACAGAGGTAATGCGGCGCCGCCGTTCAACCACACCGACCGCCCGCCTCTGGAGCTTTCGGTCCCGTCGGTCCAAACTGGTGGTAATGACGTGGTATCGCCCCCATTCAACCGCTTTGGGTTGCTCGATAACCCGATCGCTGCTTTGTTGATTATAGCCCCTTGGTTCTCGATTGCTCGACACTGATTATTCTCGATTGGCTTGCCCGGGATTACCACCGAATCCCGGCCGGAATTTCCTCCATCGTAACCCGGGCGGATCCGGAACCGCCGCCGTCCCTTGATCATACCGGAAAGAGTTGGAATTTTAAACTCCTGCATAATATAACAATCCTTCCAAAGGTGGTTCACGGCATTCTCCTTCGTCCCATGCTTCGGACAAGGTTGATTTAATATGAAGTTCAAACGATCCGGATTATGACCGCCCGGTTTGATCGCCTGCCTCGGCCACCGACCCTTATCCTGCGCATTGGTGTTGGCTACGAAACCCGTGTTGCCGTTAAGCTTTGCGTTTGTTCCTCCATTGCTCGCCGAATGGTGCGGCCGACCTCGGAGCTGCCGTTCGCTTTTCCCTTCCCCTTCATCATTATCAGATTCGGGATCCTTGGTACTATCGTAATCAGCGTATTTTACCAACACGCCCATTAGAGTGCCCATGTCATGGCAAAAACGCTTCATGCGACCCAGCTTCAATTTCAGTGGCTCGAACCGGCAATTGGCTTCCAAGGTCAAGATCGCGGAATCAGGGTTGATCCGGTCTGAAGAATGTAAAACTTCCAAAACGCGGCGCACCCAATGGGTTGTTGACTCTCCCTCTGCCTGGACACAAGCTGCTAGATCCACCACCGACATGGGCTGCTTACAGGTGTGTTTGAAATTTTGGATGAACCGGGTCCGCAACTGGGCCCACGAGTTGATGGAGTTGGGCGGTAAGTTTTTTAACCAAGTCCGGGCCGTACCTTCCAGCATCATTGTGAAGTATTTCGCACATGCGGCTTCATCCACGTCCAGCATCTCCATGGCCATCTCGTAGCTTTCTATCCACGCCTCTGGAGCCAAGTCGGCAGTATAATTCGGCACCTTGCGTGGCCCTTGAAGTCCTTGGGCAATCGCACGTTGCGCAAAGCGGGGACAAGGCAAGGCACCCCCAAAGAGCCGGACGTGACCCCTGGTTCGAAGGGGGTCGGTTGAACCGGTGCGGGCGGATGATCCTCTGCTTGTGCTATTAACTCGGCCTCCCTGCGGGCCCTGGCGCGGTCCACTACCACTTGAGCATCTTCAAAGCCGCCTGCCGGATTGTTGCCGCGAGGCGGACCACGCTGCGCATTGCTCGATACGGCCGGTTCATCGATGCGTCGGGTGTAGCTCCGGCTCGGGCTGGGGGTGGAGTGGATCCGATCTCGATCTGCAAAGTACGCTTCTTCCGAGCCAAGGCCGCCCCGAGGAGCTCCTTAACCCGGCGTGTCTCCACCGCCTACGGTGAATCGCCTTCAATTGGAATCGCCTCCAACCGTGCCGCTGCTGCCACGAGGTTATCCATCGGGTTGGAGTAGTGACCGGAGGTGTCTGCACGGTCCGGGCGCAGCGGTTTGACGGCGAGGTAGATCTATCATACGGGCTGAACTGTGCGGCTGTCCAGTGCTTCCGCCGGCTTACCAATGGCGGCGGATTACTGGTCCTCGCCCCTCGGGTATTGAAAAGCTCCTTCCCTCGAAAATGTAAGGTAAACGGGACTGTACTTCCTCTTCATGACTTCATGTGACGCGCTCGTCCACTGAGCCTATAAGCTCACAGATCCAAAGCGGCCCGTTCACGCCATCCTTTCGCCCGCTGCTGCCGAGTCCGCTTTAGCATTAGTGATCTGTTCCCTCACCTTTGCAATCTCCGCGTTGTGCGAGTCCTGATCCGTGGATTAGCTTCCGCCAAGAGCACAGCTAACGCGTCAAGAGCTCGATAAAACTTGAGCGGCGGGCGACAGGCCTCCTTCCCGGCTGCCATCATCGTTGTTGAACCGGCGACCGGGGCGCCGCGATCGAGGAGTGAAGCGCCATCACAGACCGCCATGAAGATCCCAACACGGTGGGGTAGATCGTGGGGTCCTAATACTCTCTCCGTCGGAACAACCCCGATCCGCCATCTCGTAGCTGGTATAGAGACTCGGTTTCTCCGGCCGACGATTCGTCGCCAGAGTAGACAACAGGCCATTACCAGATGCTGATCCGTCCTCGTAGTCTCCGTGGACGACTCCCACGAAACATGCTCGATCACGGTTTAGCTGAGGCAGGACTCTTCTTCGCCTGCTGAGCCGTCTCGACGAGGTCAGTGCAGACGTCCGGCCCAGGCTCCGGCTCGCCGATCTTGCCGATAAACACATGTATGCCGCCAAAGGGGACCCGGTACCCGTACTCAACCGAGCCGGCCTCGGGGCCCCAGTCCGCATCGTCGATGTAGAGTTTGCCGCGACGACTCTTAGTCATCTGGCCCACCGCATAGCCTTCGAGTCCTTCGAACTTGCCCTCTAAGATCAACAAACCATCGTGCGATAGCCCCACGGTGGGCGCCAACTGTCGTGGACTTGTCACGGCAGATGTCCTCATGAAAGGACTTAGTCGTAGGGCCATCGACGTGTTTACCTAGAGAGGTTAAAGCGGACACAAGACACGGGAATTATATCGTTCGGCCCCTTCAATGAAGGTAAAAACCTACGTCCGGTTGTGATGTGATTGATATGGTTTCGGCGACTAGGGAGCAATAGCTTTGCCTTAGCCTCGAAATCTCTGTCCCTAACTTCGCCACGGGTCGTCCCCTTATATATACGGATGGGCCTTGGCTGGTTTCTGAGAGTCCCAATCCGGCTCATGCAAGAGTCCGGCTTGATCTCTCCTTTCTTGTCTTACAACCCAAGTTACAATACTAAGGCGGTTTACATAAATGGACCTTAAGTCGCCTCTGGGCTCAGGGCCTCCTTCGTGGGCCTGGATCATGGTCGAGGGTAAACCGGCCCCTCCAGGGCGGTTCACACTCAGTAGTTGTGTCCCCAACAGGGTCTGTCACATACAGAGCCGTATGTATTTTGCAAATATTCTATGTCTTCAATGCTCTGCACGAAGCTACTCTAGCTAATTGCTCCCACTTTCAATATGTATCCAGATTGAGACTTAGAGTCATCTGGATTGGTGTAAAAGCTTGCATCGATGTAACTCTTTACGACGAACTCTTTTATCACCTCCATAATCGAGAAACATCTCCTTAGTCCTCACTAAGGATATTTTTGACCGTTGTCCAGTGATCTACTATTAGATCAAAATTGTATTCCTTTGCCAAACATAGAGCAAGGTATACAATAGGTCTGGTTCATAGCATAGCATACTTTATAGAACCTATGATTGAGGCATAGGGAATGACTTTTCATTCTCTTTCTATCTTCTGCCGTGGTCGGGCTTTGAGTCTTACTCAATTTCACACCTTGCAGCACAGGCAAGAACTCTTTCTTTGATTGTTCCATTTTGAACTATTTTAAAATCTTGTCAAGGTATGTACTCATTGAAAATCTTATCAAGCGTCTTGATCTGTCTCAATAGATCTTGATGCTTAATATGTAAGCAGCTTCACTGAGGTCTTTCTTTGAAAAAATCCTTTCAAACACTCCTTTATGCTTTGCAGAATAATTCTACATTATGTCCGATCAATAATATGTCATTCACATATACTTATCAGAAATGTTGTAGTGCTCACACTCACTTTCTTGTAAATACAGGCCTTTCCAAAAGTCTGTATAAAACCATATGCTTTGATCAACTCATCAAAGTGTATATTCCAACTCCGAGATGTTTGCACCAGTCCATTGATGGATTGCTGGATCTTGCACATTTTGTTAGCACCTTTAGGATTAGCAAAACCTTCTGGTTGCATCATATACAACTCTTCTTTAAAAAATCCATTAAGGAATGCAGTTTTGACATCCATTCGCCAGATTTCATAAAATGTGCCAATTGCTAACATGATTCAGACAGACTTAAGCATCGATACGAGTGAGAAAATCTCATCATATTCAACACCTTGAACTTGTCGAAAACCTTTCGCAACAAGTCGAGCTTAGTAGATAGTAACACTACTATCAGTGTCCGTCTTCCTCTTGAAGATCCATTTATTTAACATGGCTTACTGATCATCGAGCAAGTCAATCAAAGTCCATACTTTGTTCTCATACATGGATCATATCTGAGATTTTATGGCCTCAAGCCATTTCGCGGAATCTGGGCTCATTATCGCTTCCTCATAGTTCAGAGGTTCATCATGGTCTAGTAACATGACTTCTAGAACACGATTACTGCATTACCACTCATGCGGATCTTACTCGAAGACCTACGAGGGTAGGTAGCAACTTGATCTGAAGTTTCATGATCATCATCATTAACTTCCTCACTAATTGGTGTAGGAATCACTCGAACTGACTTCTGTGATGAACAACTTTCCAATTTGGGAGAAGGTACAATTACCTCATCAAGTTCTACTTTCCTCCCACTCACTTCTTTCGAGAGAAACTCCTTCTCTAGAAAGGATCCATCTTAGCAACGAATAACTTGCCTTCGGATCTGTGATAGAAGGTGTACCCAATAGTTTCCTTTGGGTATTCTATGAAGACGCACTTCTCCGATTTGGGTTCGAGCTTATCGGGTTGAAAAACTTTTCATATAAGCATCGCAACTCCAAACTTTAAGAAACGACTGCTTAGGTTTACTGCTAAACCATAGTTCATACGGTGTCGTCTCAACGGATTTAGATGGTGCCCTATTAAACGTGAATGCAGCTGTCTCTAATGCATAACCCCAAAACGATAGTGGTAAACCGATAAGAGACATCATAGATCGCACCATATCTAGTAAAGTACGATTACGACGTTTGGACACACCATTACATTGTGGTGTTCCAGGTGGCGTGAGTTGCGAAACTATTTCACATTGTTTGAAATGAAGACCAAACTCGTAACTAAAATATTCGTCTCCACGATCAGATCATAGAAACTTTATTTTCCTGTTACGATGATTTTTCCACTTCACTCTGAAATTCTTTGAACTTTTCAACTATTTCAGACTTATGTTTCATCAAGTAGATATACCCATATCTGCTCAAATCATCTGTGAAGGTCAGAAAATAACGATACACGCCATGAGCCTTAATACTCATCGGATCGCATACATCGGTATGTATTATTTCCAATAAGTCAAGAGCTCATTCCATTGTTCCGAGAACGGAGTTTTAGTCATCTTGCCCAAAAGGCACGGTTCGCAAGCATCAAATGATTCATAACCAAGTGATTCAAGATCCATCTTTATGGAGTTTCTTCATGCGCTTTACACCGATATGACCCAAACGGCAGTGCCACAAATAAGTTGCACTATCATTATTAACTTTGCATCTTTTGGCATCAATATTATGAATATGTGTATCACTACGATCGAGATTCAACAAACTATTTTCATTGGGTGTATGACCATTTGAAGGTTTTATTCATGTAAACAGAATAACAATTATTCTTTGACTTTAAATGAATAACCGTATTGCAATAAACATGATCAAATCATATTCATGCTCAACGCAAACGCCAAATAACATTTATTTAGGTTTAACACTAATCTCGAAAGTATAGGGAGTGTGCGATGATGATCATATCAATCTTGGAACTACTTCCAACACTCACCGTCACTTCCCCTTCAACTAGTCTCTGTTTATTCCGTAACTCCTGTTCGAAGTTACTAATCTTAGCAACCGAACAAGTATCAAATACTCAGGGGCTACTATAAACACTAGTAAGGCACACATCAATAACCTGTATATCAAATATACTCTTGTTCACTTTGCCATCCTTCTTATCCACCAAATATTCAGGGCATTTTCGCTTCCAGTGACCATTTCCTTTGCAGTGTAAGCACTCAGTTTCAGGCTTTGGTCCAGCTTTGGTCTTCTTCACAGGAGTGACAACTTGTTTGCCATTCTACTTGAAGTTTCCCTTTCTTTCCCTTTGCTCTTTTCTTGAAACTAGTGGTCTTGTCAATCATCAACACTTGATGCTCTTTCTTGATTTCTACCTTCATCGATTTCAACATCACGAAGAGCTCGGGAATCTTTTTCGTCATCCCTTGCATACTATAGTTCATCACGAAGTTCTAGTAACTTAGTGATGGTGACTAGAGAATTCTGTCAATCACTATCTTATCCGGAAGATTAACTCCCACTTGATTCAAGCGATTGAAGTACCTGCATAATCTGAGCACATGCTCACTAGTTGAGCGATTCTCCTCCATCTTTTAGCTATAGAACTTGTTGGAGACTTCATATCTCTCAACTCGGTATTTACTTGAAATATTAACTTCAATTCCTGGAACATCTCATATGGTCCATGACGTTCAAAACGCCTTTGAAGTCCAGATTCTAAGCCGTTAAGCATGGTGCACTAAACTATCAAGTAGTCATCATATTGAGCTAGCCAAACGCTCATAACGCTCAGATTCCGCTCCTGCAATAGGTTTGTCACCTAGTGGTGCATCAAGGGCATAATTCTTCTGTGCAGCAATGAGGATAAACCTCGGATCACAGATCCAATCCGTATCATTGCTACTAACATTTTTCAACTTAGTTTTCTCTACGAACACATATAAAAACATAGGGAAGCAAAAACATAGGGAAGCAACAACGCGAGCTATTGATCTACAACATAATTTGCAAAATACTACCAGGACTAAGTTCATGATAAATTTATGTTCAATTAATCATATTACTTAAGAACTCCCACTTAGACAGACATCTCTCTAGTCATCTGAGTGATCACGTGATCCAAATCAACTAAACCATGTCCGATCATCACGTGAGATGGAGTAGTTTCAATGGTGAACATCACTATGTTGATCATATCTACTATATGATTCACGCTCGACCTTTGGTCTCCGTGTTCCGAGGCCATATCATTATATGCTAGGCTCGTCAAGTTTAACTCGAGTATTCTGCGGCGCAATCTGTTTTGCACCCGTTGTATTTGAACGTAGAGCCTACCACACCCGATCATCACGTGGTGTCTCAAAGACGAAGAACTTTCGCAACGGTGCATACTCGTGGAGAATACTTCTTGATAATTTTAGTGAGAGATCATCTTAAAATGCTACCACAATCAAAGCAAGATAAGATGCATAAAGGATAAACATCACATGTAATCAATATAAGTGATATGATATGTCCATCATCATCTTGTGCTTGTGATCTCCATCTCCGAAGCACCGTCTTGATCACCATCGTCACCTGCGCGACACCTTGATCTCCATCGTAGCATCGTTGTCATTATGCCATCTATTGCTTCTAAGACTATCGCTACCGCTTAGTGATAAAGTAAAGCAATTACAGGGCGTTTGCATTGCATACAATAAAGCGACAACCATATGGCTCCTGCCAGTTGCCGATAACTTCGGTTACAAAACATGATCATCTCATATAATAAAATATAGCATCACGTCTTGACCATATCACATCACAACATGCCCTGCAAAAACCAGTTAGACGTCCTCTACTTTGTTGTTGCAAATTTTACGTGGCTGCTACGGGCTGAGCAAGAACCGTTCTTACCTACGCATCAAAACCACAACGATAGTTTGTCAAGTTGGTGCTGTTTTAACCTTCGCAAGGACCGGGCATAGCCACACTCGATTCAGCTAAAGTGAGAGAGACAGACACCCGCCAAATCACCTTTAAGCACGAGTGCTCAGAACGGTGAAACCAGTCTCGCGTAAGCGCACGCTGTAATGTCGGTCCGGGCCGCTTCATCTCACAATACCGCTGAGCCAAAGTATGACATACTGGTAAGCAGTATGACTTATATCGCCCACAACTCACTTGTGTTCTACTCGTGCATATGACATCTACGCATAAAACCAGGCTCGGATGCAACTGTTGGGGAACGTAGTAATTTCAAAAAAAATCCTACGCACACGCAGGATCATGGTGATGCATAACAACGAGAGGGGAGAGTATTGTCCACGTACCCTCGTAGACCGAAAGCGGAAGCGTTAGAACAACGCGGTTTATGTAGTCGTACGTCTTCACGGCCCGACCGATCAAGCACCGAAACTACGGCACCTCCGAGTTCTAGCACACGTTCAGCTCGATGACGTCCCTCGAACTCCGATCTAGCCGAGTGTCGAGGTAGAGTTCCATCAAGACGACGGCGTGGTGACGATCTTGATGTTCCACTGCCGCAGGCTTCGCCTAAGCACCGCTACAATATTATCGAGGTGGACTATGGTGGAGGGGGCACCGACACGGCTAAGAGATCCAAGGGATCAATTGTTGTTGTGCCTAGAGGTGCCCCCCTGCCTGATATAAAGGAGCAAGGGGAGGGGCGGCCGGCCTAGGAGGGCACGCCAAGGGGAGTCCTACTCCCACCGGAGTAGGACTCCTCCTTCCTTGTTGGAGTAGGAGAAGGGGAAAGAGGGGGAGAGGAAGAAGGAAAAGGGGGCTGTGCCCCTTGTCCAATTCGGACCAGAGGGGGTGCGCAGGCCTCCTTCCTTTTGGCCTCTCTCCTCTATTCCCGTATGGCCCAATAGGGCCCATATACTCCCCGGCGAATTCTCGTAACTCTCCGGTACTCCAAAAAATACCCGAATCACTCGGAACCTTTCCGAAGTCCGAATATAGTCATCCAATATATCTTTACGTCTCGACCATTTCGAGACTCCTCGTCATGTCCCCGATCTCATCCGGGACTCCGAACTCCTTCGGTACATCAAAACTCATAAACTCATAATAAAATTGTCATCGTAACCTTAAGCGTGCGGACCCTACGGGTTCGAGAACTATGTAGACATGACCTAGAACTATTCTCGGTCAATAACCAATAAGCGGAACCTGGATGCTCATATTGGCTCCTACATATTCTACGAAGATCTTTATCGGTCAAACCGCATAACAACATACGTTGTTCCCTTTGTCATCAAGATGTTACTTGCCTGAGATTCGATCGTCGGTATCCAATACCTAGTTCAATCTCACATCGCAAGTCTCTTTACTCGTTACGTAATGCATCATTCCGTAACTAACTCATTAGCTACATTGCTTGCAAGGCTTATAGTGATGTGCATTACCGAGAGGGCCCAGAGATATGTAACGCCCTCGATGCGGCTATATCTCCCACGTGTCGAAGCACGACTTAGAGGCATAACCGCATTGAAAGCAAAGTCGCAAGTGAGGTAATCTTCACACAACCCATGTAATACATAAGGGAAAGGGATACATAGTTGGCTTACAGTCGCCACTTTTCACACAATACATAAATAAACATCCATCATCCAGATTACACTCAAGGTCCGACTACGGAACCAAAATAAAAGAAGACTACCCCAAATGCTAAACAGATCCCCGATCGTCCCAACTGGGCTCCACTACTGATCATCAGGAAAAGACACATAGTAACGACCACGTTCCTCGTCGAACTCCCACTTGAGCTCGGTTGCGTCACATGCACTGGCATCATCGGCACCTGCAACTGTTTTGGTAGAATCTGTGAGGCACGGGGACTCAGCAATCTCACACCCGCGAGATCAAGACTATTTAAGCTTATAGGTAGGACAGAGTTGTGAGGTGGAGCTGCAGCAAGCGACTAGCATATATGGTGGCTACATTCGCAAAAGAGAGCGAGAAGAGAAGCAAGGCACGATCGTGAAGCTAGTAGCGATCAAGAAGTGATCCTGAAACTACTTACGTCAAATATAACTCCAACATCGTGTTCACTTCCGGACCACGAGAAGAGACCATCACGGTTACACACGCCGTTGATGTATTTTAATTAAGGTCAACTTCAGGTTTTCTACAACCGACATTAACAAATTCCCATCTGCCTCATAACCGCGGGCATGGCTTTCGAAAGATAATACCCTGCAGGGGTGTTCCAACTTAGCCCATAATAAGCTCTCACGGTCAACGAAGGATATTCCTTCTACCGGGAAGACACGATCAGTCTCGGAATCCCGGACTACAAGACATCTCGACAATGGTAAAACAAGACCAGCAAAGCCGCCCGAATGTGCCGACAAATCCCGATAGGAGCTGCACATATCTCGTTCTCAGGGCACACCGGATGGGCAAGACGTCGGGTTGGCATAGACCCTGGATTGCCCAGGGGCGCCGGACATCGCTTAGGTTGGGCCAAGCACTCGAAGGAGCACTGGTCCGGGGTTAAAATAAAGATGACCCTCGGGCTCGCGAAAACCCGGGGAAAAAGGCTTAGGTGGCAAATGGTAAAACCAAAGTTGGGCCTTCTTTGGAGGAGTCTTATTCAAGGCGAATCGTCAAGGGGTCCCATAAATCACCCAACCGTAAGGAACGCAAAATCAAGGAACATAACACCGGTATGACGGAAACTAGGGCGGCAAGAGTGGAACAAAACACGAGGCATAAGGCCGAGTCTTCCATCCTTTACCAATTATATAGGTGCATTAATTAAATAAGAGATATTGTGATATCCCAAAATATCCATGTTCCAACATGGAACCAACTTCATCTTCACTTGCAACTAGCAACACTATAAGAGGGGTTGAGCAAAGCGGTAACATAGCCAAACAACGGTTTGCTAGGAAAGGATGGCTAGAGGTTTGACATGGCAATATGGGTGGCATGATATAGCAAGTGGTAGGTAATGCAGCATAGGCATAGCAAAAGAGCGAGCATCTAGCAAGCAAAGATAGAAGTGATTTCGAGGGTATGGTCATCTTGCCTGCAAGGTTCTTAGAGTTGTCGAAAGCTTGATCCTCGTAGGCGTTCTCAACAGGTTCCTCGTTCACGTACTCGTCTCCCGGCTCTACCCAAAGCAAGAACACAAGCAAATGACCAACAATCAATCACGGGCGATGCACAAACAACATGATGCAAAACATGGCATGATATGCGAGATGTGAGATGCAATGCATATGCGTGCTCCGGAAGGAAAATGATGAACAAGACATCAACTTGGCAAAACAAGTATGCCGCTGGAAAGGTGAGATGATTTTGGTTGAAATCGATATAAAGATCACCGGAATCGAATGCACGGTTTGCAAATGGCAAGCAAAACAAGAATGGCACAAATCTGCCATTAACAGCATGATACCACATAGAAAGCAACAAGAAATTAAGCTACTGCACACAAACGAACCAACAAAGCATATGGCAGTGATCTACTCAAGATGCTTGACAAAAGATGAACACTTAGCTACGGCTAAATCACACCATAACAGGTCCAAACAAGCATGGCAAAAGTGCAAAATATATCAGCTTCACAGACAGTGAAAAACTGAACATGGCAGAAACAGCATCAGGAAGCAATGTTTAGAGCAAGCAAACATCATGCTACAGGAACATATCATAGATACTTAAGGCACGGCATGATACTACTAAATGCATAGAACAAAAGTCCTTTACTGACCATGAGCCAAAAAGGGTCGGAAAATGTAATAGCACCCATGTCAATATAGCAAGTTTCGTTAACAGATTCAGCAAACAGGGCATGACATTGACAGAATTATGAAGGCATCTTCGCGAGCTCGATGAACTCACTACAGACCATTTCATGATAAACTAAGCATACATCCATCAACAAGACATGGCATAGAAGCTATACATGGCAATAACAACATCATAGCATACACGGATCAACTACAACAACCATGGCAAAATTGAATAACATGTAAACAACCTGCCAGGAAATATTTTATAGCAACAGTAGAGCTCGATTCACTCAAGCTATGGCACTCCATAATTGCAACCAAGGGCATGGATGGATAGAGAATAACCATATCTTGAAAACACCCTTACTGAAGTAGCTCAAAATATGCATGGATCTCTCTGTAGCATCAAGTTTACATGGCATAAAAATATCAGCAGAACAGGGGCTGAAATCAGCAACATCATGAAGCCTAGTTTGCATGCTTGTGCTAGTCACCACAGAGATCACAAAAATACATGGCATACACCCCTGTAAATATGGCATGGCATATTACAAAACACATGTAGGACTCAAGTTCATAGGATGCACACATCAATCATGGCAAAAATGACAAAAGTGCATGTTCTGATAAGAATCTGAAACTAACATCACATAGCCCTATTCTAACAGCATTTCGGGCATCAAGATGAGCCCAAATGAAAATGATGCAATGAATTGAAATGATGTACTCGTCGAGTCGAACAATTTGGTATGCTACACGCCCAAAACAGAGCCATGAGTATAGAGTTATGGTGCGATGAAAATGCAACAAATAATCTGCAGAATAAATAACTTGAGCGGATTTCGGGGGGGGGGGGGGCCGAAATACAACCCTAGTTTTGGATCACAGATCCGGAAGTCGGGGGACCCGGAGTTCGAAGCACCAGCGGCCGGAGAGGGAGGACGCCGAGGAGGGAGCCGGGAGGAGGGCCGCCGGATCCGGCCGGGCGGGCGACGGGAGGCGCGGCATGGGCACGGATGCGGCGGGCGCCGGGACGGGCGGACGCGGCGGCGCGGGCGGCGGGTCGAGGCGGAGGCGGCGGACGGCGGGAGCTCGCTTGCAGCCAAGCGCAGGAGTGAGGAGGCGCGCTGGGCGCCAAAGCGGCGGGCGACGGCGATGGGCCTCGGGGCCCGGGCGGGCTCAAGGGCCGCGGCGATGTGGCGCTGGTCGCCCACGTGGCACGCCGCGTTGGCCGGGCGGCGGACGTTGTCCTATTGGACCGGATCAAGGAAATATGCCCTAGAGGCAATAATAAAGTTATTATTTATTTCCTTATATCATGATAAATGTTTATTATTCATGCTAGAATTGTATTAACCGAAACATAATACATGTGTGAATACATAGACAAACAGAGTGTCACTAGTATGCTCAGATTTGACTAGCTCGTTAATCAAAGATGGTTATGTTTCCTAACCATAGACATGAGTTGTCATTTGATTAACGGGATCACATCATTAGGAGAATGATCTGATTGACATGACCCATTCCGTTAGCCTAGCACTTGATCGCTTAGTATGTTGCTATTGCTTTCTTCATGACTTATACATGTTCCTCGTAACTATGAGATTATGCAACTCCTGCCATCGGAGGAACACTTTGGGTACTACCAAACGTCACAACGTGAATCGGGTGATCATAAAGGAGTACTACAGTGTGTCTCCAAAGGTACTTGTTGGGTTGGCGATTTCGAGATTAGGTTTTGTCACTCCGATTGCTCGGAGAGGTATCTCTAGGCCTTCTCGGTAATACACATCACATAAGCCTTGCAAGCACTACAACTAATGAGTTGGTTGTGAGATGATGTATTACTTAACGAGTAAAGAGACTTACCAAAGAATCTAGATTGAACTAGGTATTGGATACCGACGATCGAATCTCGGTAAGTAACATACCGATGACAAAGGGAACAACGTATGTTGTTATGCGGTCCGACCGATAAAGATCTTCGTAGAATATGTAGGAACCAATATGGGCATCCGTGTCCCGCTATTGGTTATTGACCGGAGATGTGTCTCGGTCATGTCTACATTGTTCTCGAACCGTAGGGTCCGCACGCTTAAGGTTTCAAGGACGGTTATATTATGAGTTTGTGTATTTTGATGTACCGAAGGTTGTTCGGAGTCCCGGATATGATCACGGACATGACGAGGAGTCTCGAAATGGTCGAGACATAAAGATTAATATATTGGACGGATATATTTGGACACCGGAAAGGTTCCGGAGAAGTTTGGAGCTCCGGAGGTTACCGGAACCCCCGGGAGGTATATGGGCCTTATTGGGCCCATGTAGGAGGAAGGGAGAAGGAACAAGGAGGGGGCGCCCCAAGCCCAATCCGACTGGGGAGGGGGCCGCCCCCTTCCTTTCTCCTTCCCCTCTTCCTATTCCTACTACTAGTACTACTTCCTAATACTAGTACTCCTTCCTTCCCTCCAAATAAGATAAGGAAAGAGAGGAAACCTACTTGGAGTAGGTTTCCTCCTATGGTGCGCCCCTTGGGCCGGCCACCTCCTCCCTCCCTCCTTTATATACGGGAGGGGGGCACCCTAGAACACACAAGTTGATCCTTGAGATCGCTCCTCAGCAGCAGCGGTGCCCCCTCCACCATATTCCACCTCGGTCATATCGTAGCGGTGCTTAGGCGAAACCCCTGCATCGGTGAAACATCAAGATCATCACCACGCCGTCGCAGGCCGATTTAAACTCCCTCTCCCGAAGCTTTGCTGGATCGGAGCCCGTGGAGCGCCATCGAGCTGAACGTGTGCCAAGAACTCGGAGGCGCCGGAGTAACGGCGCTGGGATCGGCTGGATCGTGAGGAGAACGACTGACTACTTCCTCTACGCCATCATCGACTCGGAGGTGCCGGAGTAACGGTGCTGGGATCGGCAGGATCGCGAGGAGAACGTCGACTACTTCCTCTACATTGTGATCGCTTCCGCCACGGCCCACGAGGGTACGTAGACAACACTCTCCCCTCTCGTTGCTATGCCATCACCATGGTCCCGTAAAAGCGTAGGAAAATTTTGAAATTATCGCTGCTCCCTAACAAAGTGGCATCCGAGCCTGGTTTTATGCGTTGATGTCATATGCACGAGTAGAACACAAGTGAGTTGTGGGCGATACAAGTCATACCGCCTACCAGCATGTCATACTTTGGTTCAGCGGTATTGTGAGATGAAGCGGCCCGGACCGACATTACGCCAGACGCTTACGCGAGACTGGTTTCACCGTTCACGAGCATTCGTGCTTAAAGGTGGCTGGCGGTGTCTGCCTCTCTCACTTTAGTTGAACCGAGTGTGACTACGCCCGGTCCTTGAGAAGGTTAAACGGAGTCTATTTGACGGAGTATCGCTGTGGTTTTGATGCGTAGGTAAGAACGGTTCTTGCTCAGCCCGTAGCAGCCACGTAAAACTTGCAACAACAAAGTAGAGGACGTCTAACTTGTTTTTGCAGGGCATGTTGTGATGTGATATGGTCAAGACGTGATGCTATATTTTATTGTATGAGATGATCATGTTTTGTAACCGAGTTATCGGCAACCGACAGAGCCATATGGTTGTCGCTTTATTGTATGAAATGCAACGCATGTAATTGCTTTACTTTATCACTAAGCGGTAGCGATAGTCGAGAAGCAATAGATGGCGTAATCGACAACGATGCTACGATGGAGATCAAGGTGTCGCTACCGGTGACGATGGTGATCATGACGGTGCTTCGAGATGGAGATCACAAGCACAAGATGATGATGGCCATATCATATCACTTATATTGATTGCATGTGATGTTTATCCTTTATGCATCTTATTTTGCTTTGATTGACGGTAGCATTTTAAGATGATCTCTCACTAAAATTATCAAGTAGTGTTCTCCCGGAGTATGCACCGTTGCCAAAGTTCGTCGTGCCGAGACACCACGTGATGATCGGGTGTGATAAGCTCTACGTCCATCTACAACGGGTGCAAGCCAGTTTTGCACACGCAGAATACTCAGGTTATACTTGACGAGCCTATCATATGCAGATATGGCCTCGGAACACGGAGACCGAAAGGTCGAGCGTGAATCATATAGTAGATATGATCAACATAAGATGTTCACCATTGAAAACTACTCCATCTCACGTGATGATCGGTTATGGTTTAGTTGATTTGGATCACGTGATCACTTAGATGACTAGAGAGATGTCTGCCTAAGTGGGAGTTCTTAAGTAATATGATTAATTGAACTTAAATTTATCATGAACTTAGTACCGATAGTATCTTGCTTGTCTATGTCTGCTTGTAGATAGATGGCTCGTCTTTGTTGTTCCGTTGAATTTTAATGCGTTCCTTGAGAAAGCAAAGTTGAAAGATGATGGTAGCAATTACACGGATCGGGTCCGTAACACGAGGATTATCCTCATTGCTGCACGTAAGAGTTACGTCTGGATGCACCACTAGGTGCCAGTTCTTCAGCCGATGTAACCGACGGCGTTAAGAACGTCTGGCGAGCAAAGTCGATGACTACTCTATAGTTCGGTGTGCCATGCTTTACGGCTTAGAACCGGTCTTCAACGACGCTTTTGAAAGTCGTGGAGCATATGAGATGTTCCAAGAGTTGAAGTTGATATTTCAACAGAATGCCCGGATTGAGAGATATGAAGTCTCCAATAAGTTCTATAGCTGCAAAATGGAGGAGAATGGGCCTGTCAGTGAGCACATACTCAGAATATCTGGGTATTACAATCACTTGACTCAACTGGGAGTTGATCTTCCGGATGATTGTGTCATTGATGTAATTCTTCAATCACCGCCACCAAGCTACAAAGGCTTCGTGATGAACTATAATATGCAAGGGTTAGTAAAGACTATGCTCGAGCTCTTCGCAATGCCGAAAGCTGCGGAGGTAGAAATCAAGAAGGAGCATCAAGTGTTGATGGTCAATAAGACCACTAGTTTCAAGAAGAAAGGCAAAGGGAAGAAGAAGGAACTTCAAGAAGAACAGCAAACAAGTTGCTGCTCAAGGGAAGAAACCCAAGTCCGGACCTAAACCTGAAATCGAGTGCTTCTACCGCAAGGCATCGTCACCGGAAGCGGAACTGCCCCAAGTATTTGGCGGATAAGAAGGATGGCAAGGTGAACAAAGGTATATGTGATATACATGTTATTGATGTGTACCTTACTAGAGCTCGCAGAGCACTGGTATTTGATAATCGGGTTACATTGCTAATATCAACTCAAACAGGGACTACAGATTAAGCTTAACACCGCAAAGGACGAGGTGACGATGCGCGCTGGGAAATGGTTCCAAAGTCGATGTGATCGCGGTCGGCACGCTACCTCTACATCTACCTTCGGGATTAGTTTTAGACCTAAATAATTGTTATTTGGTGCCAAATAAGCATGAACATTATATCTGGATCTTGTTTGATGCGAGACGGTTATTCATTTAAATCGTAGAATAAAGGTTGTTCTATTTATATGAATAATATCTTTTATGGTCATGCACCCTTGAAGAGTGGTCTATTTTAATGAATCTCGATAGTAGTGATACACATATTCATAATGTTGAAACCAAAAGATGCAGAGTTGATAATGATAGTGCGACTTATTTGTGGCATTGCCGTTTAGGTCCTATCGGTATAAAGCGCATGAAGAAACTCCATACCTTGATGGACTTTTGGAGTCACTTGATTATGAATCACTTGGCACTTGTAACCGTGCCTCATGGGCAAGATGACTAAAACCCCGTTCTCCGCACAATGGAGAGAGCAACAGATTTGTTGGAAATCATACATACAGATGTATGTGGTCCAATGAATGTTGAGGCTCGTGGCGGATATCGTTATTTTCTCACCTTCACAGATGATTTAAGCGGATATGGGTATATCTTCTTAATGAAACATAAGTCTGAAACATTTGAAAAGTTCAAAGAATTTCAGAGTGAAGTTGAAAATCATCGTAATAAGAAAATAAAGTTTCTACGATCCGATCGTGGAGGCGTAATATTTGAGTTACGAAGTTTGGTCTACATTTGAAACAAGGCGGAATAGTTTTCGCAACTCACGCCACCCGGAACACCACAGCGCAATGGTGTGTCCGAACGTCAGAATCGCACTTTACTAGATATGGTGCGATCTATGATGTCTCTTACAGATTTACCGCTATCGCTTTTGGGGTTATGCTCTTGAGACGGCCGCATTCACGCTGAATAGAACACCGTCAAAACTGCTGAGACGACACCTTATGAATCGTGGTTTAGCAAGAAACCAAAGTTGTCGTTTCTTAAAGTTTGGGGATGCGATGCTTATGTGAAAAAGCTTCAACCTGATAAGCTCGAACCTAAATCGGAGAAATGTGTCTTCATAGGATACCCAAAGGAGACAGTTGGGTACACCTTCTACCACAGATCCGAAGGCAAGACATTTGTTGCTAAGAATGGATCCTTTCTAGAGAAGGAGTTTCTCTCGAAAGAAGTGAGTGGGAGGAAAGTAGAACTTGATGAGGTAATCGTACCTTCTCCCTTATTTGAAAGTAGTTTATCCACGTAAACCAGTTTCTGCGATGTCTACACCAAATAGTGAGGAAGTTGATGATGTTGATCATGAAACTTCAGATCAAGTTACTACGTAACCTCGTAGATCAACCAGAATAAAATCCACACCAGAGTGGTACGGCAATCCTGTTCTGGAAGTCATGCTACTAGATCATGATGAACCTACGAACTATGAAGAAGCGATG
Organism: Aegilops bicornis; assembly: GCA_021605145.1. Taxonomy (NCBI): domain Eukaryota; kingdom Viridiplantae; phylum Streptophyta; class Magnoliopsida; order Poales; family Poaceae; genus Aegilops; species Aegilops bicornis. Next base: position 175,375,298 of record CM038670.1, on the reverse strand, counting down.
GTGAGCCCAGATTCCACAAAATGGCTTGAGGCCATGAAATCCGAGATGAGATCCATGTATGAAAACAAAGTATGGACTTTGGTTGACTTGCCCGAGGGTCGGCAAGCAATAGAAAACAAGTGGATCTTCAAGAAGAAGACTGACGGCGACGGTAATATTGTTGTCTACAAAGCTCGACTTGTCGCAAAGGGTTTTCGACAAGTTCAAGGGGTTGACTACGATGAGACCTTCTCACCAGAAGCGATGCTTAAGTCTGTCCGAATCATGTTAGCAATTGCCGCATTTTATGATTATGAAATTTGGCAAATGGATGTAAAGACCGCATTCCTGAATGGGTTTACGGAAGAAGAGTTGTATATGATGCAACCGTAAGGTTTTATCGATCCAAAGGGAGCTAACAAAGTGTGCAAGCTCCAAATGATCCATTTATGGACTGGTGCAAGCATCTCGGAGTTGGAATAAACGCTTTGATAGTGTGATCAAAGTATTTGGGTTTATACTGAGACTTATGGAGAAGCCTGTATTTACAAGAAAGTGAGTGGGAGCTCATAGCATTTCTGATATTATATGTAGATGACATATTACTGATCGGAAATGATATAGAATTTCTGGATAGCATAAAGGGATACTTGAACAAGAGTTTTCGATGAAAGACCTTGGTGAAGCTTCTTACATATTGGGCATCAAGATCTATAGAGATAGATCAAGACGCTTTAATTGGACTTTCACAAAACACATACCTTGATAAAGTTTTGAAGAAGTTCAAAATGGATCAGCAAAGAAAGGTTTTTACCTCAGACATAAGGTGTGAAATTGAGTCGACTCAATGCCCGACCACGCCAGAAGATAGAGAGAAAATGAAAGATGTTCCTATGCTTCAGCCATAGGCTCTATCATGTATGCAATGCTGTGTACCGACACCGACGTATGCTTAGCTGTAAGCTTGGCAGGAGGTACCAAAGTAATCCAGAGTGGATCAATCGGACAGCGGTCAAGAACATCCAGAAATACCTGAAAAGGACTAAGGATATGTTTCTCATATATGGAGGTGACAAAGAGCTAGTCGTAAATGGTTACGTCGATGCAAGCTTTGACACTGATCCGGACGATTCTAAATCGCAAACCGGATACGTGTTTTTGTTAAACGGTGGAGCTGTCAGTTGGTGCAGTTCTAAACAAAGCGTTGTGGCGGGATCTACATGTGAAGCGGAGTACATAGCTGCTTCGGAAGCAGCAAATGAAGGAGTCTGGATGAAAGAGTTCATTTCCGATCTAGGTGTTGTACCTAGTGCATCGGGACCAATGAAGATCTTCTCGTGACAATATCGTGCAATTGCCTTGGCAAAGGAATCCAGATTTCACAAGAGGACCAAGCATATCAAAAGACGCTTCAATTCCATTCGGGACCAAGTCCAAGTGGGAGACATAGAGATCTGCAAAATACATACGGATCTGAACGTTGCAGACCCGTTGACTAAGCCTCTTCCACGAGCAAAACATGATCAGCACCAAGACTCCATGGGTGTTAGAATCATTCTTGAGTGAACTAGATTATTGACTCTAGTGCAAGTGGGAGATCAAGGAAATATGCCCTAGAGGCAATAATAAAGTTATTATTTATTTCCTTATATCATGATAAATGTTTATTATTCATGCTAGAATTGTATTAACCGGAAACATAATACATGTGTGAATACATAGACAAACAGAGTGTCACTAGTATGCCTCTACTTGACTAGCTCGTTAATCAAAGATGGTTATGTTTCCTAACCATAGACATGAGTTGTCATTTGATTAACGGGATCACATCATTAGGAGAATGATCGATTGACATGACCCATTCCGTTAGCCTAGCACTTGATCGCTTAGTATGTTGCTATTGCTTTCTTCATGACTTATACATGTTCCGTAACTATGAGATTATGCAACTCCTGCTTACCGGAGGAACACTTTGGTACTACCAAACGTCACAACGAATCGGGTGATCATAAAGGAGTACTACAGGTGTCTCCAAAGGTACTTGTTGGGTTGGCGTATTTCGAGATTAGGTTTTGTCACTCCGATTGTCGGAGAGGTATCTCTAGGCCTTCTCGGTAATACACATCACATAAGCCTTGCAAGCACTACAACTAATGAGTTGGTTGTGAGATGATGTATTACGGAACGAGTAAAGAGACTTACCAAAGAACGAGATTGAACTAGGTATTGGATACCGACGATCGAATCTCGGGTAAGTAACATACCGATGACAAAGGGAACAACGTATGTTGTTATGCGGTCCGACCGATAAAGATCTTCAGAGAAGATGTAGGAACCAATATGGGCATCCAGGTCCCGCTATTGGTTATTGACCGGAGATGTGTCTCGGTCATGTCTACATTGTTCTCGAACCGTAGGGTCCGCACGCTTAAGGTTTCGATGACGGTTATATTATGAGTTTGTGTATTTTGATGTACCGAAGGTTGTTCGAGTCCGGATATGATCACGGACATGACGAGGAGTCTCGAAATGGTCGAGACATAAAGATTAATATATTGGACGGATATATTTGGACACCGGAAAGGTTCCGGAGAAGTTTGGAGCTCCGGAGGTTACCGAACCCCCGGAGGTATATGGGCCTTATTGGGCCCATGTAGGAGGAAGGAGAAGGAACAAGGGAGGGGGCGCCTCAAGCCCAATCCGAATTGGGGAGGGGGCCGCCCCCCCTTCCTTTCTCCTTCCCCTCTTCCTATTCCTACTACTAGTACTACTTCCTAATACTAGTACTCCTTCCTTCCCTCCAAATAAGATAAGGAAAACAGAGGAAACCTACTTGGAGTAGGTTTCCCTCCTATGGTGCGCCCCCTTGGGCCGGCCACCTCCTCCCTCCCTCCTTTATATACGGGGAGGGGGCACCCTAGAACACACAAGTTGATCCTTGAGATCGTTCCTTAGCCGTGTGCGGTGCCCCCCTCCACCATATTCCACCTCGGTCATATCGTAGCGGTGCTTAGGCGAAACCCTGCGTCGGTGAAACATCAAGATCATCACCATGCCGTCGTGCTGACGAAACTCCCTCTCCCCGAAGCTTTGCTGGATCGGAGCCCGTGGAGCGTCATCGAGCTGAACGTGTGCCAAGAACTCGGAGGCGCCGGAGCAACGGCGCTGGGATCGGCTGGATCGTGAGGAGAACGTACGACTACTTCCTCTACGTCATCATCGACTCGGAGGTGCCGGATTAACGGTGCTGGGATCGGCAGGATCGCGAGGAGAACGTACGACTACTTCCTCTACATTGTGATCGCTTCCGCTTACGGTCTACGAGGGTACGTAGACAACACTCTCCCCTCTCGTTGCTATGCCATCATCATGGTCCTGTGTGTGCGTAGGAAAAATTTGAAATTACTGCGTTCCCTAACACGGACGTGTCCGGCGGCGCGGAGAGGAGCGGGGCTAGGGTTAGGGGTGGAGTTTGATCCTGGATTTCGGGGGAGGAGGTGTTTTTATAGGTAGAAGGAGCTAGGAAGCTCCAAATGAAGTGTAATTTTCGCCCACACGATCGTGATCCGACGACGGAGAGCATGGAAGTGACTTAGATGGGTTATTGGGCTGTTTTGAAGGGGTGTTGGGCTGCAACACACAAGAGGATTTCGCGGTTACCCGGTTAACCGTTGGAGTATCAAACGACCTCCAAATGGCACGAAACTTGACAGTGGTCTACCGGTGGTGTACCAAGGCCACTTGGCAAGCCTCGGTCCATTCCGAGAACGTTCAACACCCGCTCACGAAAAAGAGACAAGAGGGGTGCGCCGGTGCATGTAGGAGTGTCGGATTGCAAAACGGACAACGGGGAAAATGCTCGGATGCATGAGACGAGCACGTATGCAAATGAGATGCACATGATGACATGATATGAGATGCATGACATGAACAAAATGCAAAACGAAAGACAAAAACCCAACCACAGAGGGAATACCATAGCACATAGCCGAAAATGGCAAGAGTTGGAGTTACAAAGATGGAAAGTTACATCCGGGGTGTTACAAGATACCTCTCCTACAATCGGAGTGACAAAACCTAATCTCGAAATACGCCAACCCAACATGTACCTTTGGAGACACCTGTAGTACTCCTTTATAATCACCCGGTTACGTTGTGACGTTTGGTAGCACCCAAAGTGTTCCTCCGTAAACGGGAGTTGCATAATCTCATAGTTACAGGAACATATATAAGTCATGAAGAAAGCAATAGCAACATACTAAACGATCAAGTGCTAGGCTAACGGAATGGGTCATGTCAATCACATCATTCTCCTAATGATGTGATCCCATTAATCAAATGACAACACATGTATATGGTTAGGAAACATAACCATCTTTGATTAATGAGCTAGTCAAGTAGAGGCATACTAGTGACTATATGTTTGTCTATGTATTCACACATGTATCATGTTTCCGGTTAATAAAATTCTAGCATGAATAATAAACATTTATCATGATATGAGGAAATAAATAATAACTTTATTATTGCCTCTAGGGCATATTTCCTTCACCTTGTCGCATGCTCCTCCTGCATCTTCGCAGCATGCTCCGCCGCCACTGTCGCAACCGCCCTTGCTGCCTCATACTCCCTGCAGTCATTGATCTCCTTCTTCTTATCCGCAAGCCCGTGTCCTCACCTCCCTGCGACGCCACCGCCGCCTCCCTCCCTCGTTGCCGGCGTTGCCACATCTTTCGGGCGACTTTCTATGCCTTACACGATAGAGCCGAGGAGGGGACACCGACGGATGAGGCAGACTGCGTCTCCGTCGCGGCGGTCGGGAACGGGCTGGACGACATCTATGGCGGCGGATCGGGGCCGGTGGGCAGGATGGGAAGCAAAGGTGGCGGATGGCGAGGGCTCGGGCACGGGAAAGGTTGGAGGGCGGCGAGAGGAGGAAGGGTTTGATGGATTTGGTGCAATTTGTGGTGGGGTCGGGTTGTTGACGTGGCGGACTCACCCCGGTGCCCCCATATCCGCTCCATATTTGGGCTGGCTGTGAGGGGTGCCGGTCAGCCCGGGCATTTGAGGTCTGTTTAAGGAGCCCCTTTGGGTTGAAATTTCGTGACTGGTCAATGACCGGGCGGCTCGCCCGGGCGTTTGAGGATGCTTTGGGGCACCCGGTTGTAGATGCTCTAAGTTTTGCGACTCGGTCGGTGATTTTCTTTCAGTTCATATGAATCCCTCCTCATCGTCCGTGCTACATGAACAACTTAGTGGTGGTGATCGAGATCCAGTCGACCAGGTTGGGGTGACTGTAGATTGTCCTGCAATGACCTCCTATGGCTCCATGACCGTGGTGGTTGTGTCTTTCGCAGAAGCAAATCTGCGCCTCTATAAGAAGAAAATTTGTGCTTCTTGTAGAAGAAAAAAAAGAACGTGTTCTTATTTTCTGAGAGGCACACTCTCACAGAAGCAAATACGTGCCTTCCATGCAAGGAAAAAAATATGTTTTTTTCAAGAGGCATAGCTGTCCCTCTCGCATGTGCCTCCTGTGGAAGAAAAAAAACGGTTTGTTTTCCTCTTCATGCCTATCACGGAAGCAAATATGTGACTCCACCAAAAGCGAATTTGTGCCTCTTGTGGAAGCAAAAATACGCGGGGTTTTCTTTTGAGAGGCACAACTATGCCTCTCGCGGAAGCAAATCTGTGCCTGCTGTGGTAGCAAAACAATGCATTTTCTTTTCTTTTTCGAGAGGCACAATTATGTCTCTTGCGGAAGCAAATCTATGACTCCACGAGAAACAAATCTGTGCCTCCCAAGGAAGCAAAAAACAACACAGTTTTCCCTTTTCCGAGAGGCATATTTGTGCCTCGTGCGGAAGCCAATCTGTGCTTTCATGAGAAGCAAATTTGTGCCTCCCACGAAAGAAAAAAATGTTTAAAAAAATATTTTCTCCCAACCCTGCACTTCGTGATTCCAGAACTGCTAGCCAATACGCCATTGTCAAGTTTGTGTTAGTTATATAGGGAGCGGCGTACTTGACCTAACATAGCTGGATTTCTCCACCGATTTTTTTTTTTTTTGCTTTGTTTTAGTTTTGACTCTGGGTTTCTTCGTTTTTCTCTTTTTTATTTTTTTTAATTTTCTCTACTTTTCTTTTTTTTCTTTGTTTCTTTCTTGGTTTTCGTTGCCTTTTGTTTTCATTTTTTTCTTCTTTCTTTTTCTTTGTCGTTTTTCATCGGTTTTTTGTTTTCTCTCAGTTTTCAATGCTTTTCTATATACATTTTTGGTATGTATCTAATACATTTTCTAATAAATGTTTAACATTCTTCAAATACAAAATCATCATTTTATTTAATACATGGTCAACATTTTTTGAATACATGATCAACACTTTTCTATACATGTTTAACATTTTTCAAATAAAAGTTTAATATTTTTAAATACATGGGCAACATTTTCCCTGTACACATTTAACCTTTTCAAATACAAGTGTAACATTTTTTAATACATGCTCAACATTTTTTCTAAACAAATTTAAGATTTTTCATATACAAGTTCACCATTTCTTAATACATGGTCAAAAAAGTTTGTATACACGTTCATCATTTTCAAATTCGAATTTAACAATTTTCAAAGACAAGTTTAACATTTTATTAATACATGGTCAACAATTTTTCTATACACATTTATAATTTTTCAAATACAAGTTTAACATTTGTTGAATACACGACCAATAAAATTTCTGTACACGTTTAACATTTTTTAAAATACAAGTTTAACATTTTTCCAACATTTGTTCAACAGCTTTTGTAAAATTATTGGATTGGCATTTTTTAAATACATGGTCAACATTTTTTCTATACACATTTCACGTTGTATATTTTTTGTATACATTTTCGTATACGGGATAAACATTTTCACTATACACATTTAACATTTTCCAAATGCTTGGGCAACATATTCAAATGGCTTTTTGCAGAGTGTTTTTTGTAATATATATAATATTTATAGTATAAAAAGTAAGAAAATAAAGCAAAAAAGAACACCGAGAATGTAAAAAAACACGAGGATGTGGCCGTTCGCATGCCTGTGCCGGCCCAATTCGCCCTCGCCTTCAGCGAGGGGTCCCTAGCTCTTGTTGAAGGCGAGATATAGGGGCGCCCCACAAGGTATGACCCTTTTAGTAGGGCGCCCGTTACACAACATTTCGCAACTTGGTGCACAATCTCCGCCCCCAGCTCTGGGCCGGTCCAATTACTCTTGGTTTTTTTTAACGCTCCTCCAGGTGTACTACCAAACGCACTAACCAAGTGGGTTACCTGACCAGATGTGCCAGGTTCCAGTTTTTTTTTTCTTAAAATGCAACGTTGAAAAAGCACAACTATTTGGTTTTCTTTTTCTCTTTTTTTCGTATTTTGTTTCCTTTTGCTTTTCTTAAATTCACATACTTATACATATGCATGAACTTTTCTCCAAATTCGACATTTTTTTCAGATTGTGAACTTTTTTTAAAATTGATGAACTTTTATTTTCATACCTTATGTTCTCTTTAAATTGATACACAAACTTGTTGCACAAAATGCTTCTTATGACGGATAATACACAGATCCTGAATGTATCTATAAAGCAAAGCGTCGAATGGGGTGATTGATAGTACTCTTCATGGATAGTGCCTTCCTGCATACCCACTATATAGACCATAGCGTGACCACAATCTTGATGAATTGTTCTTCATTCACTGTACTCCACTAGCCATAGCTGAGCATCTTCTGTTCTTTGTTTTTGAGATAGCTCACCACTCATAGCCGAATATCTTCGGAATTTTTTTAGGGATGAACCAAGTTTTATTCATCAAACACCACAGAATGTGGGATACAATTTTGGTCATGGGATTGGCCAAGCCAGACATGACGTCCCATACCTAACGAAAGTGAAAACTTGACTAAATTATGTGATTCAACATTAACATCATGACCTTCGAAATTAAAAATACAGTTAAAAGACAACGCGTATAGCTTGATTTCGCTAATAATTGCTCCATAGTTTCCTCGCCCACCTTCCTGGATGTCCCTAATCACCTGTTTAGTGTCAGAAGCAATGGCCAAACGATGGAGGTGAAGATCTTCAGCCAGCGCTAGTGCCTCCCTGCACGCAATGGACTCCAATATCGATGGGTCGTCCACTCCTCGAATGACAAGAGCGCTAATTCCAAGGAACGTTCCATCTGTATCTCTACACACTGCCGTTGCGTTACCATGTCCAGGACGAATCCTAAATGGCGCCTTAAGCGCCAGTTTAGGAATTCACGCAATCAGACGCACACCCCTCCCACCGCACGGGCCGGCCCATTTTCATTTTATTTTCTGTTTTTACAAAACAAAAAAACCGTTGTCGACGGCCGGATTCAAACTGGGGATCTCGCTAATACACGTGCGTTGTACTCCCTCCGTACCATAATATAAGAACATTTTTGACAATAGTGTATTATGGGACGGAGGGAGTACTAACCACTCGGCCACGTCACTATTCATGTTTATTTAATTAGAGCTTTTGACCCTTTTCTTCTTCTGTCTTTCTTTTTTCTGTTTTCTTGGAAACGGTTTTGTTATGTTTTTCCTTTCTTTTTTTCTCTTTCTTCTTTCCTATAAGTGCGTGAACTTTTTTTTCACAAATTCATGAACTTTATTTCAAGTCGACGAACTTTTCTAAAATTGATGAGCCTTTTCACAAATTCGTGAACTTTATTTCAAGTTGACGAATTTTTTTTTAAATTGATGAGCCTTTTTTAAAATCTATGAACTTTTTTCCAAATTGATAAATAAAATTCTAATTGATGAACTTTTTCTTCGAAATCACTGAACTTTTTTCAAATAGATGAACTTTCTTCAAAATCGATTAACCTTTTTTCAAAATGGTGAACTTTTTTCAAAATCGATACACCTTTTTTCGAATTGATGAACTTTTTTTTCAAAATCGTCAAATTCAATGAACTTTCAAGTTTGATGAACTTTTTTTAAATTCGATGAAATTTTTTAAATTCGTTGAACTTGTTCAAATCCGATGAACTTTTTTTCAAATTCAATGAACTTATTTCAAATTTGATGAACTTTTTTTTTCAAAATCAATGGTCTTTTTCAAATTTTTGAACTTTTTTTCCAAAATGATGAACTTATTGAAATTCATGATGTTTTTGTAAATAATTCTGAAATTAAGTGATACAGTATACATGCAATAAATATCGCAGCCGCATGTTCTTGTACTATTGGCGCTTTAGTGAATCAGTATAGGTGAGTTGTTCTAGTGGTTAGGAACACTCGTGTAGGAATGTGTGGGTTTAGTTTGAGTCCTGGTATCGCCACATTTTTTGCTGTTTTTTTCGCTCTAATTTTTTGAAAGAAAAGATAGATAAATCTCTACCTTATGCATTCAAAACGGGCCGAAGCCCGAATGACCAGAGTCATTTACATGAAGGTGATGTAAGCGCTGCACAAATTGTGCAGCAGGCCATCACCAGGCCTTAAAGAGAAAGAAAAAAGGTGAGGGACAAGGAAGGCAGGAAGAAAACAGCACAGCCTAACTACGGGTTAGCTCTCTGGCCCATGTTTTGAGGATGGTCTTGTCTTGATCAGTTGGCGCACGGACACTCCAGAGCGTCAGAAGATCAGAGATCTCCCTGAAAGTTTTAGTGTCACCTCAAAGCTCATAATGGAAGATTAGAGCATTCCTAACCCTCCATAGAGCTACTGCACATGCTGCAAAGAAAATATTCCAGAGCCTCCCGTACAGTCTTTGTGGTGCCGGGGAAGTGATGAAGCCGGTGAGCGTTGAGGTTGATATCGCATCATCAAAGAGCCTGCCCCTGGACCAAATCATGTGAGCTAGTTGGCATCTAAGTAAGATATGTAGCATGGTCTCAGCCGCTGGACAGCGCTCACACCCATTGTGTTCCACAATTTTTGTCCACTGTTTCCGAAGCATGTTGTCCCTAGTGTTGTGTCTGTCCTTGATAGCAATCCAAAGGAAGATGCGATGCCTCTTAGGGATGATCATGTTCCAGATGTAGGGCTCCATGGGGCAGCCAACACCTCTAAAAGTGAGTAGCTGGTAGAAGTATGCCATGGACAGCTTTTGATGAATGGCAATTGGCCTTCTAGCGTCAGGCTGGTCAGCCACTGGGGCGATGTGGAGCAGCATTGTGTTGAGAACTTGCAACTCCTGGGAGGCTTTAGCAGAGAAGTTGGGGTGCAGCTATAGCATCCACTGTCCATTTATGTACTGCGGGGCAACGGTGCATGATTTGGTGATGGAGAAGGTATACAAGGTTGGGAAGCAGGACATGAGTCTCCCGCAGTCGAGCCATAGATCAGACCAAAAAGATATGTGGGTGTCGTCCTCGAGGTTACATCTCGTGGCCTGCTGCACTAGGAGCATGCATGACTTCAGACAACGCCAGATAGCGGTATCACCATGAAGGAAATATGCCCTAGAGGCAATAATAAAGTTATTATTTATTTCCTTCTTTCATGATAAATGTTTATGATTCATGCTAGAATTGTATTAACCGGAAACTTAATACATGTGTGAATACATAGACAAACCATAGTGTCACTAGTATGCCTCTACTTGACTAGCTCGTTGAATCAAAGATGGTTCAGTTTCCTAGCCATAGACATGAGTTATCATTTGATTAACGGGATCACATCATTAGAGAATGATGTGATTGACTTGACTCATTCTGTTAGCTTAGCACTTGATCGTTTAGTATGTGCTATTGCTTTCTTCACGACCTATACATGTTCCTAGACTATGAGATTATGCAACTCCCGTTTACCGGAGGAACACTTTGTGTGCTACCAAACGTCACAACGTAACTGGGTGATTATAAAGGTGCTCTACAGGTGTCTCCAAAGGTACTTGTTGAGTTGGCATATTTCGAGACTAGGATTTGTCACTCCGATTGTCGGAGAGGTATCTCTAGGCCCTCTCGGTGATGCACATCACTATAAGCCTTGCAAGCAATGTGACTAATAAGTTAATTGCGGGATGATGCATTACGGAACGAGTAAAGAGACTTGCCAATAATGAGATTGAACTAGGTATTGAGATACCGACAATCGAATCTTGGCCAAGTAACATACCGATGACAAAGGGAACAACGTATGTTGTTATGCGGTTTGACCGATAAAGATCTTCGTAGAATATGTAGGAGCCAATATGAGCATCCAGGTTCCGCTATTGGTTATTGACCGGAGATGTGTCTCGGTCATGTCTACATAGTTCTCGAACCCGTATGGTCCGCACACTTAACGTTCGGTGACGATTTGTATTATGAGTTATGTGATTTGATGTACCGAAGGTAGTTCAGACTCCCGGATGAGATCGAAGACATGACGAGGAGTCTCGAAATGGTCGAGACGTAAAGATCGATATATTGGACAACTATATTCGGACTTCGGAAAGGTTACGAGTGATTCGTGTATTTTTTGGAGTATCGGAGAGTTACGGGAATTCGTATTGGGCCTTAATGGGCCATACGGGAAAGGAGAGAAAGGCCTCAAAAGGTGGCCGCACCCCTCCCCATGATCTAGTCCGAATTGGACTAGGAGGGGGCGCCTTCCTTCCTTCTCCTTTTCCCTTCCCTTTTCCTATTCCATGTGGGAGGAGGAATCCTACTAGGACTAGGGAGTCCTAGTAGGACTCCACACTTCTGGCGCGCCCTAGGGGCTGGCCGGCCTCCCCTCCTCCATCCTTTATATACGGGGGCAGGGGGCACCTCTAGACACGCAAGTTGATTTGTTGATCTCTCCCAGTCGTGTGCAGTGCCCCCTCCACCATATTTCACCTTGGTCATATCGTAGCGGTGCTTAGGCGAAGCCCTGCGTCGGTAGCAACATCATCATCGTCATCACGCTGTCGTGCTGATGAAACTCTCCCGTGAAGCTCTGCTGGATCGGAGTTCACGGGACGTCATCGAGCTGAACGTGTGCTGAACTAGGAGGTGCCGTACGTTCGGTACTTGGATTGGCCGGACCGTGAAGACGTACGACTACATCAACCACGTTGTGTTAACGCTTCCGCTTTCGGTCTACAAGGGTACGTGGACAATGCTACCTCTTGAGCACTGCGTTGGTTTTCCCTTGAAGAGGAAAGGGTGATGCAGCAAAGTAGCGTAAGTATTTCCCTCAGTTTTTAAGAACCAAGGTATCAATCCAGTAGGAGGCTACGCGCGAGTCCCTTGCACCTACACGAACAAATAAATCCTCGCAACCAACGCGATAAGGGGTTGTCAATCCCTACACGGTCACTTACGAGAGTGAGATCTGATAGATATGATAGGATAATATTTTTGTTATTTTTATGATAAAGATGCAAAGTAAAATAAAAGCAAAGTAAAAAAGCAACGGAAATAACTAAGTGTTGGAAGATTAATATGATGAAGATAGACCCGGGGGCCATAGGTTTCAGTAGTGGCTTCTCTCAAGAGCATAAGTATTTTATGGTGGGTGAACAAATTACTGTTGAGCAATTGATGTAATTGAGCATAGTTATGAGAATATCTAGGCATGATCATGTATATAGGCATCACGTCCGAGACAAGTAGACCGACTCCTACCTGCATCTACTACTATTACTCCACACATCAACCGCTATCCATAATGCATCTAGAGTATTAAGTTCATAAGAACAGAGTAACGCCTTAAGCAAGATGACATGATGTAGAGGGATAAATTCATGCAATATGATAAAAAACCCATCTTGTTATCCTCGATGGCAACAATACAATACGTGCCTTTGCTGCCCCTACTGTCACTGGGAAAGGACACTGCAAGATTGAACCCAAAGCTAAGCACTTCCCCATTGCAAGAAAGATCAATCTAGTAGGCCAAACCAAACCGATAATTCGAAGAGACTTGCAAAGATAACCAATCATACATAAAAGAATTCAGAAGATTCAAATATTGTTCATAGATAAACTTGATCATAAACCCACAATTCATTGGTCTCAGCAAACAGACCGCAAAACAAGATTACATCGAATAGATCTCCACAAGAGAGGGGGAGAACATTGTATTGAAATCCAAAAAGAGAGAAGAAGCCATCTAGCTAATAACTATGGACCCGAAGGTCTGAGGTAAACTACTCACACTTCATCGGAGAGGCTATGGTGTTGATGTAGAAGCCCTCCGTGATCGATGCTCGGTGGAGCTCCGGAACAGGCCCCAAGATGGGATCTCGTGGGTACAGAAGGTTGCGGCGGTGGAATTAGGTTTTTGGCTCCGTGTCTGATCGTTTGGGGGTACGTAGGTATATATAGGAGGAAGGAGTACGTCGGTGGAGCAACATGGGGCCCACGAGGGTGGAGGGCGTGGCCCCCTACCTCGTGGCTTCCTGGTGGCTTTCTTGACGTAGGGTCCAAGTCCTCTAGATCATGTTCGTTACAAAAATCACGTTCCATAAGGTTTCATTCCATTTGGACTCCGTTTGATATTCTTTTTCTGCGAAACTCTGAAATAGGCAAAAAACAGCAATTCTAGGATGGGCCTCCGGTTAATAGGTTAGTCCCAAAAATAATATAGAAGTGAATAATAAAGCCCAATAATGTCCAAAACAGAAGATAATATAGCATGGAGCAATCAAAAATTATAGATACGTTGGAGACGTATCAAGCATCCCCAAGCTTAATTCCTGCTCGTCCTCGAGTAGGTAAATGATAACAATAGAATTTTTGATGTGGAGTGCTACTTGGCATAATTTCAATGTAATTCTTCTTATTTGTGGTATGAATATTCAGATCCGAAAATTTCAAGACAAAAGTTCAATATTGACATAAAAATAATAATACTTCAAGCATACTAACTAAGCAATTATGTCTTCTCAAAATAACATGGCCAAAGAAAGTTATCCCTACAAAATCATATAGTCTGGCTATGCTCTATCTTCGCCACACAAAAATATTTAAATCATGCACAACCCCGATGACAAGCCAAGCAATTGTTTCATACTTTTGACGTTCTCAAACTTTTTCAATCTTCACGCAATACATGAGCGTGAGCCATGGACATAGCACTATATGTGGAATAGAATGGTGGTTGTGGAGAAGACAAAAAGGAGAAGATAGTCTCACATCAACTAGGTGTATCAACGGGCTATGGAGATGCCCATCAATAGATATCAATGTGAGTGAGTAGGGATTGCCATGCACCGGATGCACTAGAGATATAAGTATATGAAAGCTCAACAAAAGAAACTAAGTGGGTGTGCATCCAACTCGCTTGCTCACGAAGACCTAGGGCATTTTAAGGAAGCCTGAGGGAGTCCTGGATTAGGGGGTGTCCGGATAGCCGAACTATCACCGTTGGCCGGACTCCTGGACTATGAAAATACAAGATTGAAGACTTCGTCCCGTGTCCGGATGGGACTTTCCTTGGCGTGGAAGGCAAGCTTGGCGATACGGATATGTAGATCTCCTACCATTGTAATCGACTCATGTAACCCTAACCCTATCCGGTGTCTATATAAACCGGAGGGTTTTAGTCCGCATTTACGAACAACAATCATACCATAGGCTAGCTTCTAGGGTTTAGCCTCTTTGATCTCGTGGTAGATCCACTCTTGTACTACCCATATCATCAATATTAATCAAGCAGGAATAGGGTTTTACCTCCATCGAGAGGGCCCAACTCGGGTAAAAACATCGTGTCCCTTGTCTCCTGTTACCATCCGCCTAGACGCACGATTGGGACCCCCTACCCGAGATCCGCCGGTTTTACACCGACATTGGTGCTTTCGTTGAGAGTTCCTCTGTCGTCATCCTTAGCCCGATGGCTCCTTCGATCATCAACAACGACGCGGTCCAGGTGAGACTTTTCTCCCGGACAGATCTTCAGATTCGCGGCTTTTGCACCGCGGGCCAATTCACTTGGCCATCCGAGCAGATCGAAAGCTACGCCCACCGCCGTGTCAGATTTGGGAGTTTGAACTACACGGCCGACATCCGCGGAGACTTGATCTTCGACGGATTCGAGCCACAGCCCAGCGCCCAAGACTGTCTCGATGGGCACGATCTAGCTCTGCCGAACAAAGGCCTCGAGGTCGCACTCAGTCTGGCCCGACCCTTAGCTCGAGCCGACTCCGCCGATCGAGGACGAGTGGTTGGACACCGCCTCGGGGGCTACGATCTCTACGGCGATTGAGCCGAACTCCATCCCCGTCCTTTGCGAAGACCGTGACTCCAAGGTGCCGGACTCCTCTCCGGACTCTGAACCTCCCGCGCCCCGGCCAATCGAATCCAATTGGGTGCCGGTTATGGAGTTCACTGCCGCAGACATCTTTCAGCACTCGCCCTTTGGCGACATCCTGAATTCACTAAAGTCTCTCTCTTTATCAGGAGAGCCCTGGCCGGATTATGGTCAGGAAGGTTGGGATGCGGACGAAGAAATTCAACGCCCACCCACCGCCCACTTTGTAGCCACTGTCGAAAGCTTAAACGACGTGCTCGATTTCGACTCCGAAGACATTGACGGTATGGACGACGATGTAGGAGACAACCATGAACCAGCACCTATAGGATACTGGACAACAACCTCATCTCACGATGTATACATGGTGGACATCCTAAAGGAAGCGAAGACGAGGAACAACGGGACGCTACGAAGGATCGCTCCACCGAAAAGCAGTCAAAACGGCGACGTAAGCGCCGCTCAAAGTCCCGCCTCGACAAAGACAACAGCCATACAGACCCAGCTATAGAGCAGGGGTGAACCGGTGGACGACGATCATGCTATCGAGCAACCGTCCGAACAGGACAATCTGGATAAACAACCCGTCCCCGGCGAAGATAACAATCCGGACGATCTCACGCCGGACAAGTTGCTGGAGCAGAAGAACCTCCACAAAAGGCTCGTCGCCACAGCACGTAGCCTGAAAAAGCAGAAGCGGAAGCTCAAAACAGTGGAAGATGCACTCAGAATCAGATGGAGCAAAGTACTCAACACCGCAGACAAATACGGCGACAGTCGCCGAACAAAGAGCTACCCAAAGAGAAAACTACTGCCTAAATTTGATGAGGAGGCCGTAGAGCCCCCACAATTAAAAAACAAGGAGGCCACCCGGTCGGATGGACGACCCCATGGCAAACAGAGAGCGGCAAACGGCGCCGACACAAGCCGACACGCGATCCGCACAAGGATTCGCATAAAAAAGATGGCCCAGTTAGATCTATCTACGGGCCAAGAAAGCAAGCTCTAGTAAGCAAGGCAACACATCAAGTATCCGAACATCATGGTACACCTAAATATAGGGGTGGCGCACACCCCCTATGTTTCACCGATGAGGTGCTAGATCATGAATTTCCAGCGGGATTCAAGCCCGTAAACATATAGGCATACGACGGAACAACAGACCCTGGAGTCTGGATTGAGGATTACATCCTCCACATAGACATGGCTAGAGGAGATGATCTCCATGCCATAAAATACTTACCCCTCAAGCTCAAAGGGCCAACTCGGCATTGGCTCAAAAGCCTCCCGGAAAATACCATTGGAAGTTGGGAAGAGCTCGAGGATGCTTTTCGGACAAATTTTCAAGGGACTTATGTCCGTCCTCCGGACATGCATTTATTTAAGTCACATAACTCAACAACCCTTGACAGTCAGCCCAAATTCTGGAACAGGTTCCTCATCAAAAGAACCAAATAGTCGATTGTCCGGACGCCAAGCCTTAGCAGCTTTCAAACACAACGTCCGAGACGAATGGCTCATGTACACCTCGGCCAGGAGAAGCCGAGAACAATGGCTGCATTAACAAGCCTCATGACCCACTTCTGCGTGGGAGAGGACAGTTGGCTGGCAAGATGCAGTACCAGCGACCCAAGTACATCCAAAGTCAGGGATGGAAATGGAAAACCATGACGCAACAAGGACCGGCGCCGGACAAAGGGAAACAACCCGAAGAGCACGATACCAATGCCGGATTCAAGCTCCGGCGAGAATCATAAAAGGCTGCCCTCAAGGACAACAAATGACGAGCTATCCAACCTAAACAAAATCTTGGACAAAATATGCTAAATCCACAAGATTCCGGAAAGCACGCAAACCATACCCACAGAGATTGTTGGGTCTTCAAGCGATCTGGCAAACTCAATGTCCGAGCACAAGGGCTCGACACACCAAGCGAGGACGATGACGAACCCCACAAGCAGAGCACCGAAAACAAAATAATTTCCCACAAAAGTCAAAACAGTGAACTCACTTCAAGTGACAAAAGGGAAAAACAGAGCGGCGCCCATAGAAACACGCGCCGCACGGTCTATCCCAGCAGAGTCCCAACGATGGTTGTCAAAACAAATCACCTTCGATCATCAGGGCTGTTCCGGAAGTATCCGGAATGCAGGATGGACTGCCTTGATATTAGATCCTATAATCGACGGACTCCAATTTACACAAGTCCTAATGGACGGAGGTAGCGATCTAAACCTGCTATATCAGGACACAATCCGCAAAATGGGGATAGACCCAACCAAAATTCGCCATAGCAACACCTCCTTCAAAGGGGTAATGCCGTGCCTATATGCCCATTGTACGGGCTCCCTCATCGCTAGAAGTTGTGTTCGGCTCATCCGACAACTTTCGTCGCGAAAAGTTAACCTTCCACATCGCCCCATTCGAAAGTAGCTATCAAGCACTACTGGGACGTGAAGCTTTCGCCCGCTTTAACGCAATACCACATTATGCATCTCTTACACTTAAAATGCCCGGTCCACGAGGCATCATCTCATTAAAAGGGAGTATCAAGTGTTACTCGGGCACGGAAGAACGTGAGACTGCCTTGACAGCCCCACGCTAGTCCGGCTCCACTAATCAAAGCACCTGAATAGGTCATTCGAACCCCGGACATGGCTAGACGAGTCCGGCGTAAACATATAAAGGCCTACCAGCGGGTGCACGCATGTACAACAAGAGACAATAAAGCTCAATTTTATTCACTTTTCGAACCGTACTCTGTTTATTTAATATAAAGTACATTTTTCGCACGATCCTTTTTTCTTTTCAACTAAGTTCCTCTCTTTTACAGATGAACAACGTGCTACACCCGTTCAGGATACGGCACAACGGAGACACGGGCGCAGATGTGCAGTAGGGACCCGTTGCAAGGATTCTTTTCAGATTAAGACCCTGCGTAAACCTTTTTTACTGTCTCTTGTTGATACACATCCCCTGGTTTCTTGCTATAATCATGGAGGAGGTGGCGTTTTGGCATAGGCCGCACTGCAATTTTTATGCGTGCACTGGACACTGTGGGCTTAGGGCATTATTCTCGCCTGCTTTCATAAAGACCGAATACCTTAGGGAGTGTTCGGCGTCTCGAGTTAGGCATTATATGCATCAGCTCCGAATCATGTCTTTGGTCAAATGTTGGGTTTGCCTGGCTCCCATGTTTTGGTACCTTATGTTCCGTTGTATCGGCTAAGGTAGCGCTGGGAGAACCACTGCGATTGTGCCCCGGTTGAGCTGGGTTGAGCACCTCAGTGGAGAAAGCTAAAACTGACTGTCATGATATAGCATGAGACTGGTCAACCACTCGATGACCCACAGGAATGTTTAGAATTCCCCCACATTAACGAAGGACCGTTTCACGGTCAGGCACATACGCGCCCCGAATTCGGGAGAGCGCGGTGCCCCTAGGGGCTATATAGTAGCCCCACCATCGAACTCCTATGGCTAAGTGAAAGTGATAAAGCATTATAGTCCGGTTGCCTGGTTTGCTACGCTATCACCTCCTTTACAGGACCAAGACGTTGGATTAAGTGTGAAAATGCGCCTTTATGCAAAAAACCCCGCACTATGTGCGTGGGGGCTAAAGCCGAAGACTGCCATCTTTCAAAGTTATATACACAAATACATCAACGGCTGAACAGGAGGCGTATTAATACTTGAACGCACAAGTATAAAAAGCTCTTATATAATATTGAAACATTGTTTTCACAAATCATACATGTCATTAAAGAATAACATCCTTCGAGCATTGCGTCTCTATTAAACGAGCGCCCTGCAGGACTTCCTCAAAATAGTGCTCGGCAGGTACTCGGCTTCTGTCCGAATCTTGGGATGCAACGTCGGTGGCCTTCATCTCCGCCCAGTATGTCTTGACACGGGCAAGAGCCATCCGCGCACCCTCTATGCATGCTGACCGCTTCATTGCATCGATATGCGGCACCTCACCAAGGAACTGTTGCACCAAGCCAAAATAACTCTTTGGCTCGGGCCTTTTCGGCCACGAATGAGTCACGACAACCTTCATGGCAAGTCCGGACAACCTATTCAGCTCAGCCCATTCGCCAAACGATCGATTAATGAAAGTGGACGCTCCGGACTATGGAACTGCGACCAAAAAAGCTCTTCCGTTCCGTGATCCTTTTGACCTCGGAAGTGTTCGGTCGCGTCTGCGGCACTCGCCGCCAAGTCCAGATAAGCATCCTCCGCACCCCACAGCCGGTCCAATTGAGCGTACCTAGGATCCGTGAATTTCCTCCGCAACAGAAAGGGCTTTCCAGCCGCAATATCTCTGGCCTGACGTAGCTCCTCCTTCATAGCTCTCATTGCAGAGCGAGTATCCTTGGCCTCGGTGGCGGCCTTTTTCAGGTCTTCTTGTTTTGCTCAATCTTCTTTTTCAAGAAGCTCGCAATGGTCAGTAGCATTCTTCAATTTCACGGCCATCTCGGCCATTTCTTTCTTGCTTCGGCAGTGAGCAGCCTGTTCGGCTTTTAGCTCTGCGGCCGCCTTTAAAGCAGCCGCATCACTTTTTCTGGCTTGCTCCTTGGCTCGGGCGAGCTCCGCCCGAAGGCTCTCCATAGCAGCGGCACCATCTGCATTAAGCATACATGTCGTAAGGCATGGGCGTCAAGCTCCCTTACCAGGTGTCCGCGGAGAAGTTGCATAGCTTGTGACTCGTCAAGCTGCTTATTAACAAGCGTGATGTCCGCATCCGCCACGTCAAGTTGCCGCTTCAGTTCGGCAAATTTATCAGCCCAGCTAGCCACCGGACGCTTCGCCACCTATATAGGAAGAGCGCATATTATACCTGGGGTTATGATCCTCGGCGCGCCGTCATTTTTAACACCGCACCAAGTCTCAGGGGCTACTATCTATACAGGGCGCATTTTATATGCAAAACTGTCAGAAGGTACATCATTTTGCGTACCTCAAAACCCGTCAGTAAACTTACGACGACTTCATGCAATCCGCTCTCAGCGGATGAAATCCTTTCAATCACCGTACCCATTAACGTACGGTGATCTTCCGAGATAGACGCTCGCCCGAGCAGATCCGTCAGCTCCTCCGACCGCACACCCGTTGGTGCGGGACTCGTCCGGTGGCCTTTTTCGAAGGCCGGACTCGGAGGACTTTGAGGGGACATACGGCTGCCTTCTGGCCCCACCGGATTCGGAGGAGCCCTCCGCGATGATACCTCAGGGTCGTCCACCTCGCATAACGGTACGGCAGGCGGAGGCGTTTCGCTCTCCATCATCTCCGGATCAAGATCCCCTGAAGACGAGCTCTGCTGTGAAGGGCTGAGATCCGAACTATAAGGTAAACTTTCGGTTACCTTCGTAAATAAAACGGGATGTCTCTCTTTAAAGAAAAAACGCCCTTTACTTACGGCTCATTGGAGGACTGATCTCCTTGGGAAACAATGCGGCCGGGCATCTCCCACCGCAGACCCTCTGGTGAAGATTTCTTCCCGCCGAGGCTTTGGTCTCCGGATCTTGAAGCGGTCCTCTTCTCCCTTGGAGGGAGGGATTCTCGATCCCCCCTTTCTTGATAGCCTCCTTCACGGAGGTAGTAGTTCCCTTGTTCCCCCCTTCGCCTTCTTCAAAAGGCACAGCCTCTAGCATCTTGGTTAATACAGGATCCGGCGTGGCCTCGGGGAGGGGGGCCGGACACCTGATCAGCTTTGCTTTTGCTATACACTCCTGTTTAAAGGATAGATCTTTTAAGGGCAAGTGTATGATAAATATGCGGATAGCATGTCCGGGTATAGGACTACTTACTTGAGTATCCGGGCGATTGCAGCTCAGTCCTGCGTCCTCGGTTAAGTCCGGAGACATTGCTTGTGATCCGAAGAACAGTTGGTACATCTCCATGGGCGTTGCGCCCATAAAATGTTGAAGAGCTCGTTGTAACGCCCCGGATTCGATGCGCCAGGTGTCCTTCAGTTATTCGCCGTCTTTGCCATGTCATTTGCTCGCGTGTTGCACTTTGCCATGTCATCATCTGCATTTTTATCATGTCATCATGTGCATTTCATTTTGCATACGTGTTCGTCTCATGCTTCCGAGCATTTTTCCCGTTGTCCGTTTTGCAATCCGGCACTCCTATGTCTCCCGGCGCCCTCTTTTACCTCTTTTCATGTGCGGGTGTTAAACGGTCTCGGAATGGACCGAGGTTTGTCAAGCGGCCTTGGTATAGCACCGGTAGACCGCCTGTCAAGTTTCGGATCATTTGGAGGTCGTTTGGTACTCCAACGGTTAACCGGGTAACCGCAAAGCCTCTTTGAGTTGCAGCCCAACACCCCTTTCTAAGTTGCCCAAAACCCACCAAACTCCTCTCCATGCTCTCGGTCGTTCGATCACGATCGCGTGGCCGAAAACCGCACCTCATTTGGACTCTCCTAGCTCCCTCTACCTATAAATGTGTGATCCCTCCCGATTTTTCGCAGTCCAACCTAGCCCTTCTTCCTCCGCGCGGACACGTCCGCCCGGCCGCGGACGCGTCCAGCCGCCACCTCACTCCGACCAATGGCAATGCGCCACGTCATCCCCGCCGCTCTCCTCCAACCGGAGTCGCCACCTCAAGGCGCCTCTCTCTCTCCTCCCGCCCGCCCGGCCCGAGCCAGCGTCGGGCCCCAGCGCCCATCCGCCGCCGCCCGGCTCCCTGTGGCCGGGTCGCCATGCCCGCCGCCTCCATGGCGCCCGGCCGCCGCTGGCCGCCCGTCGCCTCCACGCCATTCTGGGCCGCCCTCGCCATCATGGCGGCCACGGCGTCGCGCCGCCCTTCACGCCGCCGCCCACTTGATCGCCCGCCGCCCGCCCGGAGCTCGTCGGCCCGAGCTCCACCTCCTCCGGCGACCTCCTCCGCGCCTCCTCCGTGGCAAACTCCGTGAAGCCGCCACGGACCCTCTCCGTCCGGATCTGGGGAGTGGGATGAGATCCACCACTCCCCGATCCAAACGTCCCACGCCTGCCCCGGATCTGCCCATCCCGCACGAATCGGTCCCGTTGACTTTTCGAGAGGGTATAATTTCCTCCAAGTCTTTAATCTGCAGTAATTTTGTTCCATTTCCATTGCATCATATCTCTGTCATCGTTGCTCCATTTTTCGCGTATAATATGTCAAAATGTTCGTCTCGATGAGTAGATCATTTCATATCATTGCATCATTTTCATTTGAGCTAATCTTGATGCCCGAAATGCTGTTAGAAGAGTGCTATGTGATGTTAGTTTCTGTTTCTTAACAGAACTTGCACTTTTGTCATTTTTGCCATGATTGATGTGTGCATCCTATGGACTTGAGTCCTACATGTGTTTTGTAATATGCCATGCCATCTTTCCAGGGGTGTATGCCATGTATTTTTGTGATCTATGTGGTGACTAGCACAAGCATGCAAACTAGGTGTCTTGATGTTGCTGATTTCAGCCCTGTTTTGCTGATATTTTGTTGCCATGTTAACTAGATGCTACCGAGAGATCCATGCTTATTTTGAGATACTTCAGTAAGGATGTTTTGTTATACATGTCTTGCCCTATCCATCCATGCCCTTGTTTGAGATTATGGAGTACCATAGCTTGAGTCAATCGAGCTCTACTTTTGCTATAAAATGTTTCCTGGCAGATTGTTTACATGTTATTCAATTTTGCCAAGGTTGTTGTGGTTGATCCTTGCATGCTATATTGTTGTTCTTGACATGTATAGCTTCTATGCCATGTCTTCTTGCTGTTGGTTACCTTGCCATGCCATGTATTGCTCTGTGGTGAGTGGTTCAAGCTCACCAACATGCCTACTCATTGTTGTTCCTGCCATGTATGAATCGGTAATGTAACTTGCGATATTGACATGGGTGTTACTATATTTTCTAATCCTTTTTGGCTTATGATCATTAAAGGACTTTTGTTCTATGCAATTAGTAGATTCATGCCATGCCTTTGTTTGCCTTAATAAGTTCCTGTAACATGTTGTTTGATAGCTCTAAACATTGCAACCTGATGTTATTTCTGCTAAAGTCTGAAACTGTTATTATTTGCAATCTTGCCATGTGTGTTTGAGCATGTTCTAGTGATTTATGGAGATATCTCAGTGTTCATGTTTTGTAATGCTTTACCTGTACATCATGCCCATGCCTTTTGTTATTATGTTGAGTTCCTGTAGCATGTTGTTTTGGTGCTTGCAATATGCCTACTTGCTGTTTTGGACAGATTGTTGTCTTAACTTGTATAGGGTGTATGTGTTGATCCGTTGTCTCCGTTTGAGTGTGCTCTATATGAAACTTGCTTGATTTTGCACGTAGTTTCATATTATCATGTTGCATCCTTGTTTTGAGGTGTTTGCTTGATGTTTGCATGCATTTTGCATCAATGCCATGCTTAACTTGTTTTGCTCATATCTTCTAGGCCGTAGCTCCGAATCTAATGAACTTTATATCTAACTTGACTAGAATTTCGTGTAGATCATCTTGGTGCATTTTAAATTGCTGTTTAACAACTTGAACATAAAGTTATTCAGATCTGGACCAATTTCGAAATTTGCATATGAGGACTTACCGGAATTGTTATATGTTGTTTCCGGCCTCATTTAAACTTGCTTTGATGTGTTGCTCTTGTTCGCATCATCTCTTGCCATGAGTAGTTTCATGTAGCTTTGTCATGCATCATGCTTGTTGTGCATCATGCCTTGTTCATGTGTGGTGTGTTTACTATGTTGTGTGCTTCTTCTTGTTAGTTCCCGCTTGCTATGCGATCGTGAGGATTCGTTCGCTCACGCTTGGTTCGGCTTCTTCCGCTCGTCTTCTTCATGGACTCGTTCTTCTTCCTTGCGGGATTTCAGGCAAGATGACCGCTACCCTGGATCTCACTACTATCATTGCTATGCTAGTTGCTTCGTTCTTTTCGCTATGCTGCGATACCTATCACTTGTCGCTCAAGCCATCCCAAATTGCCATGTCGACCTCTAACCTTTTGCACCCTTCCTAGCAAACCGTTGCTTGGCTATGTTACCGCTTTGCTCAGCCCCTCTTATAGCGTTGTTAGTTGCAGGTGAAGATGAAGTTTGTTCCTTTTTGGAACATGGAGATGTTGTTCCATGCTGGTACATGTTTACTTGTTGGGATATCACAATATATCTTATATTATTAATGCATCTATATACTTGGTAAAGGGTGGAAGGCTCGGCCTTATGCCTGGTGTTTTGTTCCACTCTTGCCGCCCTAGTTTCCGTCATATCGGTATTATGTTCCCGGATTTTGCGTCCCTAACGCGGTCGGGTGATTTATGGGACCCCCTTGACAGTTCGCTTTGAATAAGACTTTTCCAGCAAGGCCCAACATTGGTTTTACCATTTGCTTCACCACCACCTTCATTTCCCTTGGGAGTAATTAACCCAAGGGTCATCTTTATTCAGCCCCCCCGGGCCAATGCTTGCCTAAGTGTTGGTCCAAACTAGAGTGCTTTGCAGCGCCACCTTAAGGAAACTTGAGGGCTGGTTTTAGTTGTACGGACTGCTCATCCGGTCGTGGCCTGGGACGAGATACGTGGCTACTACCGGTGGTGCACGCCGGGAGGTCTTCTTTGGTCTTGTTTTATTGCTGTGAAATGTCTTGTAGCCGGATTACAGAGGCGATCGGGTCTTCCCGGGAGAAGGAATATCCTTCGTTGATCGCGAGAGCTTATCATGGGCTAAGTTGGGACACCCTGCAGGGTTTGAACTTTCAAAGCCGTGCCCATGCGGTTATGTGGCGATGGGAATTTGTTAATGTCCGGTTGTAGAAAACCCGAAGTTGATCCTAATTAAAATACACCAACCGTAAAGCGTAATCGTGAGTGTCTCTTTTCGGGTTGATCGAGAGGAGAACACGGTTTTCTTGGGTTATGTCTAACGTAAGTAGGTGTTCAGGATCACTTCTTGATCATTACTAGTTGACGCACCGTTCCTTTGTATCTCTTCTCGCTCTCATTTGCATTATGTTGGCCACCATATCATGCTTAGTCATTGCTGCAACCTCACCACTTTATCCCTTCCTTTCCCATTAAGCTTTGCTAGTCTTGATACCCATGGTAATGGGATTGCTTTGAGTCCTCGTGGCTCACAGATTACTACACCACCGATTGCGTGTACAGGTTATGCGATGATCATGACGTGAGAGCGATGCTTGCTTGCGTTGAGTTCTTCTTCCGCTTCTTCTTCGATCGGGGATAGGTTCCAGTCGGTGACTGGGCTAGCAGGGGGGATGTCGTTTGCGTTTCTGTTTATGTTTCATCCGTAGTCGGATGTTGATCTTGTATATGATGTTGATGTATTCTTGTGGCATTTGTGCCTTATGCATGTATCCCTATGTATTATGTAATGTTGATGTAATGATATCCACCTTGCAAAAGCGTTTCAATATGCGGGTCTATCCTTGGTGGGACCGTCGAGTTCCTTTTGGATAGGGTCGCATATTGGGCGTGACAAGTTGGTAATCAGAGCCCAATATGCCCACATAGATCACAAAAATACATGGCATACACCCCTGGAAAGATGGCATGGCATATTACAAAACACATGTAGGACTCAAGTCCATAGGATGCACACATCAATCATGGCAAAAATGACAAAAGTGCAAGTTCTGTTAAGAAACAGAAACTAACATCACATAGCACTCTTCTAACAGCATTTCGGGCATCAAGATTAGCTCAAATGAAAATGATGCAATGAGATGAAATGATCTACTCATCGAGGCGAACATTTTGACATATTATACGCGAAAAACGGAGCAACGATGACAGAGATATGATGCAATGGAAATGGAACAAAATTACTGCAGATTAAAGACTTGGAGGAAATTATACCCTCTCGAAAAGTCAACGGGACCGATTAAATGCGGGATGGGCAGATCCGGGGCCTTGGGCGTGGGGCGTTTGGATCGGGAGTGGTGGATCTCATCCCACTCCCAGATCCGGACGGAGGGGTCCGCGGCGGCTCGCCGGAGTTAGCCGGAGGAGGCGCGCGGCGGAGGAGGTCGCCGGAGGAGGTGGAGCTCGGGC
Organism: Aegilops bicornis; assembly: GCA_021605145.1. Classification (NCBI taxonomy): domain Eukaryota; kingdom Viridiplantae; phylum Streptophyta; class Magnoliopsida; order Poales; family Poaceae; genus Aegilops; species Aegilops bicornis. Next base: position 175,349,040 of record CM038670.1, on the reverse strand, counting down.
CGACGAAGCTCGGCGCGGCGGCGGGCGATCACTGGCGGCGCATCGGGCGGCGCGGCGCGGATACGGAGGCCGGGCGGCGATAGGGGCGGCGCCGGGCGTGAGGCGGCGGGCGGCGCGACGGGCGGGTTTTGGGCGGCGGCGCCGGGCGCCTGGAGGCGGCGGCGCGCGGCGACCAGGCAGGAGCCGGGCGGCGGGATGGATGGGCCCGACGGGGCTCGGCGGGCCGGGCGGCGGCGCGAGGAGAGAGAGGAGGCGCTGAGGTGGCGACTCCGGTTGGAGGAGAGCGGGCGAGGATGACGTGGCGCATTGCCATTGGTCGGAGTGAGGTGGCGGCTGGATGCGTCCGGCGCCGGGCGGACGTGTCCGGCGCGCAGAGGAAGAAGGGGCTAGGGTTGGACTGCGCGAAAAATCCGGAGGGGATCACACATTTATAGGTAGAGGGAGCTAGGAGAGTCCAAATGAGGTGCGGTTTTCGGCCACGCGATCGTGATCGAACGACCGAGAGCATGGAGAGGAGTTTGGTGGGTTTTGGGCAACTTAGAAAGGGGTGTTGGGCTGCAACTCAAAGAGGCTTTATGTTACCCGGTTAACCGTTGGAGTACCAACGACCTCCAAATGATCCGAAACTTGACAGGCGGTCTACGGTGCTATACCAAGGCCGCTTGACAAACCTCGGTCCATTCCGAGACCGTTTAACACCCGCACATGAAAAGAGGTAAAAGAGGGCGCCGGAGACATAGGAGTGCGGATTGCAAAACGGACAACGGGAAAAATGCTCGGAAGCATGAGACGAACACGTATGCAAAATGAAATGCACATGATGACATGATAAAAATGCAGATGATGACATGGCAAAGTGCAACACGCGAGCAAATGACATGGCAAAGACGGCGAATAACTGAAGGACACCTGGCGCATCGAATCCGGGGCGTTACACTCGTGGTCCCTCCGGATTGAACTCCCACAGGCGGAGGGGGCGACGTTTTCAGGGCAGGATGCGACGAATCAGCATGACCTGCGCTACTACGACCAGATTGATCTCTCTCTCTCTCTCTCTAAGATGTCTCGAATACGGCCCTGCAACAAGGGCACGTCCTTGGACGGCCCCCAGTCAAGCCCTGTATTGACCCATGACGCCAGCCGCGGTGGAGGACCCGAGCGAAAGGCAGGTGGCGCCACCCATTTGGTGCCCCTGGGAGCGGTGATATAAAACCACTCCTGTTGCCATAAATTGAGCTCCTCTTGAAAAGAGCCCTCGGGCCATGGAGCGTCCGCATTCTTGCTTATAACAGCCCCTCCGCACTTTTCTGCTGATGCCCCTTGATCATCTTCGCTCCACTTTGAAGGTCTTGAGCCACAATCCGAAGTGAGGGGTAATGCGGAGGAAGGCTTCACATACGACAATGAACAACGAGATGTGGAGGATGGACTCCGGATCCAAGTCATGGAATTCCAGCCCATAATAGAACATGAGCCCTCTCACAAAGGGGTCCGTCGGGAAGCCTAAACCCCGAAGGAAGTGAGACATGAATACCACGCTCTCACTAGGCTCGGGAGTGGGAATAACCTGCCCTTGGGCAGGCAGCCTATCTTGAATTTCGCCGGTGAGATACTGGCGTCTCTCGACTTTAGCACATCTTCTTCCGTGACGGAGGAAGACATCCACCGCCGTGCAGGTCGGAGCCAGACATCGTTGAAGGTCCGGCACCTAAATCTGGAGCTTTGGGTGTTGGAACTCGAAGCGAGGGGCGGATTCGATTGAGATTGAAAGAAAGGAGCGGGCCTTGGTCTCGTTATAAAGAGGTTGAATACCAAGAGCCCTCCCCGTGACCGTTTGGGACTCGCCTTCGATGGAGGAGGCGTGCCAACGGGCACGACTGGGTTACCCACGCCCGTATTGATGAGAATCCCGGAATAAGGGGGCACGATCTCCGCTTTGATAAGACGTGCCAAGGAAACCGCCTCGCTAAACGCGCTGAGGTGGAACAGTAAAAACGATTCGTATAAAGGCCTGGCCGTGGTGTGATGTCACGCTGCGGAATACGTCAGCAGATCTGTGCAAAGGTTATTCTCTCTACGGTGGTATGTGGAACTTGTTTTGCAGAGCCGGACACTATCCTTGTGTTCAAAATCTTCTATAAAGTATTCGGAGGAGGAACCCGCCTTGTAATGCCAAAGACAATATGCACGCCCGGACTCTGCGTCATTGAAGCACTGGTTCGAGGGCTCTTGAGGAAGTCCCGATTAGGGGTGTCCCGATAGCCGAACTATCACCGTTGGCGGACTCTGGACTATGAAAATACAAGATTGAAGACTTCGTCCGTGTCCGGATGGGACTTTCCTTGGCGTGGAAGGCAAGCTTGGCGATACGGATATGTAGATCTCCTACCATTGTAACCGACTCTGTAACCCTAACCCTATCCGGTGTCTATATAAACCGGAGGGTTTTAGTCCGTGGGGATCGAACAACAATCATACCATAAGCTAGCTTCTAGGGTTTAGCCTCTTTGATCTCGTGGTAGATCCACTCTTGTACTACCCATATCATCAATATTAATCAAGCAGGAGTAGGGTTTTACCTCCATCGAGAGGTCCCGAACCTAGGTAAAAACATCGTGTCCATTGTCTCCTGTTACCATCCGCCTAGACGCACAGTTCGAGACCCCCTACCCGAGATCCGCCGGTTTTGACACCGACAAAGCCCATCATTGGAATATACAAGCCAAGTTCTATAATGAAAAATTCCCACTAGTATATGAAAGTGATATCATAGGAGACTCTCTATCATGAAGATCATGGTGCTACTTTGAAGCACAAGTGTGGTAAAAGGATAGTAACATTGTCCCTTCTCTCTTTTTCTCTCTTTTTTTGGGGCCATTTTTCTCTTTTTTATGGCCTCTTTTTTTTGTTCGGAGTCTCATCCCGACTTGTGGGGGAATCATAGTCTCCATCATCCTTTCCTCACTTGGTACAATGCTCTAAAAATGATGATCATCACACTTTTATTTTCTTACAACTCAACAATTACAACTCGATACTTAGAACAAAATATGACTCTATGTGAATGCCTCCGACGGTGTACCGGGATATGCAATGAATCAAGAGTGACATGTATGAAAGAATTATGAACGGTGGCTTTGCCGCAAATACAATGTCAACTACATGATCATGCAAAGCAATATGACAATGATGAAGTGTGTCATAATAAACGAAACGGTGGTATGTTGCATGGCAATATATCTCAGAATGGCTATGGAAATGCCATGATAGGTAGGTATGGTGGCTGTTTTGAGGAAGGTATATGGTGGGTATATGATATCGGCGAAAAGTGTGCGGTATTAGAAAGGCTAGCAATGGTGTAAAGAAGAAGGGTGTGTATAATCCATGGACTCAACATTAGTCATAAAGAACTCATATACTTATTGCAAAAATCTACAAGTTATCAAAGCAAAGTATTATGCGCATGCTCCTAGGAGGATATATTGGTAGGAAAAGACCATCGCGCGTCCCCGACAGCCACTCATAAGGAAGACAATCAATAAATAAATCATGCTCCGACTTCATCACATAACGGTTCACCATACGTGCATGCTACGGGAATCACAAACTTTAACACAAGTATTTCTCAAATTAAAAACTACTCAACTAGCATGACTCTAATATCACCATCTTCATATCTCAAAACAATTATCAAGCATCAAACTTCTCATAGTATTCAACACACTCATAAGAATTTTTCTTTTACTAATCTTGTATGCCTATTATTGTTAAAGCAAACTACCATGCTGTTTTGTAGGACTCTCAAAATAATCTAAGTGAAGCATGAGAGAACAATAGTTTCTATAAAACAAAAATCACCATCGTGCTCTAAAAAATATAAGTGAAGCACTAGAGCAAAAACTATATAACTCAAAAGTTATAAGTGAAGCACATAGAGTACTCTAATAATTTATGAATCATGTGTGTCTCTCTCAAAAGGTGTGTACAGAAAGGATGATTGTGGTAGACTAAAAATCAAATACTCAAATCATACAAGACGCTCCAAGCAAAACACATATCATGTGGTGAATAAAAATATAGCTCCAAGTAAAGTTACCGATGGAAGTTGACGAAAGAGGGGATGCCTTCCGGGGCATCCCCAAGCTTTGGCTTTTAGGTGTCCTTAGATTATCTTGGGGGTGCCATGGGCATCCCCAAGCTTAGGCTCTTGCCACTCCTTGTTCTATAGTCCATCAATATTTTACCCAAAACTTGAAAACTTCACAGCACAAAACTTAGCAGAAAATCTCGTGAGCTCCGTTAGCGAAAGAAAAACAAAAGACCACTTCAAGGTACTGTAGTAAACTCATTCTTTATTTATATTGGTGTTAAACCTACTGTATTACAACTTCTCTATGGTTTATAAAATATTTTACTAGCCATAGATTCATCAAAATAAGCAAACAACACACGAAAAACAGAATCTGTCAAAAACAGAACAGTCTGTAGTAATCTGTAACTAACGCAAACTTCTGAAAATCCAAAAAATCAGCCAAAATAGGACGACCTAGACCATTTTTGTATTGATCAGAAGCAAATTGGAATCAATATTTTATCACATTCTGGTGATTTTTAACAATTGTTTTCTGGAATTTTCTGCAAGATCAAATAACTATCATCCAAGAAGATCCTATAGGTTTAACTTGGCACAAACACTAATTAAAACATAAAAACACATCTAACGAGAGGCTAGATCAAATATTTATTCCTAAACAGAAGCAAAATGCAAAAAACTAAAAATAAAATTGGGTTGCCTCCCAACAAGTGCTATCGTTTAACGCCCCTAGCTAGTCATAAAAGCAAGGATAGATCTAGGTATTGCCATCTTTGGTAGGCAATCCTTCAACGAGACATTTATCATCCTTAGGAATTTCTTTCTTTTTATTAACCATCAAACTTTTAGGCACAAGATCAAAAAATTCATTTGTAGCAAATGGTTCCTTAATGATAGCGAAAAGATTGGGATGAATACTTATAGATTTGAGATCCGCAGTTTCCTTGCTAGAGGATTCACCCTTATTTTTAGGAACATACATAAGCTTGGCAATTTTAGTTGGAGGACTTGGAATATTCTTTACAGAAGAAAACTCGGTTCCCAAGTTGGTAATGATGCCCTCAAGTTTATTGATTCTAGTGGAATCCTGATTTATTCTTTCATTAACTATGGGTTCCTTCTCCTTAATATTTTTCAAAGTGACTCCTACTTTAGATCCATATTGGGTAATTTGGTTGTGGATCTTTTTATCCAGATTTTCAATTAACTCTATGGTAGCAACTTTATTTTCAACAATTTAAAGTCTTTGCATTACATGCTCCAAAGTTAACATAGTTCCATTAACCAAGAGAGGTGGTGAGCAAAATAAATCTATCATAGCATTATAAGAGTCAAAAGTATGGCTACCCAAGAAATTCCCTCTGGTAATGGTATCAAGAATATATCTATACCAAGGATTAGCGCCTACATAAAAATTACGAAGAAGAATGGAAGTAGATTGCTTCCTGGTAGATTTATTTTGGGCATTGCAAATTCTATACCAAGCGTCTTTTAGATTTTCTCCATCCCTTTGTTTAAAATTGAGAACTTCATTTTCGGGAGACAACGGAGAAGATAAAGGACCAGCCATGACGACAAGGCAAGCAAAAGAAAAAGAGGCGAACGAAAAAGAGAGGGCGAATAAAACTGTCAAGGGTGAGGTGGGGGAGAGGAAAACGAGAGGCAAATGGCAAATAATGTAATGCGGGAGATAAGGGTTTGTGATGGGTACTTGGTATGTTGACTTTTGCGTAGACCTCCCCGGCAACGGCGCCATAAATCCTTCTTGCTACCTCTTGAGCATTGCGTTGGTTTTCCCTTGAAGAGCAAAGGGTGATGCAGTAAAGTAGCGTAAATATTTCCCTCAGTTTTTGAGAACCAAGGTATCAATCCAGTAGGAGGCTACTTGCGAGTCCCTCGCACCTACACGAACAAATAAATCCTCGCAACCAACTCGATAAAGGGTTGTCAATCCCTACACGGTCACTTACGAGAGTGAGATCTGATAGATATGATAGGATAATATTGTTGGTATTTTTATGATAAAGATGCAAAGTAAAATAAAAGCAAAGTAAAAAAGCAACAGAAATAACTAAGTGTTGGAAGATTAATATGATGAAGATAGACCCGAGGGCCATAAGTTTCACTAGTGGCTTCTCTCAAGAGCATAAGTATTTTACGGTGGGTGAACAAATTACTGTTGAGCAATTGACAAAATTGAGCATAGTTATGAGAATATCTAGGCATGATCATGTATATAGGCATCACGTCCGAGACAAGTAGACCGACTCCTACCTGCATCTACTACTATTACTCCACACATCGACCGCTATCCAAAGATGCATCTAGAGTATTAAGTTCAGAAAACAGAGTAACGCCTTAAGCAAGATGACATGATGTAGAGGGATAAATTCATGCAATATGATAAAAAACCCATCTTGTTATCCTCGATGACAACAATACAATACGTGCCTTTGAAAGTGCAACTATCCCTAGGTGGTTTTGGTAATTCCTAACAACATATAGCTCATTGAGCTAATGCTATTTCAAGATTAATAATTCAGGAAAGCTCAATGATTGGCATGGCATAGGTGAGAAAAGTGGACCCCTCAAAATGCTAAGGATAGAAGGATTGGCTCAAGCTCAAAGCTCAAGACTCTACATTTTCTATTTTAGTGATCCAAGATCACACTGAGTCTATAGGAAAAGCCAATACTATCAAGGAGGGATGAGGTGTTGCTTAATGAGGCTCTTGCTCAAAATGCTTAGTGATATGCTCCAAAACCCTCAACTACTTTCTCACATCCACATATGACCTAAACCAAAAGTCAAACTCGGCCCCACCAATTCTTTCTATCCGGTGCCACCGAGTTCAGGTGTCATAGCCACTGCCACAAACCCTAGGCAAATCGGTCTCACCGATAGGGATCTCGGTCTCACCGAGATGGGATTGTAATCTCTCTGTTTCCCTTCGTAACGTTTCGGTCCCACCGAGATGAGCGATTGGTCCCACCGAGATTGCAATGTAAACTCTTTGTTTCCCTTTTGTAACATTTTGGTCTCACCAAAATGAGCAAATCGGTCCCACCGAGTTTACCTGACAAACTCTCTAGTTAGCTTATTACCAAAATCGGTCCCACCGAGTTTGTGTAATCGGTCTCACCGAGATTACGTTATGCCCTAACCCTAACCATATCGGTCCTACCGAGTTGCGTGTCGGTCCCACCAAAAATCCTAACGGTCACTAGATTTGCTGAATCGGTCCGACCGAGTTTATTAATTCGGTCCCACCGAGTTTGGCAAGTTGTGTGTAACGGTTAGATTTTGTGTGGAGGCTATAAATACCCCTCCACCTCCTCTTCATTCGTGGAGAGAGCAATCAGAACGAACCTACACTTCCAATACACATTTTCTGAGAGAGAACCACCTACGCTTGTGTTGAGACCAAGATATTCCATTCCTACCAGATGAATCTTGATCTCTAGCCTTCCCCAAGTTGCTTTCCACTCAAATCTTCTTTCTACCAAATCCAATCCTATGAGAGAGAGTTGAGTGTTGGGGAGACTATCATTTGAAGCACAAGAGCAAGGAGTTCATCATCAACACACCATTTGTTACTTCTTGGAGAGTGGTGTCTCCTAGATTGGCTAGGTGTCACTTGGGAGCCTCGACAAGATTGTGGAGTTGAACCAAGGAGTTTGTAAGGGCAAGGAGATCGCCTACTTCGTGAAGATCTACCGCTAGTGAGGCAAGTCCTTCAAGGGCGGCGACCATGGTGGGATAGACAAGGTTGCTTCTTCATGGACCCTTCTGGGTGGAGCCCTCCGTGGACTCGGCAACTGCTACCCTTCATGGGTTGAAGTCTCCATCAACGTGGATGTACGATAGCGCCACCTATCGGAACCACGACAAAAACATCCGTGTCTCCAATTGCGTTTGAATCCTCCAAACCCTTCCTTTTACATTCTTGCAAGTTGCATGCTTTACTTTCCGCTGCTCATATACTCTTTGCGTGCTTGCTTGAATTGTGTTAAGATTGCTTGACTTGTCCTAAGTTGCTAAAATCTGCCAAGAACTAAAATTGGGAAAGGCTAGATTTTTATTTGGTCAAGTAGTCTAATCACCCCCCTCTAGACATACTTTCGATCCTACAAGTGGTATCAGAGCTTTGGTCTCCATTTGCTTGATTTCCATAAGCTTTTGGTACTCATAGCCTTGGTTTCACAACCTAGGAGAGTATGGCGTCTAGCGAGGGAAATTACCACCGTAGAGGTCCTTACTTTGATGGTACTAATTTTGCTAGTTGGAAGCATAAGATGAGAATGCATATTCTTGGACATAACCCCATCGTTTGGGCTATTGTGTGTATTGTCTTGCAAGGTGAATTCTTTGATGGGAGAGAACCGAACCGTGAAGCTACCGTGGAAGAGTTGAAGATGTTGCAATATAATGCTCAAGCTTGTGATATCCTCTTCAACGGATTGTGCCCCGAAGAATACAACAAAATCAGCCGTCTTTAGAATGCAAAGGAAATTTGGGATACTTTGATTGATATGCACGAAGGTACCGACTCCATCAAGGAATCCAAATTGGATGTGCTTCAAATTCAACTTGACAAGTTCAAAATGAAGGATGGTGAAGGTGTCGCTGAAATATACTCTAGGCTTGCTCTTATCACAAATGAGATTGCCGGCTTAGGAAGTGAAGAGATGACCAACAAATTCATCATCAAGAAGATCCTAAGAGCTTTGGACGGAAAATATGATACCGTATGCACATTGATCCAAATGATGCCCAATTACAAAGATCTCAAGCCAACGGAAGTCATTGGAAGAATTGTTGCTCATGAGATGTCACTCAAGGATAAGGAGGAGCTCCATAACAAGTCAAGTGGTGCTTACAAAGCCTCATGTGAAGCTCCCACATCATCAAGTGAGAAACAAACCTTCAATGAAGAATTGAGCCTAATGGTGAAGAACTTCAACAAGTTCTACAAGAGTAGAAGCAAAGAAAGGAGTTCCAAATCAAGGTCCTACAATGACAAAAGATCTTCTAGTCGAGAGCGTAATTGCTACAATTGTGGAAGACCCGGACACTACTCCAATGATTGTACAGTACCCTACAAAAGAAGAGAGGATTCTCCCAAAAGAAGGAATAGAAGAGAAGAATCACCATCAAGAGAGAGGAGAAGTAGAGATGATCGTTATGAACGAAGAACATCCCGGAGAAGAAAGGATTCGGAAAGAAAGGAAAAGTCATCAAGGAGCTACACAAAACAAAGACATCAAGCTCATGTTGGTGAATGGGTATCCGGCTCTGACTCTGACAATCACTCTGAGAGAAGCTATCACTCCGACTCCGAAATACTCAAGATGAAGGTGTTGCCGGTCTAGCACTTGTGTCAACCAACTCCTACGACATATTTGATTCACCAAATGAAGGAATTGGAAGATGCTTCATGGCCAAAGGTCCAAAGGTAACACACCCGAGTATGTTGATTTCAATAGCGATGAAGATGACTTGTTAGGTGATGTTGATTTACTTGTTGACAACTCTAGTGATGAATACTATGATGAAACGTCAATTAATTATGCTAATCAAGATGAAATGAATGACAATGATAAGGAGAAGATTGAGTCTCTAACTAAAGAATTAAACACTCTTAAGTTAGCTCATGAAACTATCTTAGGAGATCATCGAGAACTTTTAAGGACTCGTGAGAAATTACGTTTTGAGAAGCTCAATCTTGAGCAATAGCATGAGTTCTTAAAGGCAATCAATGATGATCTTCGCAAGAAAAGTTCTTCTTACATTGCCAAGCGTTTACTCTTATCCACTTACACGCCTCAAGTCAAGTCTAGTAACAAGAACAAGAAAGATTCTTCCTATAGTAGTAACAATAATCATGCTAAATCCAATGTTGTTGCTTCTAGTAGTTCTCTTGATTCCACTAATGATTCTCTTAGCCAAGTTACACTTGAGCAAGAAAATAGCTTATTGAAGGGAATTATAGAGAAAGGTGTTTACAAGAGCCTTGCCGGGAGTAAGCAATTCGAGGAAATTGTACGCAAGCAAGGAAGGCACCGGAAGAACCAAGGTGTTGGTTTTGAACGAAAGTTCAATGCCAATGGAGTTGAGTGGGAAGAAGATCAATACCCCAAGACAAAGTTTGTTCCTCAACAAGAGAAGTATGATCCTACTTCTTTCAAAGGGACACAAGCTCAAGATGATCTTCCACCACAAGACCACAAGCAAAAGGCAAGGATAAGCTTCAAGAGGAAATTGATGCGTTTGAAGAAGCACCTAAGGCCTTGGTCAAGTGGGTTCCCAAGACTACATCAAGTTCTACTTCATCAAGTACAACTACAACTCCGAGGGTTCCCATCAAGATGGTGTGGATCCAAAAGAAGAAGAACTAGAGAGTTCCAACATACTTCACTCTTATCATTTTGGCAAGAACAAGTGCAATCAACTTCCACATCTTGCACTAGTTCAAGGAGTCACAAACCCTCTTGTTGGTAAGATAAGGGACGAGGTAACCAAATGCTTTCATAGACATCATCTTGTGTTTGCATCACTCTATGTCTATGGATATCCTTGTTTGTTCCTTGTGGGACTAACCCGTGTAGGTATTGAAAGTGCAACTCACTCCAAAGGATTGCTCCAAATGATCTACATCAACATTGAGCATACACATCTTCAACACCTACATGAAGTCATCATCGACAAAACCCAAGGTTAGTTCATCCCTCTTAGGGGATCTCACATATAGGGGAGCTTTACTCTAAGAATTGAGCTAAAGCAGATCTAATGGTGTGAACACAACAATGCTTTATGTAAAAGTGGGAACCCCACTTGTGCTTAAACGATGAGTATGACCTATGATCAAATGTTCTCATTTGACTCCTAAGTCAATATACTCATATATAGATGACCTAGTCATCGCCAATTGCTTGATAGATGCTAGAATTGTCTGTGCATGCTTTGCCACATATTTCATTTGCCATTTTGTTGTGTGATCATGTGGTTGCATAATTTACTCATTCGAGGACATCCACTTGTTGTTTTGATTGATTGGTTTCCTTTTTATTCTGCCAAGTGGATGGACAAGAACCTTCTCTAGCTATCTATGTTTTTCTCATCTCAAACTCTATTCATGCTACATCACAAAGTTTGATCAAGTCAGATTCGAACCACTCTGTGTGAGGAGCACTCGGAGTCCCCGATTCGTCATAGACTTAAACTTCTTTGTGCGTTTCGGTCTGACCGATTCATCCATTTCGGTCCTACCGAGATCACTAAGTCGATCTAGGTTTTCAATCTCGGTGCAACCGATTTGAAATTTTCGGTCACACCGAGTTGCAGAATCGCTTGCGATTATGCATCTCGGTGCCACCGAGTTGTTCCACTCGGTCACACCGACAGGGTCAGGCTATATATATCCCCGGGCCAAAATTTGGAAAATTTTCCGAACTCCTTCGCCCGCGCTCAGCCTGCTCTGCCTCCCTGGGTCTCCGGATCGTCCTCCTCATCGCCAGCTGCCTCCCACCGCTGGTCTCCGCCGCCGTCAACGGGATCGTCTCCGCCGTTGCCGCCGTAGCAGGTCCATCGCCGCATTAGGGTATGGACTTGATCTTTGTGCTATTCTCACTCCGATTCCTAGCACATTGTTTTTGCCATGTATCTTGCCACGATTGAGATCACTCTATCCACCGAAATCACTCCGTAGATTAGTTGAGGTTTGAAAATTTAGGGTTAGGTTTCCGCCGAAACCATCTCGGACCAACCGAGTTGTTGAAATCGGTTCCACCGATTTGGCTAAGGCCATTCCACATGTGATTCTCGGTCTGACCGAGAATTGCAAATCGGTGTGACCGAGTTCAAGTCTTTGTGAAACCCTAGCAGTCTCGGTGCCACTGAACTGTGACTCGGTCTGACCGAGTTCACTAGTTTAGGTTCCAACAGCTGCTTCGGTATCACCGAGATTTCAAATCGGTCGATCCGAAATGCTTTCTGTGGAAAACTAAAACTAAGTTTTTGACTCATTCTTTTGCTAAAACCTCTGCACTTTGTGATGCTCATCCACTCTACCTCATCTATAATCTATTCATAGGGTCAGCTGTCAGTGTTTGCATCATGTCAGATCAGAGTGATAGTCAGAACAAGTCTGAGGAGCAAGTTCACATGAGTGAGGGCACTAGTCCCTCTAGCATCTATGATGAAGGCAGTAGGAGCACTCCAAGCAACATGCCAAAGGCTACCACAAGGGCCAGGAAGAAGAGAACCTCATATTCTGAGGATGAGGACTATGTGGCTGATGAGGAAGAGACCACTTCACAGAAGAAAAGTTCTGAAAAAGGAATATGGCACAGCTGCTGCAACCAAGCCAGGTCTGAAGACCAAGAAGCCAGCAAGAAGACAGCCCATGTAAAAGGCAAGGAAAGTTTCCACAGGAGAGACAATGGAGTTCACTCTTGAACCCAAGGAAACTGGAGATGGGAAGAAGAGGAAAGAAAGGGTCAAGAAGACCACTGCCAGAGTTATTGGGAAGGCTTCAATGATGGAAGAGGAAGAGGTTGATGCACCAGCACCTAAAGCTCAGAAGCTCATGGGAGATGCTATAAGATCAAGGGTTGCTCCATCTAAGCCCAAAGAAGCTCCCAAGTCAGCTGCTCCAAAACCCAAAACTGCACCCAAGAGAAGCACCAGGAACATCCCAGCAGCAGAGAAGAACAAGGCCCCAGTGCCTGAAGCTGCTATGGAAGAAGATGATGATGAGTCACATGTCTTGAGGAAGTTGAAGCCAAAAATTCCAGATCACAATGATGCTCATCCAATAGCTGAGAACATGAAGATCAGAAAGGACTCAGGATTGAGACTATGGAGAGAATCTGATCCATATGCTACCAGGAGAAGGACTGTTGTGGACTATAGATTTCACACCAAGGAACAACAGGACTTCTAGCTATGAGACAATTCTGCTTGACAAGAAGCCAATAGTGTGTGCTATGAGATGGGTCAACTGGGAGTACATCAAGGAGAATGAAGAGCACTATCCTGGAGTCTATGATAGTTTCAAGGCTTGTGGAGTTGATGAGTTTGTGGCTCAGAAGCTCACAAAGTGGAATGATGAGCTTATCATGCAGTTCTACTCCACAGCTCACTTCTACCCAGATGGAAGGATTGTCTGGATGTCTGAAGCTACTAGGTAGCAGTCAACAGTTGAAGAATGGGCCAAATTGATCAATGCTCCTGAGGAGAGAGAAGATGACTTAGATGTCTATGCCAAGAAGAAGAAGGATCACAACTCCATGGCTAGCATGTACAAGGAGATTCCTAATGCAGACCTTGAGACTCACCAATTTGGTTCAGTGAAACACTTGCTGTCAGGCCTGCCTACAATCAACTGGATCCTCAGGCACACTCTTTTGCCAAAGTCAGGAGATCACAGAATGATCAGAGGTCACTCCATCAACTTGCTGCACATATTTGATGTCCCACAGAAGTTCAAAGTCATGAGCCTAATTGTGGAAACCATTAAGAGAACAGTTGTAGATCAGAAGAGAAGTTGTGGGTATGCCCCACAGATCCAGGAGCTGATCAACTCCAAGATGGGCACTGGCACATATCTGCTGGACAAGGAGCACCTGCCCATCTACCCAGACTTTGTGGACAACACTGTGGTCATGGATGAAAATGAGACATGTTCTGTGCAAGCACAAGCAAAAAGGGAGAAAGCAAAGACTAAGAAAGCTGCAAAGATGCCAACCATGGATGAGGCATCTCAGTATCTTCTGAAGAGCAAGCAAGATCAGCTTGGCTACTTGATTGCCTCCACTCTGAGGATTGAGAAGGGACTGGCCACCCTGACTCAAAACCAGGAGAGCTTGGAGAGGATCATGGAGCAGAAGTTCTATGACTTAGATGTGAAGGTCATTGAGATACAGTCAGTTGTTGAGCAACTTCAGGAAGAAGTGCAGGAGAAGAAGGGAAAAACACCACTGATGCTTTTGCTAGAGTGCCCAGAGGTCAGAGATCTGCTGCTATGCCTGTTCCAGACACCAGAGCAACTTCATCTGCACCAGCTACAGCTTCAGTGCCACCAGCTCCAGCACCCACTCCTCCAGCACCATCTACATCGACTGATGCCTTCGTTCTTGGAGTTCTGTCTACACCACCGCCTGAAGAACAAGCCTGAGTGTTGATCTAGCACTATGCATTTTTTATGAACTTTTTGGTAACTTGTTGCCAAAGGGGGAGAAAATGTATAGATCATAGGCTTCGAGAGAGAGTGTTGCTTTTTTTCTCTCTTGCGTTTCTCTTTGGTGGTTGAACTTTGTTATTTGCTTTTTTGAGATACTTTATGCTTGTGTGTGATACTTGGATGATCATGTGTTTGATCATATGATACCTTAATGCTTGTTGGATGACATTATCCTTTTTATATTCCCATATGATCATTCACTTTGCTTGGTGATGAGTGCATGTATTTTAATTATTATCATTTTGAGCGCTCCACCAAGATGTATGTGACATGAAAGAGTAACCCATGATCCTAACTCTTTGTGCATTTGCAGTCCAAAGCAAATCTTAAGCTATGCACAAATTTAGGGGGAGCTCTTGCGTTTCACATACTTCTCAAAGCGACTATGTTTTTCACTCTTATTATCATTTGTCGAAGCTTTGATCTATATGTTGTCATGAATTACCTAAAAGGGGGAGATTGAAAGTGCAACTATCCCTAGGTGGTTTTGGTAATTCCTAACAACATATAGCTCATTGAGCTAATGCTATTTCAAGATTAATATTTTAGGAAAGCTCAATGATTGGCATGGCATAGGTGAGAAAAGTGGACCCCTCAAAATGCTAAGGACAAAAGGATTGGCTCAAGCTCTGTCGGATTTCGGGTTCTGGCAGACCCTCTAGGTTCGAACTCTAGGGTGCACGCGGAGATCTCACCCCCTACCTACCTGCACCTCGTCGCCTCGCTAGGATCTAAACTACCAAAAGAACAACACAAGAGACACAAGGTTTATCTTTGGTTCAGGCCACCATTGTGGTGTAACACCCTACTCCAAAGGTGTGTGGTGTGGTGGATTGCCTCTTAGGCTGATGAAGAACAATACAAAGAAGAACAGCCTCATGAGGGTCCTGTTCTTGGCCGGTGCGATGAACTGCTAGGGGAGTTGATCGCTCTCTCTCTCTCTCTCTCTCTCTCTCTCTCTCTCTCTCTCTCTAGATTGCTTGATCTCTAGCTCTGTTCAAGATTCCGGATCCTCCTACCCTGTGGGTGGCTAGTCCTATTTATAGGGCGGAGGCCCTGGGCCTCTTCCCAAATATTGAGCAGGAAGGGCGCCAACAATAGGCCATTTTGAAGGGGAACATCTAGTACACTTATCCTGACTAAAGTTGGTCCTCACTGTCAAAGGCTCTGAGTGGTGACGCCTTGGCTTGGGCTCCACGATGACTTCCTTCCTGTCGTTGCGACGGTCTTGGTCTTGTTGCAATCAAACAGGTGCCTTTGCTTGATGCTCGCTGCGCTTGCCCCTTTGCACCAAAGAGGAAATGAGGACATCACTGGCTGGCGCCCGCCTGGCGCCATTGGTCATCATGGCTTGCGTCATGGGCACCTCATGAGGTACCCCGCCTTGATCTCTCCGCCTCCTCGCGAGCCAACCTGACGAGGCCGTGGCTGAGGAAGCTTCATGCCGTCCGCCCCGCGAGGCTAGGCCCCTCGCGAGGGTCTTGAGATTGTGCTGATGAAGATGGGCCGTGCTGGGCCACCCCTTGAGCCACGCCGCAGGCCGCAAGCAGGCAAGTCTGGGTACCCCCGTTCCCAGAACGCCGACAGTAGCCCCGGGCCCAAGGCGCGCCTGGACTTGGCTTAGCAGAGAAGCGAAGGGGCAAGTGCGAAGCGCCGCGGGCCCTAACAGCCTGCGGCCTTGGGCGCCGCGTGGCGGTTGATTGGACGTGGGCGTCCCTGTTCCCCCACGCCTCCTTATTTTGCGCCCAGCTAGGCGGACCCGTGGTTGCACACAGTCGTCCCTCTTTTCGCTGCTCGACCGTCTCCTGCTCTTCCTCCTCTCGAGCTCTAGTCTCTGCTTCCAATCCAATTTCGAATCCTCCCCCTTTCTGTCGCCATGGCTCCGATGAAGAAGGGGAAAGGGAAGAAACCCGTGCCTCCGCCTCACTCGCCGTCGCTGACGGCTCGTGCTGTCGATCGGTCGATCATACTCAACCGAGAAGGCTTGGACAAGGTCAGCTCTGCTCTTGCCACTATCTTCAACGATTGCGGGAGGACGACGGCCTGGCCCGTGTCTCGCTTCTCCATTGACAGAATAGTCACCGAGGTCCGGTACTTCGCCGACGCCCTGTGGGCGGGACTGGTTCCCCCCTTTTCCAATTTCTTCAACGCTCTGCTTTCCCATTACCAGATCCATATGATGCATTTGGGTCCTGAATCCATTACTCTTCTTGCCGTTTTCGCCTTTGTCTGTGAGGCAATGATGGGCATCCCTCCATCAGTTGCCATGCTGGGTCACTTCTTCTCTTTGCGCCTCGACGACCCCACCCAATGCTTGGGGAGCGTGAGCTTCATTGCCGCACTGTAAACGGCGGCTTGGTGGATTGATTTCAGCCTTCCTCCGCCTGCGTCTGGGTTCCATGACGGTGGCTGTCACGTGGATGTTGGGGTGCCCAGCTCCACCTTTGAGCCAACATCGCCTTGTCCCCAATTCAGGTGGGGCCGGGAGGCGCTCCACGAGCCTGGTTCGTCTTAAATGCAGCATCGCTTGGCGTGAGGACGCCTTTCGGCGTGTGGCGCCCAAGGTGGTGAATGAGTTCCTCCTATGCCGCATTGCCCCTCTCCAGCGTCACTCCCGCCGGATGTGGACCTTCGGCAGGCGTGAGGATCGCATGAGGCTCCAGGAGGAGGAACTGACGCCTGAAGCGCTGAGGAAGGTGCTCATGGTCCTGACTGGGGACCCTTCCCCCGGCAGCATCCGGCAAGGGGGTGCTTTGCTGTACTTTTGCTCGGCGGGGGTGACTTTGTGAAGCGGATGCCCGGCTTGACGAATGGGGGTTGCGCCCAGTGCCTCATGGGGCCTCGCGAGAACCCAATGGTGGTGACTGCCCTTCCGATGCCCCACGGCGGTCCTTCCTCGAGTGGTGGAGCAGGAGGCATGGGCCACCGGAGGCTGAGGGGCCTCCGCCGGGATGACGATGCCAGCGGCACTCCCGAGGTGGCAGCTCCCGAGGCCTGCACTCTCAAGGGTGAAGGCGTTGAGCCATGACCCGCGGCTCCGTGGTCGAGGCCCAGAGGCCCCAGCTACCCTTCTTGGTGAGGCGACTGCAGCGCGGCGCCAGACAACGCCTCCCGATGCTGGTCGCCTTGATGCTTCTTCCTCGTCGCAGTGACCACCTGCTTGAACTTCGTGGGCAGCTTTCGCGTGGACTTGAGGCTCTCCGGAAGAGAAGGGAGGCCTTGGGTGGCGATTACCCTTGCCGCTTCTTTGAAGCGTGGGAAGTATTTCGCCATTGATGAGTAAGCCTTCCCTTTCCTAGTTCCTTATCTTCCCGTTGCTTTGGCTGATCCTTGCTCTGCAGGCCCTTCTGCTGAGCTCACGGAGATGGCTGAGGAGCCATCCCCCCAGGCTTCGCCCTCTCCATCGTCTTCGAGCGCTCCGAGCTCAAGCAGAGCCCTTGTGGTGAGGCCGGCCGGAGAGGTGAGCCATCCTGTGGTGCATCGTGGCTCTGCGCACCTCGCGACCCTCCTTCGCGAGCCTTCTCGGGGCATAGCCAGCCCGCCTTGGGCTCCTCGTCTGGTCGTGGATAGCGATTGGCTGAGGTCGGCCCTTCGTTCTTCGTTCGGGGATGAGCCAACCCTAGGCCGGGCTTCTGGCGGGGCGTGCCCGGCCATCACGAGGGCGCCAGCCCCCAACCCCCTGCCCAGAGGGGGAGTGCTGATTCGTGGCCCGCTGCGCTTACTTGGGGCGGATGATGACGCAGAAGACGTGCTCGGGCGCGCCCGGGAGCGCCGTGCCCTTCTCCAAGGGTTTCTCCATAGGGCGGCTGAAGCGGTGAACCAGCTTGGTGTAGAGCTTGCTGACGAAGACGCACGCCTTGAAGCTGAGGGCCTGCGCCTAGCTGAAGAGGGGCGCAAGCTGAAGGTGGCCGTTACCCTTGCACGCCACCAGCGCGACCTCAAAAATGAGAAGGTCGAGACGTCACTGGCGGCCTTACGGGAGGCCCGTTCCCGGGCCGTCGAGGAGGCCCGGGAGGCTGACCGGCGGCGTGAGGCAGCGGAGGAGCGGGCGCAGGAGCTCCAGGCCTGGAGCAATTCCCTGGAGCAGCAGGTGGAGCTGCGCGAGACGGCCCTTGCGTCGATGAAGGGGGCTTCGGTCGACCAGGCTGAGCTCCGGAGACGCGAGGAGGCACTGATGTTGGAAGCTGCCGAGCGCGCCCGCGATCTTGAGCGTCTGGAGATGAGGGAGCGCTTGGTGACACAGGCGGAGGATGACGTCGCTGCGCGGGAGGCCCGAGTCCTGGAAGAGGTTGAACGCCGGGTGGCGACGGCCCGCTTGAACCTTGAGCGCGAGTTCAAGGAGAGGCTGGGGTTGATCAGGGTCGAGGCTGAAGGCAGGACCGCCGCCCTGAGGGCCAAGCCGGATGAAGTGACGCGGCGGGCCGACGCTTCCCGGGCCGCCCTCGGCGTGGCGCAGGAGGAGCTGACTTCCTCCCGCGCCTTCTGCGTCAGCGGGTGGACGCGGCCGGTTGCTGTACGGAGGAACAAGGGACGAGAGGCGCCCGCAGATCTCGAGCACGAGCATGGCCCTATGCTCGCACGCCCGGAAAGAGCTAACACGGCCTTGGGTAACATCTGCGGCGGCCGTTGGCGAGCCTCACGCGATCAACTATCTTTGGCAACCTTCAGCTTCTTCATCGACGTGGTGACGCAGCCGGAGGTGCGGTCGGGCGAGCCAACAGGTTGGTGGAGGAGAGGAGTCGCGCCCTGCTCGGGCGTGCCTTTTCTCGCGTCTTCAGCCATCTTCGGGACATGGACCCCAACTTTGATTTTGATGCCGCCATCGCCCCAGTACCTCAGGCCGTCCGGGACGACCTGGCGCACTGGGTGGAAGACAACGTGGATGCCCTCGTCAGGGCCTTCGCTTTTGACGACGACGGCGTGGTCGTGGCCGCTGATGAAGGCGGCGTGGTGAATGGCCCTGGCGCTGCTGATGGCGATGCGGAGGGCGATGGCGAGGCCAGCGACGCCAGTGGCGATTCAAGAGGTGATCTCAAGGACGCATTGGGGGATTTATCCGATTGACGGCGTGCTTCCCCTGCTTTTTATCCTGCGGAAGTAGAGTTTGGGCTTGGCCCTGAAGGTTGTAAGAGCATTTTGGGAGGGGAGCCTCGTAAAAACTTGCGATTAAGCGTATTAGTAGACGCGATATCACCCGTACGCCTGCGCCAAGTGGCTGGCCTTGCGACGAGTTGGCTGACGTGTTTACCTTCGACCCGCGTGGGCCCCGAGATAGCCTGCGGAGGGCTGTGGCATTCCGTGTGCTCCCTGAACGAGCCCATTTAACTTGTAACGAGAACCTCCTGAGAGGGCGCGCTGACGATGGTCCGGTCTGTGCGCATGCTAGGCCTGGCCCGGCTCGCGAGGGGCTCATGAGGGGAGGCAGCTGAGGCAGAGTGGTAACCAGAACGCGAGAGATTGCTCGAACGAGACTAAACACCCCTTCCCCGAACACACGTAAATCGCAAGCTCGAATCCAACTTAAGTCCAAAAAGGGGGGGAAAGCAACAGCTGAGGAAAAAGAAAGAAAAGCAGAAAAAGCCGCGTCCAGGACCTAGTCTAGTCTTGGACGTCTTCTCACCAGCGCGGAGCTAAGTGCTGCCACTGGGCGTGGGAGGGAGCCCCAGGGCCTGAGGCCGGCGCTCCTGAGACTCCGGGGCGTGTACAACCCCACTCATTATTACGTGAGAGTATCACGAGGCGGCGAGCTTCACAGGCACTGGGCCTTCTTCACAGGTACCGGCCTTGCTTCATATCGCCAGACGAGGGCCCCGCCTTGCACCACACTCTAGTGCCACCGACGACGACTGGAAACCAAGGACGCCGCCGATGGGGTAGAGCGGTCGCCAGCGGTTCCCCCGACGACCATGGGTCCTCTGCAGGGGTAGGCCCTGAGGCACCTCCCCGGCAGAGGGCCTACCTCCTGAGGACGCCTTGCTCCGAACTCCATGGTGGTGATGCCGGATCTCGGCCCCTCTCCTGCAGCCCCCGGCGCCCTCCTCCTGAGGGGTAGGAAGCTGCGGGAGTGGGGCAGCCGTCCGCCGCGGCGACCTATACCTACTGCGATCCATGGTTAGCGTATGCCTGCTCCTGAGGAATTAGCGGTACCCGATAATCGTTGCTTCAGTAGCGGCCGACGGGCTTTCCGGGGCTCTGGAAGAGCTCGACCTGTGCCTCGTCCCCGGCTTGGGCCGAGGGCGAGCCATGTTAAATCCTCCTGCGTGCCCTTGATCCATCATGCGGGCACGTACTCTTCGGGCCGCCATCCCAAATGCTGCACCATAGTGCCCGTGTGCCACGCAGTTCTTCTTGAGATGCCCACACAGGGGTGGTAGCCTTGATGTGCCCAGGGCCGTGGGTCGTCGAGTCCTTCTTCGCTAGCCAGGGGCGGAGGCAGTGCCGCTACTGGCCCGGTGCTGACGGCCTGGCTGGCGTTGGGGTGGCCTTGGAGTCCGCTTGGAGCTGCGCGGGCGTGCATGGAGCCTCCCCGTGGGCCACCCTGGACCTGAGGTGGGAGTTGGGTGCAGAAGGGGTGAGCCCCCGATGCGGCGAAGACCATGAGCTCTGCCATCCGTTCCAGCAGCACGTCGTGACCGCCCTCCAGCAGCCTGCATTGCAGTAGCTCTCGGGCCACTGTGAGCGCGGCCCTTGAGTTCGCCTGCTCCCGTCGGGTGTACGGCGTCGTGGCCGCGGCGTGGTTGGAGGCCCTCGCCGCCGACCGCGCCTGCCGCAGCGTGAGAGCTGTCGTTGCCTGACCGCGTCGCCCGCGGCCCGCAGCGCCCTGCGGACCGCGAGCTGCCTGGGGCATGGGGTCGCCCGGGGCGAGCAGTTCTGCGTGGGCGGGCCAGGCCACCCAGGGATCAGGGTTGCCCGCCTGGTCGTCGGACATGATGATGACGATGCGACGGGAAGCGAAGCGGCAGAAGGAGGATTCCGGCGCACCCCTACCCGGCGCGCCAAATGTCAGATTCCGGGTTCCGGCAGACCCTCTAGGTTCGAACTCTGGGGTGCATGCGGAGATCTCACCCCCTACCTACCTGCACCTCGTCGCCTCGCTAGGATCTAAACTACCAAAAGAACAACACAAGAGACACAAGGTTTATACTGGTTCGGGCCACCATTGTGGTGTAACACCCTACTTAGGTGCATGGTGTGGTGGATTGCCTCTTGGGCTGATGAAGAACAATACAAGGCAGAACAGCCTCGCGAGGGTCTGTTCTTGGCCGGTGCGATGAACTGCTAGGGGGAGTTCAGTCGCTCTTTCTCTCTCTCTCTAGATTGCTTGATCTCTAGCTCTGTTCAAGATTCCGGATCCTCCTACCCTGTGGGTGGCTAGTCTTATTTATAGGCGGAGGCCCTGGGCCTCTTCCCAAATATTGAGCGGGAAGGGCGCCAACAATCGGCCATTTTGAAGGGGAACATCTAGTATACTTATCCTGACTAAAGTTGGTCCTCGCCTGTCAAAGGCTCTGGTGGTGACGCCGGCTTGGGCTCCACGATGACTTCCTTCCTGCCGTTCGGACGGTCTTGGTCTTGTTGCACCGAAACGGGTGCCTTTGCTGGATGCTCTCGCCTGCGCTTGCCCCCTTTGCACCAAAGAGGAAATGAGGACACTGCGCGGGCTGGCGCCCGCCTGGCGCCCTTGGTCGTCATGGCTTGCGTCATGGGCACCTTATGAGGTACCCCGCCTTGACCTCTCCGCCTCCTCGCGAGCCAACCTGATGAGGCCGTGCCTGAGGAAGCTTCCTGTCGTCCGCCCCGCGAGGCTTGGCCCCTCGCGAGGATCTTGAGCTTGTGCTGATGAAGATGGGCCGTGCTGGGCCACCCCTTGAGCCACGCCGCATGCCGCAGGCAGGCAAGTCTGGGTACCCCCATTACCAGAACGCCGACAAGCTCAAAGCTCAAGACTCTACATTTTCTATTTTAGTGAACCAAGATCACATTGAGTCCATAGGAAAATCCAATACTATCAAAGAGGGATGAGGTGTTGCTTAATGAGGCTCTTGCTCAAAATGCTTAGTGATATGCTCCAAAACCCTCAACTACTTTCTCACATACACATATGACCTAAACCAAAAGTCAAACTCGGCCCCACCGATTCTTTCTATCCGGCGCCAACGAGTTCAGATGTCATAGCCACTGCCACAAACCCTAGGCAAATCGGTCTCACCGATAGGGATCTTGGTCTCACTGAGATGGGATTGTAATCTCTCTGTTTCCCTTCGTAACGTTTCGGTCCCACCAAGATTGCAATGTAAACTCTCTGTTTCTCTTTTGTAACATTTCGGTCTCACCGAAATGAGCAAATCGGTCCCACCGAGTTTACCTGACCAACTCTCTGGTTAGCTTATTACCAAAATCGGTCCCACCGAGTTTGTGTAATCGGTCTCACCGAGATAATGTTATGCCCTAACCCTAACCATATCGGTCCTACCGAGTTGCATGTCGGTCCCACCGAAAATCCTAACGGTCACTAGATTTGCTGAATCGGTCCGACCGAGTTTATTAATTCGGTCCCACCGAGTTTGGCAAGTTGTGTGTAACGGTTAGATTTTGTGTGGAGGCTATAAATACCACTCCACCTCCTCTTCATTCGTGGAGAGAGCAATCGAAACGAACCTACACTTCCAATACACATTTTACGAGAGAGAGAACCACCTATGCTTGTGTTGAGACCAATTTATTCCATTCCTACCATATGAATCTTGATCTCTAGCCTTCCCCAAGTTGCTTTCCACTCAAATCTTCTTTCTACCAAATCCAATCCTATGAGAGAGAGTTGAGTGTTGGGGAGACTATCATTTGAAGCACAAGAGCAAGGAGTTCATTATCAACACACCATTTGTTACTTCTTGGAGAGTGGTGTCTCCTAGATTGGCTAGGTGTCACTTGGGAGCCTCCGACAAGATTGTGGAGTTGAACCAAGGAGTTTGTAAGGGCAAGGAGATCGCCTACTTTGTGAAGATCTACAGCTAGTGAGGCAAGTCCTTCGTGGGCGACGGTCATGGTAGGATATGCAAAGTTGCTTCTTCGTGGACCCTTCATGGGTGGAGCCCTCGGTGGACTCGCGCAACCGTTACCCTTCGTGGGTTGAAGTCTCCATCAATGTGGATGTACGATAGCACCACCTATCGGAACCACGACAAAAACATCTGTGTCTCTAATTGCGTTTGAATCCTCCAAACCCTTCCTTTTACATTCTTGCAAGTTGCATGCTTTACTTTCCGCTGCTCATATACTCTTTGCGTGCTTGCTTGAATTGTGTTAAGATTGCTTGACTTGTCCTAAGTTGCTAAAATCTGCCAAGAACTAAAATTGGGAAAAGGCTAGATTTTTATTTGCTCAAGTAGTCTAATCACCCCCCCTCTAGACATACTTTCGATCCTACAGCCTTGCTGCCCCTACTATCACTGGGAAAGGACACCGCAAGATTGAAACCAAAGCTAAGAACTTCTCCCATTGCAAGAAAGATCAATCTAGTAGGCCAAACCAAACTGATAATTCGAAGAGACTTGCAAAGATAACCAATCATACATAAAAGAATTCAGAAGATTCAAATATTGTTCATAGATAAACTTGATCATAAACCCACAATTCATCGGTCTCAACAAACACACCGCAAAAGAAGATTACATCGAATAGATGTCCACAATAGGGGAGAACATTGTATTGAGATCCAAAAGAGAGAAGAAGCCATCTAGCTAATAACTACGGACCCGAAGGTGCAGGGTAAACTACTCACGCTTCATCGGAGAGGCTATGGTGTTGATGTGGAAGCCCACCGTGATCGATGCCCCCTCTGGCGGAGCTCCAGAAAAGGCCCCAAGAAGGGATCTCATGGGTACAGAAGGTTGCGGCGGTGGAATTAGGTTTTTGGCTCCATGTCTAATCATTTGGGGGTACGTAGGTATATATAGGAGGAAGGCGTACATCGGTGGAGCAACGTGGGGCCCACGATGGTGGAGGGCGCACCCAGGGGGGTAGGCGCGCCCCCTGATACGTCTCCAACGTATCTATAATTTTTGATTGCTCCATGCTATATTATCTACTGTTTTGGACCATATTGGGATTTATTTTCAACTTTTATATTACTTTTGGGACTAACCTACTAACCGGAGGCCCGAAATTCTTGCTGTTTTTGCCTATTTCAGATTTTGAAGAAGCGGAATATCAAAAGGAGTCCAAAGCGGAATGAAACCTTCGGGAACGCGATTTTCTCACGAACATGATCCAGAGACTTGGACCCCCGTCGAAAGCCAAGAGGTGGCCACGAGGGTGAGGCGCGCCCACCTCGTGGGCCCCGCTGCTCCACCGACGTACTCCTTCCTCCTATATATACCTCATTACCCCGAGCGATCGAATCACGGAGCCAAAACCTAATTCCACCGCCGCAACCTTACATACCCACGAGATCCCATCTTGGGGCCTGTTAGGAGCTCACGGGAAGGGGCATCCATCACGGAGGGCTTCTACATCAACACCATAGCCCCTCCGATGAAGTGTGAGTAGTTTACCTCAGACCTTCGGGTCCATAGTTAGTATCTAGATGGCCTCTTCTCTCTTTTTGAATCTCAATACAATATTCTCCCCCTCTCTCGTGGAGATCTATTCGATGTAATCTTCTTTTTGCGGTGTGCTTGTTGAGACCGATGAATTGTGGGTTTATGATCAAGATTATCTATGAACAATATTTGAATCTTCTCTGAATTCTTTTATGTATGATTGGTTATCTTTGCAAGTCTCTTCGAATTATCAGTTTCGTTTGGCCTACTAGATTGATCTTTCTTGCAATGGGAGAAGTGCTTAGCTTTGGGTTCAATCTTGCGGTGTCCTTTCGATGTGATGAGGGGCAGCAAGGCACGTATTGTATTGTTGCCATCGAGGATAAAAAGATGGGGTTTTTATCGTATTGCATGAATTTATCCCTCTACATCATGTCATCTTGCTTAAGGCGTTACTCTGTTTTCATAAACTTAATACTCTAGATGCATGCTGGATAGCGGTCGATGAGTGGAGTAATAGTAGTAGATGCAAAGTGAGTCGGTCTACTTGTCTCGGATGTGATGCCTATATACATGATCATACCTAGATACTCTCATAACTATGCTCAATTCTGTCAATTGCTCAACAGTAATTCGTTCACCCACCATTAAATACTTATGCTTTTGAGAGAAGCCACTAGTGAAATCTATGGCCCTAGGGTTTATTCTCTATCATATTAATCTTCCACCACTTTATTATTGCTTTTCTTTTTACTTTGCTTTTTATTTTTACTTTGCATCTTTATACCAAAAATACCAAAAATATTATCTATCATCTCTATCGGATCTCACTCTAAGTAAGTGACCGTGAAGGGATTGACAACCCCTAATCGCGTTGGTTGCGTGGAGCTATTTGTTTTGTGTAGGTACGAGGGACTCGCATGTGGCCTCCTCTTTGGATTGATACCATGGTTCTCAAAAAGCTGAGGAAATACTTACGCTACTTTGCTGCCTCATCCTATCCTCTTCGGGAAATCCAGCATAAGCTCAAGAGGTAGCAAGAAGAATTTATGGCGCCGTTCTTGGGAGTCTACATAAAGGTCAACATACCAAGTACCCATCACAATCCCTTATCTCTCGCATTACATTATTTGCCATTTGCCTCTCGCTTTCCTCTCCCCCACTTCACCCTTGCCGTTTTATTCGCCCTCTCTTTTCCGTTTGCCTTTTTCTCGCTTGCTTGTCATTATGGCTAGTCCTCTATCTTCTCCGTTGTCTCCCGAGAATGAAGTCCTAAATTTTAAACAAAGGGAGGGAGCAAATCTAAAATATGCTTGGTATAGAATTTGCAATGCTCAAAATAGATCTACCAGGAAGCAATCTACTTCAGTTCTTCTCCACAACTTTTATGTAGGTGCTAATCCTTGGTATAGATATATCCTTGATACCATTACCGGAGGGAATTTCTTGGGCAGCCACACTTTTGACTCTTATAATGCTATGATAGATTTATTTGGCTCACCACCTCTCTTGGTTAATGGAACTATGTTAACTTTGGAGCATGTGATGCAAAGACTTGAAATTATCGAAAATAAAGTTTCTACCGTTGAGTTAATTGAAAATCTAGATAAAAAGATCCACAATCAAATTACCCAATATGGATCTAAGGTAGGAGTAACTTTGAAAAATATTAAGGAGAAGGAACCCATAGTTAATGAGAGAATAAATCAAGATTCTACTAGAATCGATAAACTTGAGGATATCATTACCAATTTGGGAACCGCTTTTTCTTCCGTAAAGAATACTCCGAGTCCTCCTACTAAAATTTCCAAGCTTACGTATGTTCCTAAAAATAAGGGTGAATCCTCTAGTAAGGAAACTGCTGATCTTAAATCTATAAGTATTCATCCCAATCTTTTTGCTATCATTAAGGAACCATTTGCTACGAATGAATTTTTTGATTTTGTACCTAAAAGTTTTATAATCACTAAAAATAAAGAAATTCTTAAGAAATATAGATGTCTCATTGAAGAATTGCCTACCAAAGATGGCAATACCTAGATCTATCCTTGCTTTTATGCCTAGCTAGGGGCGTTAAACGATAGCGCTTGTTGGGAGGCAACCCAATTTTATTTTTAGTTTTTTGCTTTTACTTCTGTTTAGGAATAAATATTTGTTCTAGCCTCTGGTTATATGTGTTTTTATGTTTTAGTTAGTGTTTGTGCCAAGTTAAACCTATATGATCTTCTTGGATGATAGTTGTTTGATCGTGCTGCAATTTCCAGAAACTTTCTGTTCACGAAAACAATTGTTAAAAATCACCAAAACGTGATAAAATAGTGATTCCAATTGCTGCTGATCAATAAACAAATTGCCTAGGTCGTCCTATTTTGGCTGGTTTTTTGGAGTTCCAGAAGTTTGAGTTAGTTACAGATTACTACAGACTTTTCTGTTTTTGACAGATTCTGTTTTTCGTGTGTTGTTTGCTTATTTTGATGAATCTATGGCTAGTAAAATATTTTATAAACCATAGAGAAGTTGGAATACAGTAGGTTTAACACCAATATAAATAAATAATGAGTTCATTACAGTACCTTGAAGTGTTCTTTTGTTTTCTTTAAGCTAACGGAGCTCACGAGATTTCTGTTGAGTTTTGTGTTGTGAAGTTTTCAAGTTTTGGGTGAAATCTTTTGATGGATTATGGAACAAGGAGTGGCAAGAGACTAAGCTTGGGGATGCCCATGGCACCCCCAATATAATCTTAGTACACCAAAAAGCCAAAGCTTGGGGATGCCCCGGAAGGCATCCCCTCTTTCGTCTACTTCCATCGGTAACTTTACTTGGAGCTATATTTTTATTCACCACATGATATGTGTTTTGCTTGGAGCGTCTTGTATGATTTGAGTCTTTGCTTTTTAGTTTACCACAATCATCTTTGCTGTACACACCTTTTGAGAGAGCCATACATGATTTGGAATTTGTTAGAATACTCTATGTGCTTCGCTTATATCTTTTGAGTTATATAGTTTTGCTCTAGTGCTTCACTTATATCTTTTAGAGCACGGTGGTGGGTTTGTTTTATAGAAACCATTGATCTCGCATGCTTCACTTAGATTATTTTGAGAGTCTTAAATATCATGGTAATTTGCTTAAATAATCCTAATACGCTTGGTATTCAAGATTTGTAAAACTTTCTTATGAGTGCGTTGAATACTATGAGAAGTTTGATGCTTGATAATTGTTTTGAGATATGAAAATGGTGATATTAGAGTCATGCTAGTTGAGTAGTTGTGAATTTGAGAAATACTTTCGTTAAAGTTTGTGATTCCGTAGCATGCTCGTATGGTGAACCGTTATGTGATGAAGTCGGAGCATGATTTATTTATTGATTGTCTTCCTTATGAGTGGCGGTCGGGGACGAGCGATGGTCTTTTCCTACCAATCTATCCCCCTAGGAGCATGCGCGTAATACTTTGCTTTGATAACTTGTAGATTTTTGCAATAAGTATATGAGTTCTTTATGACTAATGTTGAGTCCATGGATTATAAGCACTCTCACCTTTCCACCATTGCTAGCCTCTCTAGTACCGCGCAACTTTCGCCGGTGCAATACACCCACCATATACCTTCCTCAAAACAGCCACCATACCTACCTATTATGGCATTTCCATAGCCATTCCGAGATATATTGCCATGCAACTTTCCACCGTTCCGTTTATTATGACACGCTCCATCATTGTCATATTGCTTAGCATGATCATGTAGTTGACATCGTATTTGTGGCAAAGCCACCGTTCATAATTCTTTCGTACATGTCACTCATGAATCATTGCATATCCAGTACACATGGGAGGCATACACATAGAGTCATATTTTGTTCTAAGTATCGAGTTGTAATTGTTGAGTTGTAAGTAAATAAAAGTGTGATGATCATCATTTTTAGAGCATTGTCCCAAGTGAGGAAAGGATGATGGAGACTATGATTCCCCCATAAGTCGGGATGAGACTCCGGAGGAAAAATAAAAAAGAAAAGAAAAGAGGCTGTAAAAAAAGAGAAAAGGCCCAAATAAAAAAATGAGAGAAAAAGAGAGAAGGGACAATGTTACTATCCTTTTACCACACTTGTGTTTCAAAGTAGCACCATGATTTTCATGATAGAGAGTCTCTGATTTTGTCACCTTCATATGCTAGTGGGAATTTTTCATTATAGAACTTGGCTTGTATATTCCAATGATGGGCTTCCTCAAATTTCCCTAGGTCTTCATGAGCAAGCGAGTTGGATGCACACCCACTTAGTTTCTCTTGTTGAGCTTTCATATACTTATAGCTCTAGTGCATCCGTTGCATGGCAATCCCTACTCACTCACATTGATATCTATTGATGGGCATCTCCATAGCCCGTTGATATGCCTAGTTGATGTGAGACTATCTTCTCCCTTTTTGTCTTCTCCACAACCACTCTTCTATTCCACCCATAGTGCTATATCCATTGCTCACGCTCATGTATTGCGTGAAGATTGATTTTTTTTTGAGAATGTCAAAAGTATGAAACAATTGCTTGGCTTGTCATCGGGGTTGTGCATGATTTAAATACTTTGTGTGGTGAAGATAGAGCATAGCTAGACTATATGATTTTGTAGGGATAACTTTCTTTGGCCATGTTATTTTGAGAAGACATGATTGCTTTGTTAGTATGCTTGAAGTATTATTATTTGTATGTCAATATAAACTTTTGTCTAGAATCTTTCGGATCTGAATATTCATACCACAATTAAGAAGAATTACAATAAATTATGCCAAGTAGCACTCCGCATCAAAAATTCTTTTTTTATCATTTACCTACTCGAGGACGAGCAGGAATTAAGCTTGGGGATGCCTGATACGTCTCCAATGTATCTATAATTTTTTATTGCTCCATGCTATATTATCTACTGTTTTGGACCATATTGGGCTTTATTTTCCACTTTTATATTACTTTTGGGACTAAACTATTAACCGGAGGCCAAGCCCAAAATTGTTGTTTTTTGCCTATTTCGGAGTTTCGAAGAAACGGAATATCAAACGGAGTCCAAACGGAATGAAACCTTCGGGAACGCGATTTTCTCACCGAACATGATCCAGGAGACTTGGACCACCCATCAAGAAATCCAGGAGGTGGCCACGAGGGTGGGGCCGCGCCCTACCCCCCCAAGGCACGCCCCCTGCCTCGTGGGCCCCCTGTTGCTCCACCGACGTACTCCTTCCTCCTATATATACCTCATTACCCCGAGCGATCAGATATGGAGCCAAAACCTAATTCCACCGCCGCAACCTTACATGCCCACGAGATCCCATCTTGGGGCTGTTAGGAGCTCACGGAGGGGGCATCCATCACGGAGGGCTTCTACATCAACACCATAGCCCCTCCGATGAAGTGTGAGTAGTTTACCCCAGACCTTCGGGTCCATAGTTAGTAGCTAGATGGCTTCTTCTCTCGTTTTGGATCTCAATACAATGTTCTCCCCCTCTCTCGTGGAGATCTATTTTATGTAATCTTCTTTTTGCGGTGTGTTTGTTGAGATCGATGAATTGTGGGTTTATGATCAAGATTATCTATGAACAATATTTGAATCTTCTCTGAATTCTTTTATGTATGATTGGTTATCTTTGCAAGTCTCTTGAATTATCGGTTTCGTTTGGCCTACTAGATTGATCTTTCTTGCAATGGGAGAAGTGCTTAGCTTTGGGTTCAATCTTGCGGTGTCCTTTCCAGTGTGATGAGGGGCAGCAAGGCACGTATTGTATTGTTGCCATCGAGGATAACAAGATGGGGTTTTTATCATATCACGTGAATTTATCCCTCTACATCATGTCATCTTGCTTAAGGCGTTACTCTATTTTCATAAACTTAATACTCTAGATGCATGCTGGATAGCGGTCGATGAGTGGAGTAATAGTAGTAGATGCAGGCAGGAGTCGGTCTACTTGTCTCGTACATGATGCCTATATACATGATCATACGTAGATACTCTCATAACTATGCTCAATTCTGTCAATTGCTCAACAGTAATTCGTTCACCCACCGTAAAATACTTATGCTCTTGAGAAAAGCCACTAGTGAAATCTATGGCTGTAACGCCCTCGATGCGGCTATATCTCCCGTGTGTCGAAGCACGACTTAGAGGCATAACCGCATTGAAAGCAATGTCGCAAGTGAGGTAATCTTCACACAACCCATGTAATACATAAGGGAAAGAGATACATAGTTGGCTTACGATCGCCACTTCACACAATACATAATTAAACATCCATCATTCAGATTACACTCAAGGTCCGACTACGGAACCAAAATAAAGAAGATACCCCAAATGCTACACGGATCCCCGATCGACCCAACTGGGCACCACTCACGATCATCGAGGAAAAGACACATAATGTGACCACGTTCCTCGTCGAACTCCCACTTGAGCTCGGTTCGTCATACACTTGCTGGCATCGTCGGCACAACTGTTTTGGTAGAATCTGTGAGTCACGGGGACCCAAAGCAATCTCACACCATGAGATCAAGACTATTTAAGCTTATAGGAAGGACAGAGTTGTGAGGTGGAGCTGCAGCAAGCGACTAGCATATATGGTGGCTACATTCGCAAAAGAGAGCGAGAAGAGAAGCAAAGCGCGGTCGTGAAGCTAGTAGCGATCAAGAAGTGATACTGAACTACTTACGTCAAACATAACTCCAACACCGTGTTCACTTCCCGGACTCCACGAGAAGAGACCATCACGGTTACACCAGCGTTGATGTGTATTAATTAAGATCAACTTCGGGTTTTCTACAACCGGACATTAACAAATTCCCATCTGCCTCATAACCGCGGGCACGGCTTTCGAAGATAATACCTGCAGGGTGTCCCAACAGCCCATGATAAGCTCTCACGGTCAATGAAGAATATTCCTTCTACCGGGAAGACCCGATCGATCTCTGAATCCCGGACTACAAGACATTTCGACAAGAATAAAACAAGACCAGCAAAGCCGCCCGAATGTCTTGACAAATCCCAATAGGAGCTGCACATATCTCGTTCTCGAGCACACCGGATGAGCAGACGTCGGGTTGGCATAGACCCTGATTGCTCAAGGCGCGGACATCGCTCAAGTTGGACCAACACTCGAAGGAGAACTGGCCGGGGTTAAAATAAAGATGACCCTCGGGCTCATGAAAACCCAGGGGAAAAAAGGCTTAGGTGGCAAATGGTAAAACCAAAGTTGGGCCTTCTTTGGAGGAGTCTTATTCAAGCGAACTGTCAAGGGGTCCCATAAATCACCCAACCGTGTAAGGAACGCGAAATCAAGGAACATAACAACGGTATGGCCGGAAACTAGGGTGGCAAGAGTGGAACAAAACACCGGGCATAAGGCCGAGCCTTCCACCCTTTACCAAGTATATAGATGCATTAATTATAGCAGATATATTGTGATATCCCCAACAAGTAAACATGTTCCAACAAGGAATAACATCTCCATGTTCCAACAAGGAACAAACTTCATCTTCACCGCAACTAGCAACGCTATAAGAGAAATTTGAGCAAAGCGGTAACATAGCCAAACAACGGTTTGCTAGGGAAGGATGGTTAGAGGTTTGACATGGCAATATGGGTGGCATGATAAGCAAGTGATAGGCATCGTAGCATAGGCATAGCAAAAGAGCGAGCATCTAGCAAGCAAAGATATAAGTGATTTCGAGGATATGGTCATCTTGCTTGCAAAGTTCTCAGAGTTGTCAAAAGCTTGATCCTCATAAGCGTTCTCAACAGGTTCCTCGTTCACGTACTCGTCTTCCGGCTCTACCCAAGGCAAGAACACAAACAATGGAACCACAATAAATCACGGTGCAATGCACAAGCAACATGATGCAATACATGGCATGATATGCGAGATGTGATATGCAATGCGTATGCGTGCTCCGGAAGGAAAAAGATAAACCAGGCATCAACTTGGCAAACCAAGTATGCCTCTGGAAAGGTGAGATGATTTCGGTTGAAATCGATATAAAGATCACCGGAATCGGATGCACGGTTTGCAAATGACAAGCAAAACAAGAATGGCACAAATCTGCCATTAATAAAGATGATACCACTTAGCAAGCAACAAGAAAATAAGCTACTGCACCCAAATGTACCAGAAAAGCATATGGCAGTATCTACTCAAGATGCTTGACAAAAGATGAACAGTGAGCTACGGCTAAATCACATCATAACAGGTCCAAACAAGTATGGCAAAAGTGCAAAACCTATCAGCTTCACAGACGGTGAAAATACTGAACATGGCAGAAACAGCATCAGGAAGCAATATTCAGAGCAAGCAAACAACATGCTACAAGAACTTATAATAGCAAAACAAGGCACGGCATGAATCTACTCAAAGCATAGAACAAAAGTCCCTTACTGACCATAAGCCAAAAGGGATTAGAAAATGCAATAGCACCCATGTCAACATAGCAAGTTTCGTTAACAGATTCAGCAACAGGGCATGACAAAAACAGATAACAAGTAGGCATGTTTAAGAGCTGGATGCACTCACTACAGAGAATTTCATGATAAATTAAGCATACATCCATCAAGAAGACATAGCATAGAAGCTATACATGGCAAGAAAAACATCATAGCATACACAGATCAACTACAACAACCTTGGCAAAATTGAATAACATGTAAACAGTATGCCAGGAAACATTTTATAGCAAAAGTAGAGCTCGATTGACTCAAGTTATGGCACTCCATAATTGCAAACAAGGGCACGGATGGATAGAGAATAATCATATGTTCAAAACATCCTTACTGAAGTATCTCAAACTATGCATGGATCTCGCGGTAGCATCAAGTTTACATGGCATAAAAATATCAGCAAAACAGGGGCTGAAATCAGCAACATCATGAAGCCTAGTTTGCATGCTTGTGCTAGTCACCACGTAGATCACAAAAATACATGGCATACACCCCTGGAAAGATGGCATGGCATATTACAAAACACATGTAGGACTCAAGTTCATAGGATGCACACATCAATCATGGCAAAAATGACAAAAGTGCATGTTCTGATAAGAATCTGAAACTAACAACACATAGCCCTCTACTAACAGCATTTCGGGCATCAATATGAGCTCAAATCAAAATAATGCAATGAGATGAAATGGTCTACTCATCGAGGCGAATATTTTGGTATGCTACACGCCCGAAACGGAGCCACGAGTGCAAAGTTATGACATGAGGAAAATGCAACAAATTAATCACGGAATAAAGACTTAGGCGATTCGGGGGAGAGGGAGAAGTCAACCCTTGCGGTGGATCTGAGATCCGGTCGGCGCGGAAGCCGAGGAGGCGGCGCGTCTCGCCGAAGCTGGTCGGGAGGAGAGGCCGGAGGAGGAGAGGCCGACGGGGCCGGCCGGCGGGGCCGGGCGGCGAGGGCGACAGCGGCGGCAGCGGCGGCGGCAAGCGGCGGCGGGCGGCGACGGGCGGCTGCGAGACGACGGCAGCGGGCTGCCGAGGCGGCGGCGGAGGCGGCGCGGAGGCGGCGCGCGGGCGCGGCCGGCGCGGGCGGGAGGGCACGCCACGGCGGGCCCATGGTGGAGGCGCTGGCGATGTGGCGCTGCTGCCCACGTGCGGCCGCGATTGGTCCGGCGGCGGCGGGTTTTTCGTCTGCGGATCGGGACGTGTCCGCGCGCGAGGGGATTTTCGCTAGGGTTGCCCGGTTGGAGGGGATGCATATTTATAGGTAGAGGAGCTAGGAAGCTCCAAATGAGGTGTAGTTTTCGCCCACACGATCGTGATCGAACGGCGAAGAGCATGGAAGTGACTTAGATGGGTTATTGGGCTGTTTTGAAGGGGTGTTGGGCTGCAACTTAAAAGAGGCCTTTGCGAGAGTGCGGTTAACCGTTGGAGTACCAAACGAGCTCCAAATGACCCGAAACTTGACAGTGGTCTACGGTGGTGTACCAAGGCCACTTGACAAACCTCGGTCCATTCCGAGAAAGTTTAGTACCCGCTCACGGAAAAAGCGTAAAAGGGGACGCCGGGGAACATAGGAGTGCCGGATTGCAAAACGGACAACGGGGAAAAAGCTCGGAATCATGAGACGAACACGTATGCAAATGAGATGCACATGATGACATGATATGAGGTGCATGACATGAACAAAAAATGCAAAACAAAAGACAAAAACCCAACCACGGAGGGAATATCATATCACAATGCCGAAAATGGCAAGAGTTGGAGATACAAATATGGAAAGTTACATCCGGGGTGTTACAACACTCCACCACTACAAGAGGATCTCGTCCGAGATCTAGGACTGAAAAGAACTCCGGATATTCGAACGGAGGTGATCCTCGCGCTCCCGGTGGCTTCTCGGTCGGAATGGTGTGACCACTTCACTTTCAGGAATTTGATTGACTTGTTGCGAGTCTTGCGCTCGGTTTCTTCAAGAATAGCAGCAGGGTGCTCATGATAAGAGAGATCTTCTTGAAGGTCAATTTCTTGAAGTTGATAGTGCGTTCAGAGTCTTGAAGCACTTGCGAAGCTGTGACACATGAAACACATCGTGCACATTCGCGAAGTTTGACGGAAGCTCAAGTTGATAGGCGAGATCGCCTCTTTTGCCAATGATCTTGAAAGGACCCACGTATCTAGGGGCAAGCTTCCCTTTGATACCGAGCGGCAGTGCCTTTCATTGGAGAGACGCGGAGGTAGACATGGTCTCCGATTTCAAAAGTCACATCACGGTGCTTGTCATCATAATAGCTCTTCTGGCGCAATTGCGCGGCTTTGAGATTTTCACGAATGACTTTGCACATTTCTTGACTTCGTGATCAAGTCATTGCCAAGAAGTTGGCGTTCACCGTCTCTCGACCAATTGAGAGGAGTACGGCACTTTACGCCATAGAGAATTTCGAATGGGGCCTTGCCGAACTCGCTTGGAAGCTTTTGTTGTAGGAGAACTTCGGCATATGGAAGGCAATCTTCCCACTTCATACCGAAGGAAATGACACAAGCCCGAGCATATCTTCAAGGATTTGATTGACTCGCTCGACTTGGCCACTTGTTTGAGGATGGAAAGATGTCTTTGAAACGAATGTTGGTGCCCATGGCCTTCAAAAGAATCCCAAAACTTGGAGGTAAAGATGCTGCCACGGTTCCGAAGAGATCAATTGTGGAATGCCGTGCAAGGAGACAATCCACGGAGGTGTATAGCTCGCCAACCGAGCTGCTTTGTGATAGATTCTTTGATAGGAAGAAAATGAGCCACTTTAGTAAGCTTGTCAATGACAACGAAGATAGCATCATTTCCACGCTTGTACTTAGGAAATCCAGTCACGAAGTCCATTTCGATATGATCAAACTTCCATTTCGGAATAGCAAGAGGTTGAAGGAGACCAGCTGGTCGTTGGTGTTCTGCTTTCACTCTTCTGCAGACATCACACTCATTCACGAATTGAGCAATTTCTCGCTTCATTCGAGTCCACCAATACGACTGCTTGAGGTCATGGTACATCTTCGTACTTCGGGATGAATGGATAGAAGGGAATTGTGCGCCTCGTTCATAATGACTTTACGTAGATCACCCTTAGGAACCACAATCCGGTCCTCGAAGAAAAGAGTATCTTTGTCATCAATGTGGAAGCACTTGTATTTGGAAATGCCCTTGTCGATACCACGTTTCACCTTTTTCACCATGGTATCCAGGAGTTGAGCCTCACGAATCTGATCTTCCAAAGTAGGAGAGACTATGAGGTTGGCAAGAAAGCCTTGAGGAACAACTTGAAGATTCAGCTTATGGAAAGCTTCACGAGATCCGTTGGAAGGGCTTGAGGATTAAACTGTTGCAATAAGCCTTCCTGCTCAAAGCATCTGCAATGACATTGGCCTTGCCGGAGTATATTCAATACTTGGGTTGTACTCTTGAATCATTTCGACCCATCGATTTTGCCTGAGGTTGAGGTTGGGTTGAGTGAAGATATACTTGAGGCTCTTGTGATCGGTGAAAATGTTCACTTTCCTTCCCAACAAGAGATGTCTCCATGTTATCAATGCATGGACAACTGCCGCCAACTCAAGATCGTGAGTGGGGTAGTTCTTTTCGTTGGGCTTCGGTGACGAGAGGTATAGGCCACAACTCTCTTCTCTTGCATTAACACAAAGACCGAGACCTTGAAGAGAAGCAACGAGAAAACTTGAATGGCTTGGATTCATCAGAGGAGTCAAGACAGGAGATGTGACGAAGTTTCTCTTTGAGAGTATTGAAAGCAACGTCACACTCGGGAGACCGGACATACTTCACATGCTTCTCGAGGAGGTTGGAAAGAGGCTTTGCAATCTTGGAGAAATTCTCAACGAATCTTGACAATAGCTTGCAAGACCAAGAAAACTACGAAGGCGCTTGACATTCTGAGGAGGTTCCCAATTCACAACTGCAGACACCTTCTCGGGATTAACAGCGATGCCCTTGGCAGAGATGATATGACCAATATAAAGCACTTCATCAAGCCAAAATTCACATTTGGAAAACTTCACATAGAATTGATGCTCTCTGAGCTTGTCGAGCACCAATCACAAATGTTTGGCATGATCCTTCTTATTCTTGGAGAAGACCAAAATATCATCGAGATAGACCAAGACGAAATCATTGGTGTAGGGGTTGAAGATGAAGTTCATCATTAGAGAGAATGTTGGAGGAGCATTGACAAGGCCGAAAGACATGACAGTATATTCATAAGAACCAAAGCTTGTTCTGAATGTTGTCTTGGGAATATTTTGTTCAAGAATGCGAATCTGATGATAACCCATACGAAGGTCAAGCTTGGAGAACACTTTAGCACCTTTGAGTTGCTCGAAAAGCTCATTGATGTTGGGAAGTGGATACTTGTTCTTGATAGTCTTCTTATTCAATGGACGGTAATCGTCGCAAAGTCGGTCCGTGCCATCCTTCTTCTGGACAAAAAGAACACCACAACCCCAAGGAGATGAACTCGGTCTGATCAAACCCAGACGCTCTTGTTCATCGAGCTGCTTCTTCAATTCCTTCAGCTCATTAGGTCCAAGCTTGTATGGGCGCTTGCAAACGGGTTCGATGCGGGCTCAAGATCGATAACAAATTCAAGCGGCGATGAGGAGGCATACCCGGAGCTCTTCTGGAAAGACATCTTGGTACTCACAAAAGACCTGGAATCGAGAGATAGCATCCAATTCGCCCTTCTCATTGAGAGAAAACAACCGAATGGTTTCATCACGAAGCGGCATAGATGATCACATCATTAGAAGAGTGAGTCAATTGAATTTCCACAGCAGCACAATCAAGCTGAGCTTTGTCTTTGAAAGCCATCCATCCCAAGAATAAGATCAATATCCGAGTCACCAAGGACAATTGGTTTAGCCAGTAAATCTATAATCGCCCATCTTGATAGAAACATCCGGAACCAAGGAGCTTGCATGCATGAATTTACCCGGAGAGACAACCGATAACGGTTTAGGCAAATCTTGAAAAACCAACTCATGCTTAGATGCAAAAGGTCTTGAAATGAAAGAATGCGATGCACCAGTATCAAATAAGACTTTTGCAGGAATATCATTAACTGGAAGATTACCCATAATCACATCAGAAGAATCCTCTGCTTGCACTGCATTCATCATGTTCACCTTTGCAGACTTGGGATTATGCTTGACCACTTTGCATTGCTTTGGAAGATTTCACCAGAGGAGGTGGCTGAAGGCTCCTTTTGTTGAAGCACTTGTTAGAATAGTGACCTTTCTGCTGACATTTGTTGCAAGTCACCTCTGAGAGCGGACGGTGATTATGATCATTTTACCTTGGAGCTTGAGAATTAGACTTGTTACGATAGCACAGGTTGGGCGGGTGGGAAGATCCACGACCACCTGAGTTCTTCTTGATAAGGTCGATTTAAAGCGGAGGAGGAGGAAGATAGAACTTCTGCTGCTTAGCTGCCACTTGAGAGGAAGAAGAAGACCGAACTGCATCCCTGATTCTCTTCTTAGAAGCCTCACATTTGAGCTGGGAAGCTTCTTGCTTCAGTGCCATGTTGTAGAATTCATCATACTTTTCTGGCTCAAAAGCACGAGAGCTAATTGCAGATCTTCTCTGAGACCACCTCTGAATTGATAGATCATACTCTTTTCAAATGAGGGACGTCTTGCTTAGCGAAGCGGCGAGTTCTGTAATCGGATATTGTATTGATACACGGACATGTTGCCTTGCTTGAGATTGCGGAACTCCTCACGCTTGCTCTCAACAACACTTTTCTAATGTGGTGAGCTTTGAAGTCTCGGCGGAACTCATCCCTGTAATAACACGACCTCCTCTGGAATCTTTGTATTGCTGAAACCACTCGGCAGCTTGGTCCTTGAGTTGAAAGCAAGCAAACTTGACAAAGTCCTCGTGTCCGACATTGCTACATTCAAGATGTTTGCGGATGTCCACAAGCCAATCGTCGGCGTCTGTGGCCTCGACACGGCCCGAAAGACTTCGGCTGATTAGCGAGGAACTGATTGAGGGTAGCAAAGTGCGGCTGGTTGTTGCCTTGACCTTGATTTCCTTGATTGCCTTGCCCTTGGGTACGCTCTTGCAAGAGTTGCAAAATCATCGAGCATTGGCATTGGTGGCTGCCATGATAGCTTGCCATGCCTCCGGAGGCGGAGGTGGAGGTGGAGGGTTCGACTGACTCCCATCATTGCGTTCCGGATTCAGACGCGTTGGCGGAGCCATCCTGAAGAGGGTGACATCCGTTAGCACTTTGATAGACAGATAGACAAGTTGAATCAACGGATAGAAATTGCAACATGTAGTCTTCACAATAAACATTCGAACAAGGATGAACGAATGAATTCCAAAAGCTAACATCACACGTCCATTAAGGTGAGAAGCCACTTGATTAAGGGTTGATGAAAAAAATAACAAGGTACGATGGAACAAATAAGTGGTAAGGATTACCCAATCGCAAACCAAATATCTGCGGGAAGAAATGCTAGGAGCTACTTGAATCCCACCTATAAACTCGAAACTTTCTGATTATGCAATCTGGTGTTGGGGATCTGAGGGGACACAAAATATATCACCCAAACTAACAATACCTAGATCCATTTGTATACATCCGTCAACACATAACCAAAAACCCTTGAAAATCGTGGTACCTCGACCTTGAAAAGCATCCGTTATCTGAGTCATGGCAATACTCCCGAGCTCGCCCGATCTTTGGGTTATCGGGGTTATCTCACCAACAACTGCACAAAAGAGATTTCGATGTCGGCCAAATCTCGTGTATTCGAACTACACGATAAAATTGTGGCGACAACACCTCGGAGCTCAACTCCCCGGGACACCGCCACAACCCCTAAATGTCGAGGCACCAAGAACAATGTTCTCGTCACAAAACCATCGGAACGATCCCAAGATACCAGCGTGATCCTAAAAAAATTTTTAGTGAAATTTGAGGAGAGGAGAGTCAAAACTTCTCGTCGGAGACCTCACCAAAGCGACAGAAGGGACTGGGCGTAAAAGAATCCTACTCTCCGATATATATAATCCTAAGACTCAAAACATTTTTTCTAGACTCAACAAAATCGTGATTCAATCAAGCGGGGGCTCCTAAGTCGGGATGGCTCGATACCAACTTGTATACCTCGATGCGGCTATATCTCCCACGTGTCGAAGCACGACTTAGAGGCATAACCGCATTGAAAGCAATGTCGCAAGTGAGGTAATCTTCACACAACCCATGTAATACATAAGGGAAAGAGATACATAGTTGGCTTCAAATGCCACTTCACACAATACATAATTAAACATCCATCATTCAGATTACACTCAAGGTCCGACTACGGAACCAAAATAAAAGAAGATACCCCAAATGCTAAACAGATCCCCGATATGCACAAGCAACATGATGCAATACATGGCATGATATGCGAGATGTGATATGCAATGCGTATGCATGCTCCGGAAGGAAAAAGATAAACCAGGCATCAACTTGGAAAACCAAGTATGCCGCTGGAAAGGTGAGATGATTTCGGTTGAAATCGACATAAAGATCACCGGAATCGGATGCACGGTTTGCAAATGACAAGCAAAACAAGAATGGCACAAATCTGCCATTAACAGCATGATACCACTTAGCAAGCAACAAGAAAATAAGCTACTGCACCCAAACGTACCAGAAAAGCATATGGTAGTATCTACTCATGATGCTTAACAAAAGATGTACACTGAGCTATGGCTAAATCACATCATAACAGGTCCGAACAAGCATGGCAAAAGTGCAAAACATATCAGCTTCACAGACTTGGTGAAAATACTGAACATGGCAGAAACAGCATCAGGAAGCAATGTTTAGAGCAAGCAAACATCACTCTACAAGAACTTATAATAGCAACACAAGGCATGTTATCAATCTACTCAAAGCATAGAACAAAAGTCCCTTACTGACCATAAGCCAAAAGGGGTCAGAAAATGCAATAGCACCCATGTCAACATAGCAAGTTTCGTTAACAGATTCAGCAACAGGGCATGACAAAAACAGATAACAAGTAGGCATGTTTAAGAGCTTGATGCACTCACTACAGAGAATTTCATGATAAACTAAGCATACATCCATCAAGAAGACATGGCATAGAAGCTATACATGGCAAGAACAACATCATAGCATACACAGATCAACTACAACAACCTTGGCAAAATTGAATAACATGTAAACAATCTGCCAGGAAACATTTTATAGCAAAAGTAGAGCTCGATTGACTCAAGCTATGGGACTCCATAATTGCAAAAAAGGGCATGGATGGATAGAGAATAATCATATGTTCAAAACATCCATACTGAAGTATCTCAAAATATGCATGTATCTCTCGGTAGCATCAAGTTTACATGGCATAAAAATATCAGCAAAACAGGGGCTGAAATCAGCAACATCATGAAGCCTAGTTTGCATGCTTGTGCTAGTAACCACAGAGATCACAAAAATACATGGCATACACCCCTGGAAAGATGGCATGGCATATTACAAAACACATGTAGGACTCAAGTTCATAGGGTGCACACATCAATCATGGCAAAAATGACAAAAGTGCATGTTCTGATAAGAATCTGAAACTAACAACACATAGCCCTCTTCTAACAGCATTTAGGGCATCAAGATGAGCTCAAATGAAAATGATGCAATGAGATGAAATGGTCTAATCATCGAGGCGAACATTTTGGTATGCCACAAGCCCGAAACAGAGCATGGAGCGCAAAGTTATGACATGAGAAAAATGCAACAAATTAATCACGGAATAAAGACTTAGGCGATTCGGGGGAGAGGGAGAAGTCAACCCTTGCGGTGGATCTGAGATCCGGTCGGCACGGAAGCCGAGGCGGCGGCGCGGCTCGCTGGAGCTGGTCGGGAGGAGAGGCCGGAGGAGGAGAGGCCGACGGGGCCGGCCGGGGCGAAGGCCGGGGCGGCGCGGACGTGGAGGCGGCGACGGCCATGGCGAGGGCGGCGCGCCGGGCGACGGCGGCGACGGGCGCCGGGCGAGGCGACGGCGGGCCGGGCCGAGGCGGCGGAGGCCCGAGGCAGCGCGAGGCGGGCGCGGTCAAGCGCTGGCGGGCGGGCGGCGCGGTCGGAGGCGGCCACTGCCAGCGGGCTCCGCGGTGGAGGCGCTGGCGATGTGGGCGCGGCTGCCCACGTGGCCGCGATTGGTCCGGGCGGCGCGGAGCCATCGTGCGGACTGGACGTGTCCGCGCGCGAGGGGATTTTCGCTAGGGTTGCCCGGATTTGAGCGAGATGCATATTTATAGGTAGAGGGAGCTAGGAAGCTCCAAATGAGGTGTAGTTTTTACCCCACGATCGTGTCGAGCAGCGAAGAGCATGGAAATGACTTAGATGGGTTATTGGGCTGTTTTGAAGGGGTGTTGTGCTGCAACTTAAAAGAGGCCTTTCTTGAGAGTGCGGTTAACCGTTGGAGTACCGAGCGAGCTCCAAATGACCGAAACTTGACAGGTGTTCTACGGTGGTGTACCAAGGCCACTTGACAAACCTCGGTCCATTCCGAGGAAGTTTAGTACCAGCTCACGGAAAAAGCGTAAAAGGGGCGCCTTGAGGACATAGGAGTGCCGGATTGCAAAACGGACAACGGGGAAAATGCTCGGAATCATGAGACGAACACGTATGCAAATGAGATGCACATGATGACATGATATGAGGTGCATGACATGAACAAAAAAAATGCAAAACAAAAGATAAAAACCCAACCACGGAGGGAATATCATATCACAATGCCGAAAATGGCAAGAGTTGGAGATACAAATATGGAAAGTTACATCCGGGGTGTTACAATGACCCCCGGGTC
Organism: Aegilops bicornis; assembly: GCA_021605145.1. Taxonomy (NCBI): domain Eukaryota; kingdom Viridiplantae; phylum Streptophyta; class Magnoliopsida; order Poales; family Poaceae; genus Aegilops; species Aegilops bicornis. The sequence continues at coordinate 175,305,819 of CM038670.1, read as the reverse complement.
TATTCTCGATCATATTAATCTTCCACCACTTTATTAATTCTTTGCTTTTTTACTTTGCTTTTTATTTTTACTTTGCATCTTTATACCAAAAATATTATCTATCATCTCTATCAGATCTCACTCTCGTAAGTGACCATGAAGGGATTGACAACCCCTAATCGCGTTGGTTGCGTGGAGCTATTTGTTTTGTGTAGGTACGAGGGACTCGCGCGTGGTGGATTGGTACCTTGGTTCTCAAAAACTAAGGGAAATACTTACGCTACTTTGCTGCATCATCCTCTCCTCTTCGGGAAAATCCAACGCAAGCTCAAGAGGTAGCACCCCCCCCCCCTACCTCGTGGCTTCCTGGTGGCTTTCTTGACGTAGGGTCCAAGTCCTCTAGATCATGTTCGTTCCAAAAATCACGTTCCCGAAGGTTTCATTCCGTTTACACTCCGTTTGATATTCTTTTTCTGAAAAACTCTGAAATAGGCAAAAAAACAACAATTCTGGGTTGGGCCTCCGGTTAATAGGTTAGTCCCAAAAATAATATAAAAGTGAATAATAAAGCTCAATAATGTCCAAAACAGAATATAATATAGCATGGAGCAATCAAAAATTATAGATACGTTGGAGACATATCAGACAACACTCTCCCCTCTCGTTGCTATGCATCACCATGATCTTGCGTGTGCGTAGGATTTTTTGAAATTAATACGTTCCCCAACAGTGGCATCCGAGCCTGGTTTATGCGTAGATGTTATATATGCGAGTAGAACACAAGTGAGTTGTGGGCGATACAAGTCATCTTGCTTACCGACATGTCATACTTTGGTTCGGTGGTATTGTTGGATGAAGCGGCGGACCGACATTACGCGTCGCTTATGCGAGACTGGTTATACCGACGTGCTTTGCACACGAATTGGCTGGCGGTGTCTGCTTTCTCCAACTTTAGTTGAACCGAGTGTGGCTACACCGGTCCTTGTGAAGGTTAAAACAACACTAACTTGACGAAATATCATTGTGGTTTTGATGCGTAGGTAAGAACGGTTCTTGCTAAGCCCGTAGCAGCCACGTAAAACTTGCAACAACAAAGTAGAGGACGTCTAACTTGTTTTTGCAGGGCATGTTGTGATGTGATATGGTCAAGACATGATGAGATATAAGTTGTTGTATGAGATGATCATGTTTTGTTGAAGTTATCGGCAACTGGCTGAAGCCTTATGGTTGTCTCTTTATTGCATAAGATGCAAGCGCCAAATAATTGCTTTACTTTATCGCTATGCGATAGCAATAGTTGCAAGAGCAATAGTTGGCGAGACGACCATGTGCCAACACATTGATATAGATCAAGATGATGGAGATCATGGTGTCATGTCGGTGACGATGGAGATCATGACGATGCTTTGAAGATGGAGATCAAAGGCACGAGATGATGATGGCCATATCATGTCACATATTTTGATTGCATGTGATGTTTATCTTTTATACTCCCTCTGTTCCTAAATATAAGTCTTTGTAGCGATTTCACTACGGACCACATACGGATGTATATAGATGCATTTTAGAGTGTAGATTCATTCATTTTACTCCGTATGTGGTTTATAGTGGAATCTCTCCAAAGACTTATATTTAGGAACGGAGGGAGTACATCTTATTTTGCTTAGTTCGGCGGTAGCTTTATAAGATGATCCCTTACTAAAATTTTAAGGTATAAGTGTTCTTCCTGAGTATGCATCGTTGCCAAAGTTCGTCGTGCCGAGACACCACGTGATGATCGGGTGTGATAAGCTCTACGTTCATCTACAACGGGTGCAAGCCAGTTTTGCACACGCAGAATACTTGGGTTAAACTTGACAAGCCTAGCATATGCAGATATGGCCTCGGAACACTTGAGACCGAAAGGTCGAGCGTGAATCATATAGTAGATATGATCAACATAGTGATGTTCACCATTGAAAACTACTCCATCTCACGTGATGATCGGACATGGTTTAGTTGATATGGGTCACGTGATCACTTAGATGATTAGAGGGATGTCTATCTAAGTGGGAGTTCTTAAGTAATATGATTAATTGAAATTTAATTTATCATGAACTTAGTCCTGATAGTATTTTGCAAATAATGTTGTAGGTCAATAGCTCGCGTTGTTGCTTCCCTATGTTTTATATATGTTCCTAGAGAAAACTAAGTTGAAAGATGATAGTATCAATGATGCGGACTGGGTCCGTGATCTGAGGTTTATCCTCATTGCTGCATAGAAGAATTATGTCCTTGATGCACCGCTAGGTGATGGACCTATTGCGAGGAGTAGATGCGAGGCGTTATGAGCGTTTGGCTAGCTCAATATGATGACTACTTGATAGTTTAGTGCACCATGCTTAACGGCTTAGAATCGGGACTTCAAAGGCGTTTTTGAGCGTCATGGACCATATGCGATGTTCCAGGAGTTGAAGTTAATATTTCAAGCAAATACCCGAGTTGAGAGATATGAAGTCTCCAACAAGTTCTATAGCTAAAAGATGGAGGAGAATAGCTCAAGCAGTGAGCATGTGCTCAGATTGTCTTGGTACTACAATCGCTTGAATCAAGTGGGAGTTAATCTTCCAGATAAATAGTGATTGACAGAATTCTCTAGTCACCATCACCAAGTTAGTAGAACTTCATGATGAACTATAGTATGCAAGGGATGATGAAAACGATTCCTGAGCTTTTCATGATGATGAAATCGATGAAGGTAGAAATCAAGAAAGAGGATCAAGTGTTGATGATTAACAAGACCACTAGTTTCAAGAAAAGTGCAAAGGGAAAGAAAGGGAACTTCATGTAGAACGGCAAGCAAGTTGTCACTTTCATGAAGAAGCCCAAAGCTAGACTAAATCCTGAAACTGAGTGCTTTTACTGCAAAGGAAATGGTCACTGGAAGTGGAAATGCCCTGAACATTTGGTGGATAAGAAGGATGGCAAAGTGAACAAGGGTATATTTGATATACAGGTTATTGATGTGTACCTTACTAGTGTCTATAGTAGCCCCTAGGTATTTGATACTTGTTCGGTTGCTAAAAATTAGTAATTCGAAACAGGAGTTACAGAATAAACAGAGACTAGTTTAGGATGAAGTGATGATGTGTGTTGGAAGTGGTTCCAAGATTGATATGATCATCATCGCAGACTCCCTATACTTTCGGGATTAGTGTTAAACCTAAATAAATGTTATTTGACGTTTGCGTTGAGCATGAATATGATTTGATCATGTTTATTGCAATACTGATTTATCCATTTAAGTCAGAGAATAATTGTTGTTCTATTTACATGAATAAAACCTTCGATGGTCATACACCCAATGAAAATAGTTTGTTGGATCTCGATCGTAGTGATACACATATTCATAATATTGAAGCCAAAAGATGCAAAGTTAATAATGATAGTGCAACTTATTTGCGGTACTGCCATTTAGGTCATATTGGTGTAAAGCGCATGAAGAAAATCCATGTTGATGGGCTTTTGGAATCACTTGATTATGAATCAGTTGATGCTTGCAAACTATGCCTCATGGGCAAGATGACTAAGACTCGTTCTCCGGAAGAATGGAGCAAGCAACAGGCTTTTCGGAAATAATACATACTGATGTATGCAGTCCGATGAGTGTTGAGGCCCGCAACAGGTAACGTTATTTTCTGACCTTCACACATGATTTGAGCAGATATGGGTATATCTACTTGATGAAACATAAATCTAAAACATTTGAAAAGTTCAAATAATTTCAGAGTGAAGTGGAAAATCATCGTAACAAGAAAATAAAGTTTCTACGATCTGATCGTGGAGGAGAATATTTGAGTTACGAGTTTGGTCTTCATTTGAAACAATGCGGAATAGTTTCGCAACTCACGCCACCCGGAACACCACAGCGTAATGGTGTGTCCGAACGTCATAACCGTACTTTATTGGATATAGTGCAATATATGATGTTTCTTACCGATTTACCACTATCGTTTTGGGGTTATGCATTAGAGATAGCTGCATTCACGATTAAAAAGGGCACCATCTAAATCCATTGAGACGACACCGTATGAACTGTGGTTTGGCAAGAAACCAAAGTTGTGTTTCTTAAAGTTTGGGGTTGCGATGCTTATAAGAAAAAGTTTCATCCTGATAAGCTCAAACCCAAATCGGAGAAATGTGTCTTCATAGGATACCCAAAGGAGACAGTTGGGTAAACCTTCTATCATAGATCTGAAGGCAAGATATTCGTTACTAGGAATGGATCCTTTCTAGAGAAGGAGTTTCTCTCAAAAGAAGTGAGTGAGAGGAAAGTAGAACTTGATGAGGTAATTGTACCTGCTCCCTTATTGGAAAGTAGTTCATCACAAAAATTTGTTCCTGTGACTCCTACACCAATTAGTGAGGAAGCTAATGATGATGATCATGTAACTTCAGATCAAGTTACTACCAAACCTCGTAGGTAAATCAAAGTGAGATCCGCACCAGAGTGGTACGGTAATCCTGTTCTGGAGGTCATGTTACTTGACCATGACGAACCTACGAACTATGAGGAAGCGATGATGAGCCCAGATTCCACAAAATGGCTTGAGGCCATGAAAGCTGAGATCAGATGCATGTATAAGAACAATAAAAATAAATGGATCTTCAAGAGGAAGACGGACGCTGATAGTAGTGTTACTATCTACAAAGCTAGACTTGTTGAAAAAGGTTTTTGACAAAGTTCAAGGTGTTGACTACGATGAGATTTTCTCACTCGTAGCGATGCTTAAGTCCTGTCCGAATCATGTTAGCAAATTGCCACATTTTATGAAATCTGGCAAATGGATGTCAAAACTACGTTCCTTAATGGATTTCTTAAAGAAGAGTTGTATGTGATGCAACCAGAAGATTTTGTCGATCCTAAAGGTGTTAACAAAATGTGCAAGCTCCAGCGATCCATCTATGGACTGGTGCAAGCATCTCGGAGTTGGAATATACGCTCTGATGAGTTGATCAAAGCATATAGTTTTATACAGACTTGCGGTGAAGCCTGTATTTACAAGAAAGTGAGTGGGAGCACTACAACCTTTCTGATAAGTATATGTAAATGACATATTGTTGATCAGAAATAATGTAGAATTTTCTGAAAAACATAAAGGAGTATTTGAAAGGAGTTCTTCAAAGAAAGACCTTGGTGAAGCTACTTACATATTGAGCATCAAGATCTATAGAGATAGATCAAGACGCTTTATAAGTTTTTTCAGTGAGTACATACCTTGACAATATTTTGAAGTAGTTCAAAATGGAACAGTCAAAGAAAGAGTTCTTGCATGTGTTACAAGGTATGAAATTGAGTAAGACTCAAAGCCCGACCACAGCAGAAGATAGAAAGAGAATGAAAGTCATTCCCTATGCCTCAGCCATAGGTTCCATAAAGTATGCCATGCTGTGTACCAGATCTATTGTATACCATACACTGAGTTTGGCAAGGGAGTACAATAGTGATATAGGAGTAGATCACTGAACAGCGGTCAAATTATCCTTAGTGGAATAAGGATATGTTTCTCGATTATGGAGGTGACAAAAGGTTCGTCGTAAAGGGTTACATCAATGCAAGTTTTGGCACTAATCCAGATGACTCTAAGTCTCAATCTGGATATATATTGAAAGTGGGAGCAATTAGCTAAAGAAGCTCCGTGCAGAGCATTGTTGACATAGAAATTTGCAAAATACATACGGATCTGAATGTGGCAGACCCGTTGACTAAACTTCTCTCACAAGCAAAACATGATCACACCTTAGTACTTTTTGGGTGTTAATCGCATAGCGATGTGAACTAGATTACTGACTCTAGTAAATCCTTAGTGTTGGTCACATGACGATGTGAACTATGGGTGTTAGTCACATAGTGATGTGAACTATTGATGTTAAATCACATGGCGATGTGAACTAGATTATTGACTCTAGTGCAAGTGGGAGACTGAAGGAAATATGCCCTAGAGGCAATAATAAAGTTATTATTTATTTCCTTATTTCATGATAAATGTTTATGATTCATGATAGAATTGTATTAACCGGAAACTTAGTACATATGTGAATACATAGACAAAACATAGTGTCACTAGTATGCCTCTACTTGACTAGCTCGTTGAATCAAAGATGGTTCAGTTTCCTAGCCATAGACATGAGTTGTCATTTGATTAACGGGATCACATCATTAGAGAATGATGTGATTGACTTGACCCATTCCATTAGCTTAGCACTTGATTAGTATGTTGCTATTGCTTTCTTCATGACTTATACATGTTCCTATGACTATGAGATTATGCAACTCCCGTTTACCGGAGGAACACTTTGTGTGCTACCAAACGTCACAACGTAACTGGGTGATATAAAGGTGCTCTACAGGTGTCTCCGAAGGTACTTGCTGAGTTGGCATATTTCGATATTAGGATTTGTCACTCCAATTGTCGGAGAGGTATCTCTGGGCCCTCTCGGTAATGCACATCACTATAAGCCTTGCAAGCAATGTGACTAATGAGTTAGTTGCGGGATGATGCATTACGAAATGAGTAAAGAGACTTGTCGGTAACAAGATTGAACTAGGTATTGAGATACCGACGATCGAATCTCGGGCAAGTAACATACCGATGACAAAGGGAACAACGTATGTTGTTATGCGGTTTGATCGATAAAGATCTTCGTAGAATATGTAGGAGCCAATATGAGCATCCAGGTTCCGCTATTGGTTATTGACCGGAGATGTGTCTCTGTCATGTCTACATAGTTCTCGAACCCGTATGGTCCGCAAGCTTAACGTTCGGTGACGATTTGTATTATGAGTTATGTGATTTGATGTACCGAAGGTAGTTCGGAGTCCCGGATGAGATCGGGGACATGACGAGGAGTCTCGAAATGGTCGAGACGTAAAGATTGATATATTGGACGACTATATTCAAACTTCGGAAAGGTTCCGGGTGATTCGTGTATTTTTCGGAGTACCGAAGAGTTACGGGAATTCGTATTGGGCCTTAATGGGCCATACGGGAAAGGAGAGAAAGGCCTCAAAAGGTGGCTGCACCCCTCCCCATGATCTGGTCTGAATTGGACTAGGGAGGGGGGCGCCCCCTTCCTTCCTTCTCCTTTTCCCTTCCCTTTTTTTTCCTATTCCATGTGGGAGGAGGAATCCTACTAGGACTAGGGAGTCCTAGTAGGACTCCACACTTCTGGCGCGCCCTAGGGGCTGGCCGGCCTCCCCTCCTCCATCCTTTATATATGGCGGCAGGGGGGACCTCTAGACACACAAGTTGATCTGTTGATCTCTCCCAGCCGTGTGTGGTGCCCCCCTCCACCATATTCCACCTTGGTCATATCGTAGCGGTGCTTAGGCGAAGCCCTGCGTCGGTAGAAACATCATCATTGTCATCATGCCGTCGTGCTGACGGAACTCTCCCGTGAAGCTCTGCTGGATCAGAGTTCGCGGGACGTCATCGAGCTGAACGTGTGCTGAACTCGGAGGTGCCGTACGTTCGGTACTTCGATCAATCAGATCGTGAAGACTTACAACTACATCAACCGCGTTGTGGTAACGCTTCCGCTTTCGGTCTACGAGGGTACATGGACAACACTCTCCCCTCTCGTTGCTATGCATCACCATGATCTTGCGTGTGCATAGGAATTTTATTGAAATTACTACGTTCCCCAACACACCATTGTGAGGACTGGTAGGTAAGCTTTTGCTGCAGAACCTGGACGCAAACCATTTGTAGCAGGGTGCGTTGATGTGCTGCAGAATCTTTGCCAAAACGTTGCATACCATTGCCTTACTGTGAGAAGCGATATCACGCCCTCCTAGCCCACCATTCTGTTGTGGGAGCTTGACAAAGTCCCATGCAACAAGACACTGACCCCCACTTGCATGATTCTTGCCTTGCCATAAGAAAACTCTCAGGATTCGTTCCAGGCAGTCAAGGGATTGTTTGGGCCATAAGAAGCACCCCATGAAGTAGCTTGGTATGGATGCAAGGACGGCGTTGATCAAGGTAAGTCTTCCTCCCCATGACAGAAAAGTAGCCAACCAACCTGACAGCCTACGGTCCACTCGGTGGATGATAGGCATCAGCATGCCATGGGTGATTTTGTGAGCAGACAGGGGATGCCCCAGGTATGTGCATGGGAAGGATACCGGCTGACATCCCAGGATGTTAACGACTTGCGGATAGGTTGACTGACCCAGGCATATTGGAACAAAGGTACTCTTCTGGTAGTTGATAGTCAAACCAAAGAAGTTTGCAAAGTCGTCCAGGATCCTTTTTATGATGGTGATTTGTTGTGTGTCCCCTTGCACAAGCAAGGGCATGTCATCCGCATATTGTAGGACCGGGAAAGGGCCATCTACCCCAAGAGGGTGCTGGAGCACACCACTTCTGTACTCCTTCTCGCATAGCTGTTGCAGAACATCAGCGACTAATAAGAAGAGGTAAGGCGAGAGGGCATCTCCCTGTCTTAGCCCGCATTTTGATATAATTTTCTCCCCCAGCTGTCCATTCATCATGATTTGAGCGGAGCTGGAGTGGAAGATTGTGGAGATCCACTTGATCCAACACTGCCCGAACCCCCTGGCCACAAAAATTCGCTCCAAGGCAACCCAACTGACAGAATCGAAAGCCTTCTGGAAGTCTAACTTGAGTACGATCACGGGCCTCTTCCTCTTGTGAGCCTGTTGTACCAACTCCGCAACTAGTGCAAAATTCTTCAAAATGCACCTCCCGGGCAGAAAACTCGACTGCATAGGGTGTATAAGTGATGGTATGAGGCGTTGGAACCGCGGAGCTAAGGCCTTTGTAATCAGTTTGGGCAGACTATGGACCAGAGAAATTGGTTGGAAATCCTTGATGTCGGTGGGATCATCCTTTTTTGGTATCAACACAATGTTGGCAAGATTAATGTCCTTCAAGTTACCCCCATGCTCATAGAACTCCTAGAAGAAACAGAGCAGGTCATCCTTCAACAAGTCCTTGAACTCCTTATAAAACTCGTTGGTGTATCCATCAGGCCCAGGGCTCCGGTTGTTGGGGGATTTTTGGATAATAGATGCCAGTTCGCCCCAAGTGAAAGGCTCTTCGACCGTTGCCAGGTCAGTGCGGTCATAAAGCTGAGCAGGGTCATGCGGAGGCAAGGAAATTCTTGGCTACCCCAAGATTGTCCTGAAAAAACTCGTGGTGATCCTCAGTTTATGTTGCTCATCGTAGAATTCCACTCCAATGTCGACTAGGAGCCTGACTCGGCTCTTCTTGCGATGGTAATTAGCAGTGGCATGGAAGAACTTAGTGTTCTCATCGTCCAACAAGCAGTCCCTCATCTTGGCTCGCCGCTTCCGCCATACCGCCAAAGAATCAGCTGCTGCACTTTTGTGTTCGCATGCTTTCTCAGAGTGAGCTCCAGTCTGGATAGGTGTCTCCTCTCCTCCACCGCATCGAAGAACTACACCACATGTTTACAGTTATCCAAGGTTACTTGTATGGGCGTAGTGGACTTGCTCCATTTTCTGAGTGAAGGAAATATGCCCTAGAGGCAATAATAAAGTTATTATTTATTTCCTTATTTCATGATAAATGTTTATTATTCACGCTATAATTGTATTAACCGGAAACATGATACATGTGTGAATACATAGACAAACAGAGTGTCACTAGTATGCCTCTACTTGACTAGCTCGTTGATCAAAGATGGTTATGTTTCCTAGCCATAGACATGAGCTGTCATTTGATTAACGGGATCACATCATTAGGAGAATGATGTGATTGACTTGACCCATTCCGTTAGCTTAGCACACGATCGTTTAGTATGTTGCTATTGTTTTCTTCATGACTTATACATGTTCCTATGACTATGAGATTATGCAACTCCCGTTTACCGGAGGAACACTTTGTGTGCTACCAAACGTCACAACGAATCGGGTGATTATAAAGGAGCTCTACAGGTGTCTCCGAAGGTACTTGTTGGGTTGGCGTATTTCGAGATTAGGATTTGTCACTCCGATTGTCGGAGAGGTATCTCTGGGCCCTCTCGGTAATGCACATCACTTAATCCTTGCAAGCATTGCAACTAATGAGTTAGTTGCGGGATGATATATTACAGTACGAGTAAAGAGACTTGCCGGTAATGAGATTGAACTAGGTATTGAGATACCGACGATCGAATCTCGGGCAAGTAACATACTGATGACAAAGGGAACAACGTATGTTGTTATGCGGTCTGACCGATAAAGATCTTCGTAGAATATGTGGGAGCCAATATGAGCATCCAGGTTCCACTATTGGTTATTGACCGGAGACGTGTCTCGGTCATGTCTACATAGTTCTCGAACCCGTAGGGTCCGCACGCTTAACGTTACGATGACAGTTATATGATGAGTTTATATGTTTTTATGTACCGAAGGTTGTTCGGAGTCCCGGATGTGATCACGGGCATGACGAGGAGTCTCGAAATGGTCGAGACATGAAGATTGATATATTGGAAGCCTATGTTTGGATATCGGAAGTGTTCCGGGTGAAATCGGGATTTTATGCATGATCGGAGGTTACCGTAACCCCGGGAGGTAAATGGGCCTTAGTGGGCCTTTACGGAGAAGAGGAGAGGCGGCCAGGGCTGGGCCGTGCGCCCCTCCCCCCTAGTCCGAATAGGACAAGGAGAGGGGGGCGGCGCCCCCCCTTCCTTCTCTCCCTGCTCTTTCCCCCTCGCGAATCCTATTCCAACTAGGAAAGGGGGGAGTCCTACTCCCACCGGGAGTAGGACTCCTCCTTGCGCGCCCTCTCCTTGGCCGTCCGCACCCCCCCTTGCTCCTTTATATACGGGGGCATGGGGGCACCTCTAGACACACAAGTTGATCAGTTGATCTCTCCCAACCATGTGCGGTGCCCCCCTCCACCATAGTCCACCTCGATAATACTGTAGCGGTGCTTAGGCGAAGCCCTGCGTCGGTAGAACATCAACATCATCACCACGCCGTCGTGCTGATGAAACTCTCCCTCAACACTCGGCTGGGTCGGAGTTCGAGGGACGTCATCGGGCTGAACGTGTGCTGAACTCGGAGGTGCCGTGCGTTCGGTACTTGATCGGTCGGATCGTGAAGACGTGCGACTACATCAACAACTTGTGCTAACGCTTCCGCTTTCGATCTATGAGGGTACGTGGACAACACTCTCCCCTCTCATTGCTATGCATCACCATGATCTTGCGTGTGCGTAGGATTTTTTTGAAATTACTACGTTCCCCAACAGTGGCATCTGAGCCTGGTTTTATGCGTAGATGTCATATGCACGAGTAGAACACAATTGAGTTGTGGGCGATGTAAGTCATACTGCTTACCAGCATGTTATACTTTGGTTCGGCAGTATTGTTGGACGAAGCGGCCCGGACCGACATTACGCGTACGCTTACGCGAGATCGGTTCTCCCGACGTGCTTTGCACAAAGGTGGCTAGCGGGTGTCAGTTTCTCCAACTTTAGTTGAACCGAGTGTGGCTACGCCCGGTCCTTGCGAAGGTTAAAACAGTACCAACTTGACAAACTACCGTTGTGGTTTTGATGCGTAGGTAAGAACGGTTCTTGCTAAGCCCGTAGCAGCCACGTAAAACTTGCAACAACAAAGTAGAGGACGTCTAACTTGTTTTTGCAGGGCATGTTGTGATGTGATATGGTCAAGACGTGATGTTATATTTTATTGTATGAGATGACCATGTTTTGTAACCGAGTTATCGGCAACTGGCAGAAGCCATATGGTTGTCACTTTATTGTATGCAATGCGATCGCCCTGTAATGCTTTACTTTATCACTAAGCGGTAGCGATAGTCATAGAAGCATAAGATTGGCGAGACGACAACGATGCTATGATGGAGATCAAGGTGTCGGCGCGGTGGCGATGGTGATCATGACGGTGCTTCGGAGATGGAGATCACAAGCACAAGATGATGATGGCCATATCATATCACTTATATTGATTGCATGTGATGTTTATCTTTTATGCATCTTATCTTGCTTTGATTGACGGTAGCATTATAAGATGATCTCTCACTAAATTATCAAGGTATAAGTGCTCTCCCTGTGTATGCACCGTTATAAAGTTCTTCGTCTTTGAGACACCACGTGATGATCGGGTGTGATAGGCTCTACGTTCAAATACAACGGTGCAAAACAGTTCCACACACGGAATACTCAGGTTAAACTTGACGAGCCTAGCATATAACAGATATGGCCTCGGAACACGGAGACCGAAAGGTCGAGCGTGAATCATATAGTAGATATGATCAACATAGTGATGTTCACCATTGAACTACTCCATCTCACGTGATGATCGGACATGGTTTAGTTGATTTGGATCACGTGATCACTTAGAGGATTAGAGGGATGTCTATCTAAGTGGGAGTTCTTAAGTAATATGATTAACTAAACTTAAATTTATCATGAACTTAGTCCTGGTAGTATTTTGCAAATTATGTTGTAGATCAATAGCTCGCGTTGTTGTTTTCATATGTTAATTTTGATATGTTCCTAGAGAAAACTATGTTGAAAGATGTTAGTAGCAATGATGCGGATTGGACCCGTGATCTGAGGATTGTCCTCATTGCTGCACAGAAGAATTATGTCCTTGATGCACCACTAGGTGACAGACCTATTGCAGGAGCAGATGCACGGGCGTTATGAACGCGTTTGGCTAGCTCAATATGATGACTACTTGATAGTTTAGTGCACCATGCTTAAACGGCTTAGAATTGGGACTTCAAAGACGTTTTTTGAACGTCATGGACCATATGAGATGTTCCAGGAGTTGAAGTTAATATTTTAAGCAAATACCCGAGTTGAGAGATATGAAGTCTCCAACAAGTTATATAGCTAAAAGATGGAGGAGAATTGCTCAACTAGTGAGCATGTGCTCAGATTGTCTGGGTACTACAATCGCTTGAATCAAGTGGGAGTTAATCTTCCAGATAAGATAGTGATTGACTGAGTTCTCTAGTCACCATCACCAAGTTACTGGAACTTCGTGATGAACTATAGTATGCAAGGGATGATGAATACGATTCCCGAGCTCTTCGCGATGCTAAAATTAGCGAAGGTAGAAATCAAAGAAAAACATCAAGTGTTGATGGTTGACAAGATCACTAGTTTCAAGTAAAAGGGAAAAGGGAGAAGGGGAACTTCAAGAAGAATGGCAAGCAAGTTGCTGCTCAAGTGAAGAAGCCCAAGTCTGGACCTAAGCCTGAGACTAAGTGCTTCTACTGCAAAGGGACTGGTCACTGGAAGCGGAACTACCCCAAGTATTTGCCGGATAAGAAGGATGACAAAGTGAACAAAGCTATATTTGATATACAGGTTGTTGATGTGTACCTTACTAGTGTTTATAGTAGCCCCTGGGTATTTGATACTTGTTCGGTTGCTAAAAATTAGTAACTCGAAACAGGAGTTACAAAATAAACAGAGACTAGTTGAGGGTAATGTGACGATGTGTGTTGGAAGTAGTTCCAAGATTGATATGATCATCATCGCACACTCCCTATACTTTCGGGATTAGTGTTGAACCTAAAATAAATGTTATTTAGTGTTTGCGTTGAGCATGAATATGATTGGATCATGTTTATTGCAATACGGTTATTCATGTAAGTTAGAGAATAATTGTTGTTCTGTTTATATAAATAAAGCCTTCTATGGTCATACACACAATGAAAATGGTTTGTTGGATCTCGATCGTGGTGATACACATTTTCATAATATTGAAGCCAAAAGATGCAAAAGTTAATAATGATAGTGCAACTTATTTGTGGCACTGCCGTTTTAGGTCATATTGGTGTAAAGCGCATGAAGAAACTCCATGCTGATGGGCTTTTGGAATCACTTGATTATGAATCACTTGATGCTTGCGAACCATGCCTCATGGGCAAGATGACTAAGGCTCCGTTCTCCGGAACAATGGAGCGAGCAACTAACTTATTGAAAATAATACATACTGATGTATGCGGTCCAATGAGTGTTAAGGCTCATGACAAGTATCATTATTTTCTGACCTTCACAAATGATTTGAGCAGATATGGGTATATCTACTTGATGAAACACAAGTATGAAACATTTGAAAAGTTCAAAGAATTTCAGAGTGAAGTGGAGAATCATCGTAACAAGAAAATAAAAGTTTCTACGATATGATCGCAGAGGTAAAATATTTGAGTTACGAGTTTGGCCTTCAGTTAAAACAATGTGAAATAGTTTCACTACTCACGCCACCTGGAACACCATAGTGTAATGGTGTATCCGAACGTCATAACCGTACTTTATTAGATATGGTGCGATCTATGATCTACCACTATCGTTTTGGGGTTATGCATTAGAGACAGCTGTATTCACGTTAAAAAAGGGCACCATCTAAATCCGTTGAGACGACGCCTTATGAACTATGGTTTGGCAAGAAACCAAAGTTGTCGTTTCTTAAAGTTTGGGGCTGCGATGCTTATGTGAAAAAGCTTCAACCTGATAAGCTCGAACCCAAATCAGAGAAATATGTCTTCATAGGATACCCAAAGGAGACAGTTGGGTACACCTTCTGTCACAGATCCGAAGGCAAGACTTTTGTTGCTAAATTCGGAATCTTTCTAGAGAATGAGTTTCTCTCGAAAGAAGTGAGTGGGAGGAAAGTAGAACTCTATGAGGTAACTGTACCTACTCCCTTATTGGAAAGTAGTTCATCACAGAAATCGGTTTCTACGACACCTACACCAATTAGTGAGGAAGTTAATGATGATGATCATGAAACTTCAGATCAAGTTGTTACTGAACCTCGTAGGTTAACCAGAGTAAGATCCGCACCAGAGTGGTATGGTAATCATGTTATGGAAGTTATGTTACTAGACCATGACGAACCTACGAATTATGAAGAAGCGATGGTGAGCCCAGATTCTGCAAAATGGCTTGACGCCATGAAATCTGAGACGGGATCCATGTATGAGAACAAAGTGTGGACTTTGGTTGACTTGCCCGATGATCGGCAAGCAATTGAGAATAAATGGATCTTCAAGAAGAAGACTGACGCTGACAGTAATGTTACTGTCTACAAAGCTCGACTTGTCGCAAAAGGTTTTCGACAAGTTCAAGGGATTGACTACGACGAGACCTTCTCACCCGTAGCGATGCTTAAGTCAGTCCGAATCATGTTAGAAATTGCCGCATTTTATGATTATGAAATTTGGCAAATGAATGTCAAAACTGCATTCCTGAATGGATTTCTGGAAGAAGAGTTGTATATGATGCAACCGGAAGGTTTTATCGATCCAAAGGGAGCTAACAAAGTGTGCAAGCTCCAGCGATCCATTTATGGACTGGTGCAAGCCTCTCGGAGTTGGAATAAACGCCTTGATAGTGTGATCAAAGCATTTGGTTTTGTACACACTTTTGGAGAAGCCTGTATTTACAAGAAAGTGAGTGGGAGCACTACAGCATTTCTGATAAGTATATGTGAATGACATATTGTTGATCGGAAATAATGTAGAATTATTCTGCAAAGCATAAAGGAGTGTTTGAAAGGAGTTTTTCAAAGAAAGACCTCGGTGAAGCTGCTTACATATTGAGCATCAAGATCTATAGAGATAGATCAAGACGCTTGATAAGTTTTTTTTCAATGAGTACATACCTTGACAAGATTTTGAAGTAGTTCAAAATGGAACAGTCAAAGAAAGAGTTCTTGCCTGTGTTACAAGGTGTGAAATTGAGTAAGACTCAAAGCCCGACCATGGCAGAAGATAGAAAGAGAATCAAAGTCATTCCCTATGACTCAGCCAAAGGTTCTAAAAAGTATTCCATGCTGTGTACCAGATCTATTGTATACCCTACACTGATTTTGGCAAGGGAGTACAATAGTGATCTAGGAGTAGATCACTGGACAGCGGTCAAAATTATCCTTAGTGGAATAAGGATATGTTTCTTGATTTTGGAGGTGACAAAAAGGTTCGTCGTAAAGGGTTACATCGATGCAAGTTTTGACACTAATCCAGATAACTCTAAGTCTCAATCTGGATACATATTGAAAGTGGGAGCAATTAGCTAGAGTAGCTCCATGCAGAGCATTGTAGATATAGAATTTGCAAAATACTTACAGATCTGAATGTGACAGATCCGTTGACTAAAATTATCTCACAAGCAAAACATGGTCACACCTTAGTACTCTTTGGGTGTTAATCACATAGCGATGTGAACTAGATTACTGACTCTAGTAAACCCTTTGGGTGTTGGTCACATATCGATGTGAACTAGATTACTGACTCTAGTAAACCCTTTGGGTGTTGGTCACATATCGATGTGAGCTATGGGTGTTAACCACATAAAGATGTGAACTATTGATGTTAAATCACATGGTGATGTGAACTAGATTATTGACTCTAGTGCAAGTGGGAGACCAAGGAAATATGCCCTAGAGACAATAATAAAGTTATTATTTATTTCCTTATTTGATGATAAATGTTTATTATTCATGCTATAATTGTATTAACCGGAAACATGATACATGTGTGAATACATAGACAAACAGAGTGTCACTAGTATGCCTCTACTTGACTAGCTCGTTGATCAAAGATGGTTATGTTTCCTAGCCATAGTCATGAGTTGTCATTTGATTAACGGGATCACATCATTAGGAGAATGATGTGATTGACTTCACCCATTCCGTTAGCTTAGCACACGATCATTTAGTATGTTGCTATTGCTTTCTTCATGACTTATACATGTTCCTATGACTATGAGATTATGCAACTCCCGTTTACCGGAGGAACACTTTGTGTTCTACCAAATGTCACAACATAACTGGGTGATTATAAAGGAGCTCTACAGGTGCCTCCGAAGGTACTTGTTGGGTTGGCGTATTTCGAGATTAGGATTTGTCACTCCGATTATCGGAGAGGTATCTCCCTCTCGGTAATGCACATCACTTAAGCCTTGCAAGCATTGCAACTAATGAGTTAGTTGTGGGATGATGTATTACAGTACGAGTAAAGAGACTTGCCGGTAACGAGATTGAACTAGGTATTGAGATACCGACGATCGAATCTCGGGCAAGTAACATACCGATGGCAAAGGGAACAATGTATTTTGTTATGCGGTCTGACCGATAAAGATCTTCGTAGAATATGTGGGAGCCAATATGAGCATCCAGGTTCCGCTATTAGTTATTGACCGGAGACGTGTCTCGGTCATGTCTACATAGTTCTCGAACCCGTAGGGTCCGCACGCTTAACGTTACGATGATAGTTATATGATGAGTTTATATGTTTTGATGTAGTGAAGGTTGTTCGGAGTCCCGGATGTGATCACGGACATGACAAGGAGTCTCAAAATGGTCGAGACATGAAGATTGATATATTGGAAGCCTATGTTTGGATATCGGAAGTGTTCCGGGTGAAATCGGGATTTTACAGGAGTACCGGGAGGTTACCGGAACCCCCCGGGAGGTAAATGGGCCTTAGTGGGACTTTACGGAGAAGTGGAGAGGCGGCCAGGGCTGGGCCACGCGCCCCTCCCCCCTAGTCCGAATAGGACAAGGAGAGGGGGCGGCGCCCCCCTTCCTTCTCTCCCTCCTCTTTCCCCCTCCCGAATCCTATTCCAACTAGGAAAGGGGGGAGTCCTACTCCCGGTGGGAGTAGGACTCCTCTGGCGCGCCTCTCCCTTGGCCGGCCGCACCCCCCCTTGCTCCTTTATACACGGGCGTAGGGGGGCACCTCTAGACACACAAGTTGATCAGTTGATCTCTCCCAACCGTGTGCGGTGCCCCCCTCCACCATAGTCCACCTCGATAATACTGTAGCGGTGCATAGGCGAAGCCCTGCGTCGGTAGAACATCAACATCGTCACCACGCCGTCGTGCTGACGGAAATCTCCCTCAATACTCGGCTGGATCGGAGTTCGGGGGACGTCATCGGGCTGAACGTGTGCTGAACTCGGAGGTGTCGTACGTTCGGTACTTGATCGGTCGGCTCGTGAAGACGTACGACTACATCAACCGCGTTGTGCTAACGCTTCTGCTTTCGGTCTACGAGGGTACGTGGACAACACTCTCCCCTCTCGTTGTTATGCATCACCATGATCTTGCGTGTGCGTAGGAATTTTTTTGAAATTACTACGTTCCCCAACACTAAGTGCCGCCCTGAGTCTTCTCAACTTGAAGCTGAGGAGGGATGAGGCTGCGGCGAAGGGCCTGCGCCCCCTTTGCGAGGCTGTCCTGACCAAATCTCGGGCCGCTGGCGCTTGCAACCAATGATTTTCGAACTTGAAGAATGGGCAGGCTGGTGCTTTTTTGCAGAACTCTAAGGTAATCAGGACATGATTTGAAGTAGTAGAGGGGAGCACAGCTGTGTCCAAAAACTTCAGGTTCCAATCAGCATTAAGAAGGATTCGTTCCAGCTTGACGAGGGTCAGTTCTATCCTTTTGTTCGAACAGGTGAAAGCACGATTTGAGATGTCGATGTCATCCAGGCTATTCTGACGGATCCATGAGTTGAAAGTGTCCATCAGGGGCCAAATCTTTCTCCCTTGAGATTTTTCATGTGTGTATCTGTACATGTTGAAGTCACCAAGAACTGCCCACAGGCCATCAATTATCAGAGACATGTGGTTCATGGCCTCAAAGAAACCCGGTTTGTCTTCATTTTCGCAAGGCGCATAAACTGTGGAGAGAGTGAAGATGTCACTGTTTTCTCTGGACTAAAACTTGACGGTGATGCAGAAGCGGTTCTTGGCAACCTCTGTGCCAAGGACGACATTATCATCCCAAGCAACAACAAGGTCGCCCGAGGAGCCATTCGCTGGCAAGCAGATGTACGACCTTAATCCTGGGGGGAGGAATGAGGACACCTTCCTCAAGTCCAGCTGCTGCAACTTGGATTCCTGCAAGCAAACCATAGATGATCGACTAGCCAAAAGAGCATCTTTAACTAGAGTGCATTTGTCAGCATCGCCAAGCCCTCTAATGTTCCAACTCGAGATCCTCATAGCAACATGGAAAAATAGCAAGGACAGAGAGAAAAGCATAAGAGATGGCTTGATAACATTGTTGCTCAAGAGAGCTTACAAGGTACATGACAGAGGTAGCAATGCATAGAAGAAAGAAATGTGCAGGACAATGCAGATACAAAGCCTCAAGAGGCCGGACATCGAAGCTAAAAGCTACTACATGCAGGCTACTAGAAAGGAGCAGATTCAGTCTACAGAAGACACAAGCCATTGGCCCACTACAGCAACAGCAAAGCTGAGCCGCGACAATTCCGACAAAGCATCTATCCATGGTTCGATCCATTGGACTCAGAGGAGGCAGAGGCCTCACCCGATTCGGCAGGGGTAGAGGCATCCGCGAAGATCAGCGTCTCATTCAAATCACAGCAGCGAGCAAGGAGCTTGGCTTTGCCACGCGTGAGCGGCCTCGGCGTGTCGTGAAGGGGTAACTCGAGGACGTTCGCTGCCTTCGTGGCCTTCCCCTGCTTACGGCCAGGCGAGCGGCGACGGGCCGCCCCACTGTCCGACGAGCTGGATGAGGCCTTGCCCTTGGAGGCGCGCTCGACAGACCCTAGACGAACCCCATCGTACATCTTCTGGATGCGCGAGCTGCGGTGGGGGGAGGCAGTGCTACCTCTTGAGCATTGCGTTGGTTTTCCCTTGAAGAGGAAAGGGTGATGCATTAAAGTAGCGTAAGTATTTTCCTCAGTTTTTGAGAACCAAGGTATCAATCCAGTAGGATACCACGCTCGAGTCCCACGCACCTACACAAACAAATAAGAACCTCGCAACCAACGCGATAAAGGGGTTGCCAATCCCTTCACTGTCACTTACGAGAGTGAGATCTTATAGATATGATAAGATAATTTTTTTTGTATTTTTATGATAAAGACTAAAAGTAAATAAAGCAAAATAAACGACACCAGAAATAGCTCGTTGACGGGAGATTAATATGATGGAAAATAGACCCGGGGCCATAGGTTTCACTAGTGGCTTCTCTCAAGATAGCATAAGTATTACGGTGGGTGAACAAATTACTGTCGAGCAATTGATAGAATTGAGCATAGTTATGAGAATATCTAGGTATGATCATGTATATAGGCATCACGTCCGCGACAAGTATACCAAAACAATTCTACATCTACTACTATTACTCCACACATCGACCGCTATCAAGCATGCATCTAGAGTATTAAGTTCATAAGAACAGAGTAATGCTTTAAGCAAGATGACATGATGTAGAGGGATAAACTCATGCAGTATGATATAAACCCCATCTTTTTATCCTCGATGGCAACAATACAATATGTGCCTTGCTGCCCCCTCATCCTTTGGGAAAGGACACCGCAAGATTGAACCCAAAGCTAAGCACTTCTCCCATTGCAAGAAAGATCAATCTAGTAGGCCAAACCAAACTGATAATTCGAAGAGACTTGCAAAGATAACCAATCATACATAAAAGAATTCAGAGAAGATTCAAATATTTTTCATAGATAATCTTGATCATAAACCCACAATTCATCGGCCTCGACAAACACACCGCAAAAGAAGAATTACATCAAATAGATCTCCAAGAGAATCGAGGAGAACTTTGTATTGAGATCCAAAGAGAGAGAAGAAGCCATCTAGCTAATAACTATGGACCCGAAGGTCTGAGGTAAACTACTCACACATCATCGGAGAGGCTATGGTGTTGATGTAGAAGCCCTTCGTGATCAATGCCCCCTCCGGCAGGACGCCGGAAAAGGCCCCAAGATGGGATCTCACAGGTACAGAAGGTTGCGGCGGTGAAATTAGGTTTTCGTGGATGCTTCTGATGGTTTGGGGGTACGTAGGTATATAGGAGGAAGAAGTAGGTTGGTCGAGCCACGAGGGGCCCACGAGGGTGGAGGGCGCGCCTGGGGAGAGGGGGTAGGCGCGCCCCCCCTACCTCGTGGCTTCCTCGTCTGTTGCTTGACGTCCACTCCAAGTCCTCTGGATCACGTTTGTTCCGAAAATCACGTTCCCGAAGGTTTCATTCCGTTTGGACTCCGTTTGATATTCTTTTTCTGCGAAACACTGAAATAGGCAAAAAAACAGCAATTTGGGCTGGGCCTCCGATTAATAGGTTAGTCCCAAAAATAATATAAAAGTGTATAATAAAGCCCATTAAACATCCAAAACAGAATATAATATAGCATGGAACAATAAAAAATTATAGATACATTGGAGACGTATCAGGCAGCCAGGACAACAGGGGCCACCTCAGTCGCCCCCCTCGGAGCCTCTTCCACAGGTGGGTCGTCGGAGGCCTGCGCCTGCCCAACGGCCGGCAGGGCGTCGAAGACCTGCACCTGCTCAACAGCCGGCAGACTCGGCGCAGGTGGGTCGTCGGAGATGGAGAAGGTGGCTGGGTCGAAGAGCTGCAGGGTGGGCGGGGAGGAGCGTCGTTCATCGGTAGCGGGCTCATATGCAAGGGCGCGGCAGCTGCAGAATCTAGTGTCTACTGCAGCGGGGAGGATAGCACAAGACGCGTGCTGGAGATTAGTGCAGGCGACGGGGGATAGGAATTCGGTTGGGAGCAGGCCCACAAAAGGGCCCGGGATCGGCCTAATGGGCCTCGTGCAGATGGGACGGGAGTTCAGCACCTGATGGGCCTGCACCCTGATCTGGGCTAGTGGAAGTTTAAGAGATGGATAGGCAGGCTCCCCTGCGAGGGAGAGGAGGGGCCCAACATCTGGCACTAGAGAGCTAGGAACTGGGTTTTTAGGTGGGTGGATGCACTCGATTGAGGGCAGCAGTGGCAGGGTACGGGAGCAGAATTCTCCAGCTAGAGTTTTAGGCCAAAGCTTGAACAAGATGGAGCGGCAGCTGTGGTGCTCGACGAGTCCGCGGTTGAGATCAAAGCAGATGAAACGGTCGTGGTCAACGATGGCCTCTCCAGCAAGGACTACCCCCGAAGCCGAGCCGCAGTTGCTCATCCTGACTGATGAAGCCATGTACCTATGGTAGGGTCATGGACCTGTCCAAGATACCCTCCCCAAGGACATCTCTTGAATAAACCACCTTTCAGTCGACCTGGAAGGATTCCACTCGACGGACCTGAAGACATTCGACCATGAAGCTAACCACTCGACCGCCAGGAGATCTACAGTCAGTCTGCACGCAATCGGTCGGTCATTAAGTGGCTTTTATGGTCATCATAGCACTTTATGTGGGACGTTACCAGTAACTCCCGATCTTCATGTACCTTAATCCCTGCATAACTGAGGGCTGGAGGGTGCAGCAAACTCTATATAAGCCACCCCTCCTCGGTGTAAAGGGTTCGCACCCTGTAACTCATACACATATAATACAGTCGACCGCCTCCGGGCTCCGAGACGTAGGGTTGTTACTTCCTCCGAGAAGGGCCTGAACTTGTAAACATCTTGCGTATACAACTACTCCATAGCTAGGATCTTGCCTCTCCATTCCTACCCCCTATTCTACTGTCAGACTTAGAACCACGACAGTTGGCGCCCACCTTGGGGCAGGTGTCTTAGCGACTTGCTGGAGAAGTTGCAGTTTTTCCGATCCCCTTCATCATGGTTTCAGGTGGAGTTTTGGTTGAGGGCCGCGAGATCCGTCTCGACGCGCTCACGTTCATCGCCGACGACTCCGCTTGGCTTCAGGAAGCTCCACTCGACGTCGACGCGCTCCCCATCCGCGGGGCAACGCACTTTCGGGCGTGCGTCCGCGGCGTCCTCCTGCGGCAACCATGGACCCAGTATCGGTCGGCTCCTGTGCTTTCATCCCTTCCAGTCTCTCGCCGGTGCAAGCGCTCCGGTCGGTCGAGGCTTCAGCGGTGGGTGAGGCATGCGGTGGCCCGCCAGTCGGCCACTCCCCAAGTCGCGGCAATCGAGCCCGACGAATCTCTCTACGGCCTGTTCGATCTGTCGACTGGCTCCGCAGAGACTGCATTCGAGTGCGACAGCAGTGATCCAGCGGCGGAAGTCCTGATGGTCGATGGGCCACGCAGTCCGCCCGGCTTTCCCCGCGCCGACGGTGGCGACGGCAAGGGCGATCCGTCGCAAGCCCATGAAGAGTACTTGCCCGAGCCACTCACTTCGCTGCAGAGGGAGGAGCTTCGCCGCCGGAACATGGATGCACTTCACACTCCTATCGTTGGAGAAACCCCCGAGGCCTGTGCCTTAGAAGGCGCAACAGCCAACAGGTGGCACTTTTCGACTGGAAAATCTCCAGCGAGTGCTCGACGAACGAGCTTGACAACGGGTTCCATCGTCCAGTCGACGTCAACTCTTTCCACAACCGACTCAGGTATATCGAACTCCAATTCAGAATCTAGCAGCTGCAGCCCGTATGTCAGAGTCAATTCAGCCTTCCCAAATGAGGGTCGGCAGAGGCTTCTTCGCAGTCGTAGATTTACTCCAGGCAGCAGGAGATCAAAATTCAGCTGTATCGCAGTCGCGGAATAGGATTCACAGCAGATCCGTCGCTGCGAATACAGTCCAGTCGGCTCATAGCAAGATCGCCCCCGAGGTGTGAGGGACATGGAGGCCGGCGTGATCAGTATGAGGACCGATTCGATCGTGATGATCGACGTCGAGTGCCCACTCCTCCCCCAAGGGGTGGGTCATACGCGCCTCGATAGCAGGATGACAGACGCCATCACAGTGTTGGGCGAAGGATTCCAGTCGACCCCAGGGAACCAGGCTTTGATGCGAGATCCATTATCGTTCAAGGTTTGGTCGACAAGAACAGAGCTCACCGAGAAGGCCATGACAGAGATGTGCCCACCAGCAGAAAGTACACGCCTTAGGACCAGAGTGTTTTAGCGAGCCATCGGTCGCGGTGATTCCTCCCAACTTCAAAGTTGGCGGTGAGTCGATAAGTTCACTGGTGAGTCCAAGCCGGATACTTGGCTTGAGGACTATTGAGTTGCTGTTCAGATTGGCGGCGGCAACGATGAAGTGGCCATGAAACACCTGCCTCTTATGTTGGAGGGCTCAGCCAGAGCATGGTTGAATCGATTAGCACCAATGACATTTACACTTGGGAAGATCTTGCCCAGTGTTTGTCATGACATTTGAAGGAACTTTCAAGCGGCCAGCAGTTTTGAAATAGTTGCAGTCGTGTGTGCAAAAGTCGAATGAAACTCTGAGGGGTTACATCTAGAGATGGATCACATTGCATCACACAGTAGAGAATGTATCTGATCATCAGGCAGTCTGTGCCTTCAAGGAAGGAGTTAAGAACAGAGAGTTAAGTTTGAAATTCGGTCGGACCGGAGACATGACCCTGAGTCGAATGATGGAGATTGCCACCAAGTATGCCAATGGTGAAGAAGAGGATCGGCTCGGAGTGGCAAGTACAAGTCAGCCGCTAATGAAACCGGGGAGGAAACTCCAGTGGAAGCGAAGCGGAAGCCGAGCCACCTGCTCTGGAGAAGCCTTGGCCGTGACTCCGTGAAAGTTCAAGGGGAAACCTAAGGGCCTTGGAACCCTAAAAAGGTGAAAGACCAAGATGGAAATGATGTGTTGGACTTGCCATGTCACATTCACACAAAGAAAGATGAAGAGGGTAAACTCATTTACCCAAAGCATACCACTCGACAGTGTCGGCTCTTGATTCAGCAGTTCCAAGGAAAGCAGCCCAAGGATAAGGAGAAGGAGTCGGACAAAGTTGAGGACAAGGAAGATAGTGATGGTGGATACTCCCAGGTCAATTCCACCCTGATGATTTTTGTTGACGTTGAAAGCAAAAGTCGATTGAAAGTTGTCAACCGAGAAGTGAATATGGTCGCTCCGGCGACGCCTAGTTATCTGAAATGGTCACAGACCGCCATCACGTTCGACCAGTCTGATCACCCGACACACATAGCCACCCCTGGGAGGCAAGCGTTGAGTGGTCGACCCGATCGTCGAAGGCACTCGACTAACTAAAGTTTTGATGGATGGTGGCGATGCTTTGAACATACTGTATGCAGAGACGTTGAAAGGGATGGGCATTCCGATGTCTAGACTCAGCACCAGCAACATGAGCTTCCATGGAGTCATTCCTGGAAATAAGGTTGAGTCACTCGGCCAAATTGCTCTCGACGTGGTTTTTGGTGATTCCAAGAATTTTTGTAAAGAAAAGTTGACCTTTGAGGTCGTAGGTTTCGAGTGCTTATCACGCTATTCTCGGGAAGGCCGGGCGTATGCACGCTTTCATGGCTCGACCATGTTACGTAACCTCAAACTTAAGATGCGAGCCCCAAAGGTGTGATCACTGTCACTGGCAATCGGAAGAAAGTAGAAGAGTGTTTTCAGAAAGGCTCTAGGATCGCTGATGCTCAGATGGCAGTGGTAGAGCTGCAAGAATACCAGAAAACTGCAGACCCCAGTGATTTGTTGCGACCAAAGAAGCCCGCTACGGAGTCAGCATTTCAGTCGTCCGGTGAGACGAAACCGATTCACATTCACCCGACCGACCCCAATGCTACTATGACCCATATCGCAACAACACTCGACTCCAAATAGGAAGAAGCGCTCATCCAATTCCTCCGTGAGAACTAGGACATCTTCGCATGGAAGCCTGCTGACATGCCAGGTGTTCCTAGGGGGCTGGCTGAGCATCGTCTACGAGTCGACTCAAAAGTTAAACATGTCAAAGAACATCTTCGACGGTCCGCCGTCCATAAGAGAAAGGCCATTGGCGAGGAGGTGTCTCGGCTCTTAGCAGCAGAGTTTATCCGAGAGATTTACCACTCCGAGTGGCTCACCAATGTGGTCATGGTCCCCAAGAAGGACAAGTCACTTAGCATGTGCATCGACTTCAAACATATCAATCGGGCCTGCCCGAAAGATCATTTTCCTCTCCCCCGCATCGACCAAATAGTTGACTCGACTGCGGGATGCGAGCGGTTGTCTTTTTTAGACGCCTATTCCGGTTACCATCAGATCCGTCTGTATGGACCCGACGAGATCAAAACAGCTTTCATCACTCCATTCAAGTGCTTCTGCTATGTCACCATGCCATTCGACCTCAAGAATGCCGGAGCCACGTTCATGAGGATGATTCAGAAGTGTTTGCTCACTCAAATTAGTCGGAATGTGGAAGCATACATGGATGATATTGTGGTCAAATCACGGAAAGGTTCCGACCTATTGACTGACCTTGCTGAAACATTTGCCAATCTTAGGAGGTATGATATCAAGCTTAATCCATCAAAGTGCACATTCGGAGTTCTTGGCGAAAGTTACTCGGTTTTCTCGTTTCCGAACGAGGAATCGACGCCAACCCAGAAAAAGTTGGCACTATACTCCGAATGAAACGCCCTATGCGTGTGCACGATGTCCGAAGCTTCTTTGGATGCTTGGCGCTTTAAGTCGATTCATCTCTCGTCTCGGTGAAAAGGCATTGCCTCTTTACCGGTGATGAAGAAGTCGGACAAGTTCGAGTGGACTCGAAGTCGATGCGGCGTTTGCGAGCTAAAAGCTCTTCTCTCCACCCGGTCGGTGCTTGCTGCCCCAATCAAAGAAAGAGCCTTTGCTGCTTTACATTGCAGCCACAGGACAAGTCGTCGATGCAAAGATTTACGGTCGAGCGGGAAGAAGAAGGAAAAGCTTTCAAAGTTCAAATACCAAGATATTATCTTTCTGAAGTATTGACCCCATCAAAGCAAAGATACCCTCATTATCAGAAGCTTGTTTATGGGATTTATATGACCACGAAGAAGGTTGCTCATTACTTCTCTGACCATTCCTTTACACTCATCAGCGACGCCCCATTGTCAGAGATTACACTGTGAGATGCAATCGGTCGAGTGGCGAAATGGGCGATTGAACTCCTTCCCTTGATATCAAGTTTGAGGCAAAGAAAGCCATCAAGTCCCAAGCTATAGCAGATTTCATCGCCGAAAGTGGATTGAACAGCAACTACCGACTCAAGTTCACTCGAGCACCTTTGGACCATGTTCTTTGATGGTTCCAAGATCTTTGAATGGTTCGGTCTTTGAGGTAGTGTTGGTTTCCCCCCGAGGAGATAAGCTTAGATATGTGCTCCAGATCCACTTTGATTCCTCCAACAATGAAGCAGAATATGAAGCACTTTTGTATGGGTTGCGTATGGCCATTTCACTCGGCGCCCGTCGCCTCATGGTCTATGGCGACTCAGATTTGGTGGTTAATCAAGTGATGAAGGAGTGCGACGTCAGCCCAGCCATGACTGGATTCTTTGCAATGCAAAGTGAGAAAGCTAGAGAAGAAATTCGAGGGGTTAGAGCTTCATCATATACCCCGATCGAAAAATCAAAGTCTGGCGATGATTTGGCGAAAATAGGGTCCAAGAGGGAAGCCATTCCCAGTAATGTGTTTTTGGAGCACATCCACACACCGTCAGTTCAAGAGGATCCTTTCACCGAAGAAGCCCCACAGCCAAAAAGTGTCACTGATTCGACTTAAGTTGAGTCCCAGCTGTGGTCGAGGTCCCAGCTGTGGTCGACCCGATCATGGAAGTCGTGGTCATCACTCCCGACTAGACAGTGCCGTACATCGCGTATATCCTAAGGAAAGAGCTCCCGGAGAATGAAGAAGAGGCTCGGCAGATCGTCCGCCGATCCAAGGCCTTTATTGTGATCAAGGGACAGTTGTACAGAGGAAGCGCGACTGGAGTCGGCCAGAAATGCATAACACCAGAAGAAGGTCAGATAATTCTTGATGATATCCACTCGGGGACCTTTGGTCATCATGCGTCCTCTCAGACCATTGTGGCTAAAGCATACCAAGCGGGATTTTACTGGCCAAAAGCAAATGAAATGGCAAAGGAAATAGTCGACAAGTGTGAAGGATGTCAGTTCTATTCCAATATGTCACACAAACCTGCCTCAGCCTTGAAGACCATTCCACTCGTCTGGCCCTTCGCTGTCTGGGGATTGGATATGATTGGACCATCGAGAAGCTGGCGAGAGCGGCTTCACTCACTTGCTAGTGGCGATCGACAAGTTTACTAAGTGGATCGAAGCTAAGCCTATCAAGAATCTCGTCGTGCCTTGCTATCGCTTTCATCAGAGAGTTGATATTCAGATATGGAGTTCCGCATAGCATCATCACTGAAAATGGGTCAAACTTTGATTCCGACAAATTCAAAGCCTTTTGCGCCTCTCAAGGCACGCGAGTCGACTATGCTTCAGTTGCTCACCCCCAGTCGAATGGATAAGCAGAACGAGCAAACGGTCTAATTCTCAAAGGACTGAAACCCCGGCTGATGCGTGATCTCAAGCATGCAGCAGGATCGTGGGTCGACGAACTTCCATCGGTTCTTTGGGGATTGAGGACCACTCCTAATTGGTCGACTGGGAGAACTCCATTCTTTCTGGTCTATGGAGCTGAAGCAGTTCTGCCGAGTGACCTGCTTCACAATGCACCTCAAGTTGAACTCTACTCTGAAGATGAAGGCGGAACAAGCCCGGCAAGATGCAGTCGACCTCCTAGAAGAGGAGAGAGAGATGGCCCTAATCCGCTCGACTATCTATCAGCAGGACTTGCGTCGATTCCATGCTAGAAATGTGAAGAGTCGAACCTTCCAAGAAGGAGACTTGGTCCTCCGAGTGGATCAGCAGAAACCACACAAGCTCGCTCCTACTTGGGAAGGTCCCTTCATCGTCACCTGAGTTCTCCACAATGGAGCGTACCATCTTTACAACGTCGATCGCCAGATTGATGAGCCTCGAGCTTGGAATGCGGAGCTGCTCCGCCCCTTTTATACTTAAGTACTCACTCGGATGAGATGTAATAAAAAAGTACTCTGTAGTTTGTTTATCGAAGACAAGAATGTTATAATTTTCCCAGTGATTGTTATTACTTTTTGTTTACATAAGAAACCCCCCCCCCCTAGTGGGTGGCTTAGCTGCGAACCCGTTTCGCCTATCCCTACCGAGTGGTGAGCCAGCCTCCCACTCGGGGGCATAGCTGCGAATCCGTTTCGCCTAAGTACTTGAAAATCCTACCGAGTGGTGAGCCAGCCTCTCACTCGGGGGCTTAGCTGCAGTCCAAGTACTCGCCTAAGTGTTTAAAATCCTACCGAGTGGTGAGCCAGCCTCCCACTCGGGGCTTAGCTGCAGTCCAAGTACTCGCCTAAGTGTTTAAAATCCCACCGAGTGGTGAGCCAGCCTCCCACTCGGGGCTTAGCCAGATCCAAGTACTCGCCTAAGTATTTAATACAATGTGCGCTTTGCAAGGACGACGAGGTGCAGGTCGATCGCTGCCTTCTCCTTCAGAGTTACGACACAAAAAATCCCTACCGAAAGTGGAGAGCAAACCTCCCACTCGGGGCTTAGCTACTGATCCAAGACTAGCCTAAGTATTTAAAATCCTACCGAGTGGAGAGCAAACCTCCCACTGGGGGGCTTAGCCGCAGTCCAAGTACTCGCCTAAGTATTTAATACAATGTGCGCTTTGCAAGGACGACGAGGTGCAGGTCGACTGCTGCCTTCTCCTTCAGAGTTATGACACAAAAAATCCTACCGAGTGGAGAGCAAACCTCCCACTCGGGGGCTTAGCTGCAGTCCAGTACTCGCCTAAGTATTTAAAATCCTACCAAGTGGAGAGCAAACCTCCCACTCGGGGGCTTAGCTGCAGTCCAAGACTACTAAGTATTTAAAATTCTACCGAGTGGAGAGCAAACCTCCCACTCGGGGCTTAGCTGCAATCCAAGACTACGCCTAAGTATTTAAAATCCTACCTAGTGGAGATCAAACCTCCCACTCGGAGGCTTAGCTGCAGTCCAATACTCGCCTAAGTATTTAAAATCCTACCGAGTGGAGAGCAACCCTCCCACTCGGAGGCTTAGCTGCAGTCCAGTACTCGCCTAAGTATGAAATCCATTCCGATCCGCAAGGACGACGAGGTGCAGGTCGACTGTTACCTTCTCCTTCGGAGCTGCGCCACAAGTACAATGTGTGCTCCATTCCGATCCGCAAGGACGACGAGGTGCAGGTCGACTGCTACCTTCTCCTTCGGAGCTGCGCCACAAGTACAACCAGCACTCCGTCCCGATCCGCAAGGACGCAGGTCGACTGCAATCTGTGCTCCATCCCTACCTGCAAGAATGATGAAGTGCAGGTCGACTGGATTTTTCACCTCAGAGCTGCATCTCAAGCACTGAAGTATATTCCGAGTAAAGAACAAAGTTCGCTCGAAGGCAAATGAAAGCATATTCAATGATAAGCCAAGTTCAGATAGCGTCCTACGGATTCATAAGTGCTCAGGCGTCAAACCTGTTAAAGTTTATCGGTTACAAAACCACTCGGCATTCCGAGGCAAATTTAAGATGAATCATAGAAGTTTTTTACTCCTTAGGTGGAGGACTGGAAGGCGCGACAAACTGGTCCAGGTCGATTCCACAAGAATCCGTGGCAAGAACAATGAAAGTCTCCATGAAAGATTGGAAGTCGTACTTCTTGGTATTGGCAACTTTGATGGACGCCAGCTTTTCCTCTCGCGCCTCCTTGCAGTGAACACGGACCAGGGACAGAGCAACATCGGCATCGCACCTGGCAGAAGACTTCTTCCATTCATGCACTCGACTTGGAACGTCATTCAGTCGACTCATTAAATACTCGAGGTCATTTTGAAGCGTCCCGCCTGGCCAGAGTGTCGAGTCAATTCGCGACACCGCAACCTTCAGTCGAGCGAGGTAGTCCACCACACCAAAGAACACGAGACTCCGGTGAGCACGTTCATAGCGGCTTCATCCTTCACGGGGAGT
Organism: Aegilops bicornis; assembly: GCA_021605145.1. Taxonomy (NCBI): domain Eukaryota; kingdom Viridiplantae; phylum Streptophyta; class Magnoliopsida; order Poales; family Poaceae; genus Aegilops; species Aegilops bicornis. The sequence goes on along the minus strand of CM038670.1, from coordinate 175,275,109 downwards.
TAATGGGGTCGAGCTTGTCTCCACTCGACTAGTCTCCTCCTCGAAGTTCTGACAAAATTCTGTAAACGCAACTCGAGTTCAAGCTAATGGTTCTATGATGAGTCGGTGATAACAAGTCAGTCGGATAGGAGGGATTACCTTCAAGCATGAGGAATAACTTCTTGGCGAGCCCTCCAAGATAAGCCTCCAGATCGTTCCTCTTCCCCGCCAGTTTACCACTTTGTCGCCAGAGCTATCTTGTCATTCTTCACCGGCTAACCTCCTTGTTGGTCGCGTCGAGAGCAAATTTTCAGATTAGCGTTCTCTTCTTCAAGTTTACCGACCGAAGCCAGTTTTTCTTCCGCGAGCTTTGTTTTGTCCAAAGCCGCTTTCTGCGCCTCGGCAAGGTCATGATCCTTTTTCTTCAGAGCCTCCTCCATTTTGTCTGCAAAATGACAATGAGATCAGAATTTGGAATGGGCAGAAATATAAAGACAGTCGTCAAGTTCTCACCAGCCATACCTTTTGCTTCGTCTCTCGCCTTCTGCAAGTTCTCCTGAGCAAGCTTCAAGTCAAGGTTGAGTTGGATCTGTTTGTTTTCCAATTCAGTATAGTGAGCCACAAGCTCGCAGGATTTCTGCGAAGAGTCAATCGACGGACATCAAAGATAGGTTGCTTCCGAGTGACTAAGAAAAATCGCAGCGCTTCTAAGACTACAATTTGAATCAAAATATTCAATAGTAGTCTCGGGGACTACACCCAGTGGGTGCACTTAGCGTGCCCCCCACTGGTGTTACCGACTCGGTTCGATCAAGTCGACCGAAAGATACAAAAAGGTTATGATCCTAAACCACGCCTAATCGCTGCCAGCCACCACGGTATCATCATGATCTAAAAATGTTCTTCAGACTTTAGTCGATTGCCAGTGATCGACCATAGTCTCGAGGACTACACCCGATGGGTGCACTCAATGCCCCACCGGTTCCAAGATTCCATTCGACATGGTCCGCCGCATCGAGTGAAGAAGTTAGCAAAGAAATTCAAAGTATAAAGACTACATTGCCGACCGCCAAAGCAGCCCACCATAGTCTCGGGACTACACCCAATGGGTGCACTCGGTGTGCCCACCAATCCAAAAATTCAATCGACACACCCGGTGGGTGTACAGATACAAAGATCTTCGTAAAGAAGAGTTTTCGTAGCATATCCTAATGTAACAAGTGGTGGCCAACTAACTGGACGTTGCTCAAGGGTCGAGCTAGCATCATAGGCCGCTGGGCGGCTTCCCGGACCACCTTCACTTGCTCCATCGTGATTCCCGCCTGGCGTATAGCTTCCTTAGCAGCACCCACTTGGTCCTCTGGGACGTGGTGTGTGGCGAAAAGGGAGGGCGGATCAGCAGTCGGCGATGAAGGCCGGACACTCGTCGGTGACCGCACAAAGACACGAAGTCCGAGTGATGTTGCCACCCTCATGAACCAGCGTCTCGTGCACCGATACAACTCGAAAGCGGTCTTGCCAAGAAGCGCCTTTTTATTCCTCCTCTGCCTCAGTGGCGCCTCATCGTCATCATCAGGGAGATCAATGACATGAGGAGGGACTACAGGAAAGATTCAAAGTTAAAAACGGAAATTCAATCGACCAAAAGCGAAACTACAGAGATCATACCAAGGTTAGAGGTGGCAGCATCTTCCATTTCCTGGTCTTCGTTCTGGTGAGGTCTCGGAAGTAGCAGCCTTCTGATTTCAAAATCAGTTGATCACCAACAAGTCGACCAAAAGTATGTCTATGCTAAACAAGAAAACACAAGTTCTGCTGTTACCCGAAAATGGTGGGAATGGCCATCCTCATCTTGGGCAAAGCCTTCGTCGGCTTTGATGGCGTCGCTCGGGGTTGCTTCAGCGCTTTTTCAGTCGGCGCCAAAGAGGTCATCCGAGGGCGTTTCGTCGATTGCCCGACAGGCGCGGTAGCCTTGCCACGCTCGACCGCGGGGTCATGGGTGAGCTTGGATCGCCTTTCCATGCGAGGAGGGCCGACTTCTTCCTCATCTTCATCCTCCTCCTTCACTTGGAGGCTGTAAATGCGTCTTCGTCCTCCTCACCATCAGATTGCCATTCCTCCTGGATTTCACCTCCGCTCCCCTCCTCCTCCTCCTCGACCTGTTCTTGCGCCCCGTTGGGCATCGAGTACATCTCGGTAGTAGCCTGGAAGACAACAAACAAGACAAAAGTCAATCGACCGATTTTAAACAAACAAGATGGAGAAAGCGAGATCACTGTCGAAGATGCAGGAAGGGACCTTGTCTACTTTGTATGACTGGTCGAGTGGAGGAATCCTCCTGGCTCCTCGAGGGTTGTCCTTGTTTCCTGTGATGCTCGCCAGACACCTTTCCAGCATGGCGTCCTCGACCTCCTCCGTGGATCCGAGTGGTGTCTTGATGCAGTACTACCACATTGGATGGTCTCGAGCTTGAAGCGGTGGATGCGTCGTCGGAGGAAGACCTCCAAGAGATCCATGCCGCCACCCCGTCTCGGATGAAATTTGGACAACGCGTTCGACCAACACCTTCACCTCGCCTTCTCTTCCGGGATCACCTTCAAAGAAGATGGCTTGCTCACTCGGTCCATGGAAAACCGAGGAGTCCAAATGACCGCTCTGGCGTTAGGCTGGTCCTTGCAGAGAACCAAGTCGACCGCCATCCACAGATCGACTCGGGTAAGATCATGGCGGAAAAGAACTTTTCCCCCTCATTTGAACCCCAAGACCCTCACACATCTGAATCACTTAAGTTCTCTCGTCACTCGGATTGGCCTTTTTCACCGTCTGGGAGCGACAAGTGAAAATGTGCTTGAAAAGACCCCAATGAGGCCGGCAACCCAAGAAATTCTCGCACAAAGACACGAAAGCAGTGAGATACACGATGGAGTTGGGAGTGAAGTGGTGAAGTTGTGCCCCAAAGAAGTTCAGAAATCCCCGAAAGAAAGGGTGAGGCGGCAGAGAAAACCCATGGTCAACGTGGGTGGCCAAGAGAACACACTCACCCTGCTGAGGTTGCGGCTCCGACTCCTTCCCCCGGGAGCCGCGCTGATCCATGGGGGATCCGTCCCTCATTGTCCATGTCGTCGAGATCCTTCTGACGGATCGTCGAGCGGATCCAGTCGCCCTGGATCCAGCCCTGCGGCAAGCCGGTCCTTGACGAAGATCCGCCCCGACTGGTCGCCCTACCCTTCGCTTTCGCCGTCACCTTCTTCGCCCGCTCCAAAGCCGCCGTCTTCTCTTTCACCATTGTCGCCGATGAAGCAGCGCCTGAGCGGCCGAGGTGGAAGCGAACGCGGCGGATAAATCTGGGAAGGGAGGAGAAAATGAGAGCGTTGTTCAAAAACCCCGTCCCGGCCTTATATGAGGTTGCTTCCGAGTGGTCGACTGGTAGGCCCGGCGATCCTATCGAATCCATGCAGCGATCGCCCGCGCGATACGTGGCGAAAAAAGGTGGCGTGGAGATCGAGGCGTCCCGCCTTATCCCATCCGACATCATGCGGCTTCCTCCGCCCGCTCACTTCCCGAAATTGAATCCCGCTAAATCCGCGTGTACACAGAGCAAATTGTCGACGTAAGATTTCCATTTCTCCGTCATTCGGAGTTCTCCAAGTACGAAAAACACACTCGACGGATACAAAGAATGGATCAAGGCGACTGAAAAAGAAGTTGAAGCCGTCACCTAAGCTCATTGATCCAGAACAAGACATGCTCATCGCACGAAAAGTGGGTCGGAAGAGTTCTCAACTCCTTCCCCACCCAAACCTCGATCCATTCGGGGGCTACTGATGAAGCCATGTACCTAGGGTAGGGTCATGGACCTGTCCAAGATACCCTCCCCAAGGACATCTCTTGAAGAAACCACCTTCGATCGACACGGAAGGATTCCACTCGACGGACCTGAAGACATTCGACCATGAAGCTAACCACTCGACCGCCAGGAGATCTACAGTCAGTCTGCACGCAAATGGTTGGTCATTAAGTGGCTTTTATGGTCATCATAGCACTTTATGTGGGACGTTACCAGTAACTCACGATCTTAATGTACCTTAATCCTGCATAATCGAAATTTGGAGGGTCTGCGAACTCTATATAAGCCACCCCCTCCTCGATGTAAAGGGTTCGCACCCCGTAACTCATACGCATATAATACAAATGACCGCCTCCGGCTCCAAGACGTAGGGTCATTACTTCCTCCGAGAAGGGCCTGAACTTGTAAGCATCTTGCGTATACAACTACTCCATAGCTAGGATCTTGCCTCTCCATTCCTACCCCCTATTCTACTGTCAGACTTAGAACCACGACACTGACAGCGAAGGTGAAGATGAGAGTATCGGGATCAAAGGCTGCGGAAGCGTGCGGAAGTCTGACATCAGCTGCCATGAGGACCGATTTAAGGCAGAGGCGCTCGTCATCCTCGTGTGCGATCTCCTGGATTGTGGGAATGGCGAAGGTGGTGTACCTCCGGAGTCTAGGCTTGGCAGAGACTTTGAGCATGGCTATAGAGTCACCGAACGTGGCTAGGTGTGGGTATTGGAAGGCGCGATCAGCCATGCTCTCATTGGTTGCCAGCGAGGGTTGGTTGGCATGACCACGACGCAGTCCACGAGGAGAGGCGTGGTCACCGCCCGCAGGGGGGAAGGCATGAGGAGGAAGCGGGGGGGAGGGAGGAGGGAGAGCCCAGGTGCGTGCCACGTCCCAGACTTCGTTAATGATGACATCAACATAAATTCCAGCGCCGTCAATGCGGTGGAAAGTGAGGTGGTGCGGGATGTGCTGTAGGGCCTCAACCTTAGCCAGGAGGAGGATGCAAGAGAAGTCATTCCCATGGAGGGAGACGTGGTTGACACCGAGCAGGCAAGCAAAGCCAGCTATGCTGGAAGAGACGCCCCTCCGATCCCACAGCTCTTGGGGCATCTTTTCCAGCGATAGGCTGACAATGTGGCGGAGGCGAAAGTGAAGGCGTTGTCGTCGGCGTTGTGTGGGAGGATATCGACACGACGGGAGGTGGTTTCAATGGGGCTCGCCCTCATGGCTGCAGACACTGCTCACTGAGGAAGACCACAAAGACAGGCGTGTGCAATGCGGTGAAACGGACATCCGAGATGCCAAGCCGCTCTGGAAAAAGCTGTTTGAGCCATGGGAGGAAGCCCGACATGGGTGGGGAGATGTTGACTAGGCATACTAGGGCGTTCGTCCCGTGACATGGGATAGAACACATCTAGGGAAGTTGGGCGCCTCGGACAACAGGCTCCATGGGCCGGGGGTGGGGAGTGGGTGGCGAGCTCGGCGAGGGAGGGTTCGTGCGCAGGCTTGGAGATGCTAGGGCTAGGGTTTTGTGAGGGGACTGTGGTTGAACCGCGTTGCTATAAATAGGAAGGGAGGGGTGCGGGGAAGCCGATGGGGCAGCACGGGAGCGATCAGTGCAACACTGGAATGAGACGTGCCCCACTCGACGGCAGGCCCAGCAAACTATGGGATTCCGACAATCTTTCCTCCGATGCTGATAGGAAAGGCATCTAAAGCAGAGTCCCGAATGGTCGCATCGGCCTTGTTGGGCCAGGCCCAAGTTGGAATTGCATGGGCGCCAGTAATCTTTAGCGGCGCTAAAGGCACGGCTTAGGAGCTCCCCATCTCAAGCTCGTCAAAAAAATCTATTTTGATGAAACAATGGGTACCTTGTGGTCTTTGAAAGATACCATCGTGGATCATCGTTACCATACTTACGCTGGAGTAATTCCTCATCAACCATGGGCCCAAGCACACTTCGCCGGCCTATGCTCCAGGTATCCATTACAGCCCGAATCGGACCACCCCATAGTAAAGCCCATATTACACACAACCGACCTTACGGGCTGTAGCCGACCGCGCTGTCACGGAAAAACAGTCGCTCGTGGAAATAGTCCCCCCTGACGCGCTCCCTCCCTCCGTCTCCACCCCGACGTGTGCTCGGCGGCGGCGGCGAACTCCGGCGGACAAGGCTTCACGGGCGGCAAGGTAGACACCGCCACCCCTTTTCAGCTCCCACCCCGCTTGCTCCGTCCCATCGTGTTGATTGGCCGAAACCCTCGGTGAAACCCTAGGTTCTGATTCGAGATTCGCCCGCGTCGGCATCTCAGGTCGGGTATCCGGGAGGCGGCGGAGCCATGGAGGAGGACGCCGAGGGCATGGACCGCCTCGACATGGACGGCGACTTCGTGGGCGGCCGCTTCGGCCGCGACGGGGAGTTCTACTACCAGAGCCGCCGCGAGCGGGCGCCCCAGACCCGCGAGGACGCGCTCTACGGCGTCTTCGGCGAGGGGACTCCGACTACGACTCCGAGGAGGACGAGGCGTCGCGCCGTCGCCGGCGCCGCAAGCGCCGCAGGGACGACTCGAGCCCGACCTCACCAGGCCCGTGCAGTTCGTCTCCAAGGGCATCAGTGCCCCAAAGCCAGAGGAGGAGGAGGAGGAGCAGAGGCCTGGGCTTGGCCAGGCCGCGTCCTCCTCGGGCACCGCTGCCGCCGCTGCCTCCGAGGAGGATGCAGAGGAGGACGAGGATCCGTACATCGACCTGCCCACGGGGTTCGGGCAGCGGATCGCTGAGGGTGCACGCGCGAGGCGGGAGGAGAAGGAGCGGCAGCAGGAGTCGGCCAAGCGCCGGCGCGGTGCATTAGGGGCGGGGTTTGAACCTGGAAAACCGGCGCCGCCACCTGGGAGCCTGGAGTCCAACACGAAGGTGGCTAAGATGATGGCTATGATGGGGTACAAGAGAGGAGAAGGTCTCGGCAAGAATGCTCAGGGAATCACAGCACCAGTGGAGACCACCTTGCGCCCCAAGAACGCCGGACTCGGCAGCGTCGAGGGGTTTAAGGAGCCCAAAGCTTTCACTCCCAAGGAGAACTTGCCACCCCCACCTCCTCCACCGCCTGCCAAGAAGGAAAAGCAACGGTGGTCCAAGAAGGCCAGCTTGAAGAAGGATCAGGTCTTGACTAAGAATGAGCTGTTGGCAATGCGCGCTGAGCAGGAACAGGATGAGCAGCCCGCATTTGTCCAAAAGGTGATTGACATGCGAGGGCCTCAGGCTCGTGTGTTGACAGACTTGAAGGGGCTCAGTACTGAACATGAGATGGAGGCAAATGATGTGCCGATGCCGGAGTTGCAGTACAATGTGCGGCTGCTTGTTGATGAGACTGAGGCTGATATTGTCAGGTTGGATGGGCAGCTGCGGCGGGAGCAGGAGAAGGTGGCTAGTTTGGTGCGGGAGAAGGAGAAAGTAGCAAAGCAGGAGGCTTTGCAGAAACGCCAGCTGCAAGTTATGGAGACAATTGCAGATGTGCTGGAGAAGGTCCAGATTGATGACACCGCTGGTTTGCTCACTCTGGGGGGGTTGCTTAAGACCTTCCAGGAATTGAAGGTGCGCTATGAGGAGGAGTTCAAAATTTGCAGTGTTGCATGGGTTGCTTGCCGATTTGCGCATCCACTACTTATCCGGGTATTTCAGGGGTGGCAGCCTCTGCAGAATCCATTGTTTGGTTTGGAGGTCATGTCATCGTGGAAGGATTTGCTGCAGGGAGACCAGCCATATGATTTCTCAGATGCTACTGAATCAATGGCTCCATATGCGCAGCTGGTCAGTGAGGTCATCCTACCAGCTGTGCGGATATCAGGAACTAATTCATGGAAGGCTAGGGATCCAGAACCAATGCTCCGTTTTCTTGAGTCATGGGAACGGTTGCTGCCCCCTATCGTGCTCCATTCAATATTGGAGCATGTAATAATGCCAAAGCTCACAGCTGCAGTCGAATCTTGGGACCATGGAGCAGAATGTGCCAATCCATGTATGGGTACACCCATGGTTGCCAACTCTAGGGCAAAGGATAGAGACATTGTGCCACTCTATCCGGTACAAGCTGAGTAGTGTCCTCCAATTATGGCAAGCTCACGATTCATCAGCTTATGCTGTGCTATCTCCATGGAAGGGTGTATTTGATCCAGCAAGTTGGGAAGACTTGATAGTGCGTTATATCATTCCTAAGCTGAAAATGGCACTCCAGGAGTTTCAGATTAACCCAGCAAGCCAGAAGTTTGACCAGTTTAACTGGGTTATGATCTGGGCTTCTGCTGTCCCGCACACCATATGGTTCATATGTTGGAAGTTGATTTCTTTAGCAAGTGGCAGCTGGTTTTGTACCATTGGTTGAGCTCACCAAATCCTGATTTCAATGAGATAATGAATTGGTACAAGGGCTGGAGGGCCTTTTCCACCAGAGTTACTTGCCAATGAACGACACGGATGCTTCTAACGGCTGGTCTTGAGATGATGAACCAAGCTGCTGAAGGACATGAGTTGGTGCAGCCAGGGGCTAGGGAGAATGTTGGCTTCTTGAGAGCAACAGAGAAGCGGCAATTTGATGCAGCACAGCAAGCATCGCAGTACCCATCTTACCATGCTGTACCAGGAGCAGCCATGGGAGATATGAGCTTCAAGGAGTCTATTCAGGCATATGCGGCTGACCAAGGTTTGTTGTTTATGCCTAGAGTTAACAAATTCTATAACGGCATGCCAGTGTATGAATTTGGCACCGTGAGCATTTGCATAGACTCTGTCAAGCGACTACTCTATGCACAACTTCAAGAGGGAACTGAAAGATGGAGTTCTGTGTCTCTTACGCAACTGCTGGAAATGAACCGGATGGCAAGACCACGTTAGGAGATCATCTATAGCTTGGAAGTTTCATGTGATCATTTTTCCTGCCAGTGTAGGTAGTCTTCAAATGTGTCTTGCGAGCATTGTTGTAGAATTACTTGATAAAGAACAAAGTTTCTGATGATGTATCTGAATGTGATTTTCCACATTTCAACATGGAACTTCGGTTGTTATTGCCCTAGAATGAATAATTGATGCAGAACTGTTTCTACCTGTATATTGAGATACTGTTTATTTTTCGAGGTTGTTATTTTGGTAAGTTCATTTCTTGGTTTGTTTCCTGTGATAATCGAATGCCCTCCTACTAGGATTATTAATGTGCATCTAGCTTTTGTCACTATTAAAGATTTAGCAAACTACGACATGTGATACTTTTGGATGGATGAATTTTTTGCTCGATGCCATGTTCAGCTGTTAATATGACATTTTGGGTTATTGCTGTGCATAGCTTTTGCTGTGTTGGGTGCATATAATTTTAAAATTTGTTGGTTGTAGCATTTTATCCAGTACCACTCTCCTTTATATTACATACAAAAAGGAAGATGACAGTAAAGTAGTTTTGCTTAAGTCAAGCTTACACATAGTGTCCATCTTATATTTAACTTCTTTTAAGGTTTGGAAAGTAGATGCCCCATCTATTTGTATACAAGGTGGTTTACACTGGAATTTAGGAAGTTTCGTCAAGGCTTATATGATACTGCTTTTCAGTATTTTGAAGGTCCTTTGTCAACCTTTGCTTTCAGTGTTGGAGCTTCGTCGTGAGGTCTTTATTTATTGGACTGCAGTTTTGAGGTTCCTCTTGATTTCGGGGCCTGATCTGGTAAGAGATACTATTTTATATTGAAAATTTCTACTCTTCTGTACCTAGTCTGTACCTAGATATATTCACTTACTAGGACATATGCCCGTGCGTTGCAACGGGATAATAAAGATAGACATTATTCTGTCAACGAACTCTGTCAAAATACCTATGTGAAATTTGTAGAAATTTTGTTAAAATTTTCAAGCTAAGTCGACAATGCATATAATACCCACATCTTAATCTTGGATAAAAAACAGTCAGCAGTCATTTTCGTACACATCTCTATATGTCATGTTTCTGAGCCTTAATTTGGATCAACAACCAACCATGAACCATCCTTGTCTCATCCTCGTTTTATATCTAATTTTGAACTCCCTAATGCAGCTAGTTTAAGAAATACACACTTTCAATACTACAAGGTTAGGTAAGTGAAGTGTAATTTATGTGAATGATATTTTATGAAATTCGAGCAGCTAAGGATTAACTAAAAAACTATGTCTTCTGTTCTGAACTATCATAAAAAATACACGCTAGAATTATTTAATATTGTGCACCTTCTGTATTTCTACTGAATCCCATTTGTTCCCAACTTCTTGCCAACAATAAAACTCGAGCAGAGTATTAGCAAGTTGTTAATCAGGTGATCAATATGCACCTTCTGATTTTTTGCTGAGCCCCCATTCGCTCGTATATGTATCCATGCCAATCCATCCAGTTTTTCATCTACAATCAATTGAAACCTGAATCCTGAGTCCTGACATGCATAGTGCCTCTCCTTGTGCACTGGACAGCCTCAGGGGACGCTGCCAATGACGGTAGTTAGAGCAACTGCAGGGCTGCACTGATGATGCAAGGTTAAGCATATGTGCACCAACGTGAGATACAGAATAGCTTACCTGATTCTGAATGGTTTGTGCCGATTTCTTCTGCACATAATCCTAATTGTTTTTCCTAGAAATACACACTTTTGCGATCAAGCCTGGAGCAGTCAATGCGTGCACGCATGTAGAATGGGAACCATCGATCCTGCATGTAGAGTTGGAATCCATCATATTAACACAGAAGAGACTGCAAGGGTCCCAGACTCCCACGGAATTCTTTGCTTGGAAGACAGCAAAAGGAAGCCATGGATCACACTGGAACATTGGATTAGCAGTACGCATCGACGCGTTGGTGACTGTGTAATTGGAAAAATCTGCGAGGGATAAATCAGCATCGCCTATCGGCATGCAACATGATCTTTTTCCTAGAAAGCTTCTTCATCCTATATCCTCATATCCATCAAGCGCAACAGCAGTGGCCTGCTCGGTGATAAAAATTACTCATCAGTGACCACGTGTGCATTTAGTAGCCCAGCTCAAGTGGCCATCCGAGCCCAATGCAAACACCTCCCACGCTCGCTCGTTTCTCCTCCTTTTCCCCAAATTAACAGGAACTTCTCCCCTTTCCCCAAATCGCATGGTCCATGGATGAGGCCTTCTAGTTCTAGGTCTTTGACTCGGCCGACGGCTGCTCACTGCTGCCAACCGTAGTCCGCCGGCTGCCTGCCTAGGCAAGCATCGCTGCCCTCCGCCTCCGGGCCGTCGTGAAGGGCGCCGGCTGCCTGCTGCTGGTAACTGCTCTACTGCTGGCCTGTTGCCCCTTCTCTGCTTCTTGTGCTTCCTGCTGTTGTTATGGACCACTGTTGCTGATTGCTGTCGCGGTGCCGCCTGCAGGCTGCCAACGAACTAATCGGTGAACTACTGCTGGATGCCCCTGCTTTGGTGGCGAGCCGAGGACCGGCCAGGAGCTGCACGCATGCATGCTGACCTTGCTTAGTAAGTACTCCCTCTGTAAACTTTTATAAGAGCGTTTAGCTTTTTCAGACACAGCCGACAAATGGCGAATTAGACAATTTTGCCCTCGATTTGAATTTCTCATTGTCTTCTTCCTCGCGTCGTCCAGGCGTGTGTCTTTCTTCTTCCTCGCGTCGTCCAGGCACTAGTCCCCGTCTCCATGTGCTCGGGCTCGTCTCCAGGCGCCCAGCCCCGTCGTCCAGGTGCTCAGGCCTGTCTCCAAGCGCTCAGCTCCGTCGTCCAGGGGCTCGTCCTTGCCAAGCCTGGTCGCATCCGCCCGTAGTTGGTCGCCCCGTGCCCAGCTTGGCCGTCTCCATCCCAGCTTGGTCGCGGTCACGCCCAATTTGGTCGCCGCTGCCCCAGCCTGTTCCTCGCCGCTCCAGCCTGGTCACATCCGCCCCTGCTTGGTCGCTCCCACCTGGCTCCTCGACATAGGCATCTGCAGGTACTCCTCGCCTCGCCCTGCAATTCAACACAGATTAGCAGATATTCAGCAACACACATCAACACAACATCAGAAAGAGAATGTCAGCAGAATTTACAACACAAGGAGTAATTTACAGAAGAATTCACAAGATAGTTTCACAAATTATCAGTACAGAGGACTTTGTTTCAGTTAAATGCATAGTTTCAGTTACAAATGCATAGTTGAACTTGAAGAATTCGATGGATTGCAGATATTGAACAGTCAATATAAAGGGAACATGAATCACACTCCTAGAGGTGCTCCACTTGTCTGTCAACATGGCAATCAACCATTGCTCTGAACCTAAAGGGAACATGGATTACACTCCTAGAGTTGCTGCACTTGTTTCTCAAAATACAGACCATTATTTGACACATCCTAGAGCAAGTACACATAGAGTATTAGTACAAGGATCAGTGAGATGCCGCACTTGTCTGTGTATGCATTATTTACAGAATTTACAAAAGAAGAATTCACTATGAGATGCTGCACTTGTCTGTCAAAATACAGACTATTGTACTCCTACTTCACAGTACTCCTTGTGTAAACATTACTGCATCATTGACAAGAATTTACAGAAGAATGTATTACTGGAGTATCACTTGTCTGTCAAGAAACATCACTAAGAAATGGAGTAGCAAATTGACCAAATGGAGTACCAATATCTTGTTTTAATATTGTTTGATGCATTCTGGACCATATTAATAAGATCAACTATGACTGTCACAGCATGCATCTCTACAACGGTATGAGTACATCCTTCACAAGAAACTACAGCATTCACAGGTTTAATTTCTACAGTATGCAGCATTTGTAAGAGCATTGTACTCCTACTGATTGTGGGTCAGGAATAGTGAGTTCAAACAGGAACCATATTCACATTATCCAGCAGGAAATGAATCATATAAAAAAATTGTCCATGTTAAATGCATATCTGATGTTTTAGCTTATAAACCAGTTCTGAACCATATAACTGAAGATTGTGTTATTTGAAGGATTTGTTCATGCAGATATAAGCAAGAGCAGCAGCAACACAATGGCAGCAGCAGTCACTCAATCAAGTACTCCATCAACAAATTAGCAGCAGTAGCTCAAGCAAGCATTCCGGCAACAAACACAACAAACACAGTAGTACCAGCAGTAGCTCAAGCAACAACAGCAGCAGCATTAGCAACAACAATATCGACAGCAAAAGTAGCAGTAGACATCAACAATATCAAGATCAATAGCAACAACAACAGCAACACGAAGATGTTGAACCTTGACCTGAATTGTTCTCCACCAGAAGAGGATGAACCTGGACCTCAAGCAAGTACTCCATGTTTGGCTTGTAGCGAAAGGCTTGTACTCCATGTTTGTAGTGGAAAGGCATTGGCTAGTGTGGAAAGGAGAGGAGAGGATAGGAGAGGAGAGGCAAGGAGAGGAGATGCTTGTACTCGATGTTTGTAATGGAATGTCTTGTACTCGATGTTTGTAATGGAAAGTCCTGCGCTCGATGTCTGTAGTGGAAAGGAGAGGAGAGCATATGAATTTCTGAATTTTAGGAATTTTATATGAATTTTAGGAATTTTATATGAATTTTAGGAAGTTTCAGAATTTATCCCAGAATTTTATATGAAATTTCTGAATTTGTGGAAAGGCTTTCTGTGATTACATTACCTGAATTTTATATGAAGTTGTGAAAGGCTATGTATGATTTCAGAAAAAAATTATATGAAGTTTTCGAATTTGTTGGAGAGGAGACAGAGGAGAAGAAAGGGCTTTGTATGATTACATTTTCTGAAATATTCTGAATTGTATGCAAATTTCTGAATTTTATGTTGTTTGTTGGAGAGGAGAGTTTCTAAATTTCCTTTTGTTTGTTGGAGTAGGAGAGGAGATAATTACTCCTGGTCCTTTCTACATCAATTCAACATGAACGAGGAGCTCCTAATATTGTGCTAATAATTCACCAACTAATAGGACTCGGCTGATAATTCACCAAATAAGCTTGTGCTAATAAGATGCTACTCTGCCGTCAGCCTTCTTTTATTCCTGCACCTCTTAGAAAAAAATAACACAAACATGCCTCTAGTGGAAGTAGATAAATAGGCTAATGAAAGAGTACTCGTTCTAGTGGTAGATTAATTGGACAAAATTAAAAGATCATGGTCAGACTGCTCATGGTCATAAGCAGAGCAATGTAAAGCATACACTGTTGAGAGTCTTGCCGCACTGGCATTTTCTTATAAACTAAACGCCCACATTTCATCATTTGTTTTTGAACAAAAGATTCACAGAAGCAGTAGATAAGACTGCACTTGTTATAGCAGTAGCAAATGACAGGTGATTGGTTGGGTATACCTGCTCCACTACATTTGCTATAGCACATGTGTTCTTGCAAAAATTGCCGATACAAACTGAGTATGAAAAGAAGCACAGTATGAAAAGAAGCAGCACGACATCATTGGCATTCCTATTTGGCATTTTACTCCTAGATACAGTATGATTATTTCTGGGGTAAAAGCAGCACGCCTACCACTCTAGCATCGATTCTTGTATGCACTTCTCTAGACAAGAAGCAAGAAGCAAGAAGCAAGAAGAGTACCTGCAAACACAGACTTCGCCGCAGTCCACCGTCGACGCAGCAGAGGAAGATGGCGGGGCGCATGGAGGAGCTGCCGCAGCCTGAACGAGGACCCACCGCTGCTCTGCTTCGACGACGCCGTGGACGACCCCGGCGTCCGACTCGCTCCCCCGCCCCTGCTTCTGCCGCTGCAGGGGCTTCTTCACGCACTCCTTGCTCCAGCAGATCTCCGGCCCAACATGGGGTAGGCGCTCCTCCTTGCAGGTCGAGGGCGACGAGGAGCGCCGGTGTTCGTCGCCGGCGTCGTCAAGCAGAAGAAATCCGTCACCGTCGTCGAGCAGGACAAGGTTGTCCTCCCGCTCCTCCTCGACCTTGGTAAAAAGGGCAACTTTGCCTCGAGCGGGAGAAGGTGGCGCAGGAGACGCCAGCGAGAGGGAGAAGGCGGCGCAGGCGAAAGGGAGAAGGGGCGACGCCGACGCGGGCGAGCTAGGGAGCGGCGCCGGCGTGAGGGAGAGCGGCGGCGGCGAGAGGGAGCTAGGGATTTGGGGAGAGAGTGCGGTGAGAGGGAGGGGAATCAGCAGAGTGAGTGAGCGCGGGGCAAAATGAGAAACGACACAATTTGCGTAGTGTTACGAAATTTGAACTGCACTTTCTAAACGCTCTTATAAATATTTACAGAGGGAGTATAATCTTGCTCACAACTCCCAAACCAGACCATTCTCTTTAGCTTTGCCTGGCTGTCTCCCTCTTTTATGGAGCAGTAGTACGAAAACACAGGAATAAGAAAAAAATCACTCGAGAATTCAGATCGCCATAGCTTGTGAGATTCTGCACCGTAAAACTGCTATAGCAACTGCCTCCTGGCAGGTAGAGGATGAGCCAACAGATCACAACAACAACACCGCTGCTGCAGAGGTGCAAGAACGAGCGCGCCTCAGTTGCTGCCCGTCGATCCAATCACGCAGGTCTCCCCTCTGATCCAAGCAATCAAGAGCAGGCATGGCGCGCTTCGAATGAACTGCAAGTCCGCGGAGGGCGTGGACATGCTGCACCAGCACCATTGGACGACACGCCTCGACCGACTTTTGGCTCTTTCCGGCGGTCTGACTGCTACTCTCCTTTCCCGACTTCAAGGACGCCCTCTCTGGTTGCTACTCACCGTCCCGACGCTCTCGTCATGCTTGACGTGCTCTCCACCTCCCATATGCTTGTATTCGTTCCACACAGAAGAGAACAGAGCACCGCTCTTGGATGAGAACCAGATGGAAAGTGTCCTAGCGTCGGCTCTGCAGACGGCCGCGGCCTCTTTGCGCCGCCCCCGCTCTGCATCGACCAACCGCTCCGCAGTCTTGTGCTAGCGCCGCCACGCGCCGAGGAAAGCATGGCACTTGGTCGGTCGTGTGCGCTGCCATGCTTGCCCACGTCGGTTACGATCTCCATGGCGTGGCGCTCCTTACATCCGCGGCGGGCCTGCAGTCGCCTACGATCGGTGCCGGCGCTCGCTTGTTGATCGATTGTGGAGACGTGGGCTATGCGTGGATTATATTGATAGAGAGAACATGCCCAGGGAAGTATACATGTCTGCATCGGTTACATCCTAGGGACTTGAGTCGACTTGTAGCGGATTTATTTCAGTGGGATCGTGACACACTACGAGGGCCAAAGAAAAGGATACATAAACTGCAGAAAGAGCTGGAAAAGCTAAGGCGAGGGCAGCTAACCACTGAATCTAGACAGAAAATGAAGGAGACACAAATACTTATTGAGAACCTACTAGACCAGGAGGAAATTGTTTGGCTACAGCGAGAGCGGGCAAACTGGTTACTCCACGATGACCGGAACACGTCTTTTTTTCATAAAGCAGCAACAGCACGTAAGAAGAGGAATTGCATTAAGAGGCTCCTAGACGATACAGGTGTGTGGAAAGAAGATATGGATGAAATCAACTCTATCATTACTGGATATTTCAGTAATCTGTTTACCTCCCAAGTTAATGTATCAAACAGGAACGTTTTGGACCATGTGCATACTAGGGTAACTACCGATATGAATGAGAGACTGATGGCTCCTTATACAGCAGAAGTGATGAAGGCTTTATTTTCCATCGGTGATCTCAAGGCCCCGGGGCCAGATGGATTACATGCTATTTTTTACAAGCGTTTTTGGCCCATGCTTGGTGATGATCTGGTCGCAGAAGTACTGAGTGCAGTCAATTCCCAGGTGATGCCACAAGGTTGGAACGACACCACGATTGTCATGATCCCAAAGGTACAAACACCAGAGAAAGTTTCGCAGTTTAGACCGATCAGCCTTTGCAATGTGGTCTATAAGGTTATCTCAAAAATGATTGCCACAAGACTAAAATTATTTTTGTCTGATATAATAAGTCCAACCCAGAGTGCCTTTGTCCCAGGGAGGTTAATTACGGACAATGTTCTTATTGCATATGAAAGCTTACATACAATTAAGCAGAAGAAAACATGCAAGGAAGGGTGGTGTGCGGTTAAGCTTGATATGCATAAAGCCTATGACCAAGTCGAGTGGGTGTTCCTGGAAGCTATTCTCCTCAAGCTTGGTTTTCATGCAAAATGGGTGAATATGGTTATGTTATGTGTATCTTCTGTTGAATATAGAGTCAAGTACAACTCGACAGAGACTGAAGCGTTCAAACCATCGAGAGGGCTTCGTCAGGGGGATCCTCTCTCGCCATATTTTTTTTCTTCTCTGCACGGAGGGACTAACTGTCCTGCTTTCCAGGGCTGAAAATAACGGCGACCTCGTGGGGGTCAAAGTTTGTCGTGATGCACCAGCAGTGTCAAATCTTTTGTTTGCAGATGACTCACTCATCCTGATGAAGGCCAATGCTACTAATGCTGCTTGTCTTAAATCTATCCTGGATCTATATTGTTCGGCATCCGGTCAATTGGTCAGTGTGGAGAAATCAAGTACTTTTTTCAGCACAAGTACAGATGTCAATGTGAAGGCACATGTATGCTCAATTTTAGATATCATGACAGAGGTGTTGAATGACAAATATTTGGGCCTCCCAGCTAGTTTGGGGATTGATAAAAGTGATAGCTTCCAATATCTGATTGATCGTCTGGTTTAGAAACTTATGGATGGAAAGAGAGATGCTTATCTTCTGGGGGGAAAAGAAGTGCTCTTGAAATCGGTAGCGCAAGCTATACCAACTTATGCGATGTCCGTCTTCAAAATTCCTAAAAAAATATGCAAAGGAATCACAGATGCGATGTCTCGTTATTGGTGGGGTGATGACGCTACTAATAAAAAGATGCATTGGTTTGCCTGGTGAAAGATGTGCGTACCAAAGTAGAAAGGCAGTATGGGCTTCAGGGACATTCATTGTTTTAATCTTGCACTTTTGGCAAAACAAGCATGGCGCCTCATTGACAATCCAGACTCACTATGTGCAATTATTTTAAGAGCCAAGTACTTCCCTGATGGAGATCTTATGAGTGCTACTTTGAAGCAAAAATCTTCATATACTTGGCAGAGTATAATGGCTGGTGTGGACACACTGAAACGTGGGTATATTTGGAGAATTGGAGATGGTGAAAAGGTGAATATATGGGAGGACTCATGGATTCCTCATTCACCGACAAGAAAGGTCTTAACTATCCGAGGTAATAATTTAATCACCCGAGTCTGTGATCTCATCGACCCAGCAACTGGAGACTGGGACTCACAATTGGTTAATCAAACGTTCTGGGAAGTGGATGTCCAGAGAATACTTTCTATACCCTTGCCCATATATGAAATGTCAGATTTCATTGCATGGGATCCCATCAAGAATGGAATCTTTTCGGTACGATCTGCTTACCAAGTGGAATGGAACGCTCAATTTTGTCACTTGCTGCAAACTAGAGCCGAATCATCGTATCCCGACGAGAAGTGGAACTTGATATGGACCTTACAGTGCCCCGCAAAGATCCGGATTTTTATTTGGAGAGTTCTCCATAGTGCTATTCCGTGTAGGGCGGTTCTTGCCTCGAAGCACATGAAAGTGAAAACACATTGCCCGGAATGCAATATGGGACCTGATAGCATCAATCACTTCCTTTTTGAGTGCCCAAGATCAAAAGAGGTATGGCGACAATTGGGGCTGATTGATGTTGTCAAGAGGAGATGTACACAATTCAAATCAGGTGAAGAAGTGGTGCATGAATTATTAAGCATGGAGGAAACTGAAGTCCAGATCCTAGGTCTTCCCAAACTGAAGGAGGTTGTGGCCACTGCGGCATGGTATCTATGGTATGAACACCGAAAAAAGTACCATGGAGAGGACACCCAAAAACCCTCACAAATTGCTCTCACTATCCGAGGACTCTCAGCTAACTTTACTATTGCTTGCTCCACTAAGGCAAAGCTACGTGTTGGTTCATGGGAGAAGCCGATACAGGGGTATATGAAATTAAATGTAGATGCTGGCTTTGACCGGGATCTTCTTGAGGGATCAGTGGGGGCAGTAATCCGAGTTTCAACGGGAAATTTATTGCGGCAGCTAATGAACGAGTGGACATATGCTATGATTCATTCACTGCAGAGGCATTGGCAATCAGATTTGGTTTGAATCTAGCCAAAACCATTGGATGCAGCAAGATCGTGATCAACTCGGATAGCATGGAGGTTGTGGAAGCTTTGAGAGCAGGCAACTCCTCTTTGGTGGCAAGTGCAATTATTGATGATTGCTATTTCATGTCGTCAGATTTTAATCATGTAATTTATGATCATTGTAATAGAGAGAGTAATAAAGTAGCTCATGAACTTGCTAGGATAGTTAAGTTTTCTCCTCCTTCTATCTGGATGGATTCGGCACCGGATGTACTGCTTCCATTACTTGTAAACGATGCCACTATTTTGCTAAGTGAATAAAGGAGGAGGAGTTCTGTAAAAAAAAGACCTGTATCGGAGAACCGGAGTTTGAGGTACGAAAGAAACACACGTGGCGGCGAAAATTTGGAATCAAGCATTAGATAAAGATAAATAAATCTCGGCCGTCAATCTTTATGATTAACATAAAATCAATGGATATAAAAAGGTGACGTATGGAGAACTATGAAAGGCTCCGTCCTTTAATATTAGGTAAAGATAAAGATAAAGATTTCGCGCTACGGCTGTATTGCTAAGATCATAGTCATTGCCAATAACTGCTGATGCATTTGATGGACAGAGTTGAAATTGTCGGTTTGAAACTGTCGACATATCAGAATGCCATTTTTGTCTGTTCCATGCTGTGCAATTCACCTGTTCTTCATTGCCCGCGTGAGATTTCTGTTGTATACTACCTCCGTCCAGAAAAAGTGTACTTCTAACTTTCTTGAAGAGTCAAACTTTTTAAAGTTTGACCAAATTTATACAAAATTTACCAAAATTTAAACCATCAAATTAGTATCATTAGATTCATCATAATATTTATTTTCATTATATACTAAATTGGTGGCATAAATATTGGTCAATTTTTATATAAACTTGAAAAACTTTGACCCTCCAAAAAATACTGGAAGTACACTTTTGCTGGGACGGAGAGAGTACTTGACTAAACATTCATCTAGCTATTTATGTGGACACAAAAATGAGTGAATTACCGTTGTCATTGTCTGACTAGTGTTTCCATGCGATCTAGTCCCTCCATAAACTAATATAAGAGCGTTTAGAATACTAAAGTAGTATGCTAAACGCTCTTATATTAGTTTACAGAGGGATTAGTTCCTATTCCGATTCTGTGGATAACTGACTCATATATGTATATAGGGTATATGAGTCAAAGGTAAAATTGTGAACATATATATGTTTATGTCACCATAACTAGAATTTGTCTCAAAACAACCACACATGAATTGCCTGAGGAGCCAGATCAGTCATTTATTCAGGAATCAAACTATTGTAGTGGTTTCAGAGTACTGTTATGTTACCTATGGTTCCCGAATGACCATTTTATGCATTCCTGAATGGTTTTTGAATTTTTGTTATCAACCTAATCTTATTCCAGTATTGGTTACTTCTGTTTCCTGGAATTGCAAGGTGATCTCGTTGACTTCTGATTGCTGGATTTGCCTCTTCACCAAGTCGTGTGAACTTCCTGTTTCATTACTTTTATCTTGTGAGTTATCCATTACTGGTTTGAAAGAACGTCGGCCTTTATTGATCAAGCAACAAATTTACAAAGAGTCTCCCGGATGCAATCCGGAGCAGAACAAAAAATACAAAGACTAGTAGAGTTCAAACTTGATCTAGCTAAAACATGAGCTAAGACATTGAGGTGCCGACGAACATGCATGAACAACGCAGCAGGAAGGTCTCTTGCCACTACTTTGATATCATTCACAATGGATCCAACAGCAGAACGATCCCTGGCAGGAGATGACAAACGTCGTACCACCGAGAGGCAGTCCGACTTGAAGACCAGATCAGCAAAGCCTTCCTCTCGCACAAACCTAGCCGCCCGACGAAGCGCCATGGCTTCAGCCATTTCAGGATTCAGAATAGCCTTCAAAGATTCAGAGCAAGCAGGCCACTTCACCCACTCCGGCTTTATTCAAATCTTCAGAAACAGCAGCATCAGAGAAAACAACCAGCTTACCTACCGGCGGCGGGGCCGGGGACCAGAGAGGGTTCAGGGTAGAGGTCTCGCGCCTATGTGCAGGTACAGGTTTGTATAGGTGTTGGATGACCAACTCAATATAAGCCTGGGTCCTAGCTGCTGTGCGCTTCGGGTGTGGGGCTTCCGGTTCATTTCTTGCAGTGTTGCGAGCCTCCCAGATATGCCAAATCGTCACCGTCATGACCGTTGCTTCCTGATCGGAGCATCTGGAGAGATAATCGAATAGCAACTGCTTAGGTGATGTAAAGAACGACCGACAGAGTCTGATTCCAAAAGTCTCGTTGATCGCCTCCCATACTGCGAGCATGAGAACAGAATAGCAGTGCATGCTCCACACTCTCTGGCCTGCCACAGAAGCAGCAATCCGTCAGAGTCGGTACATGGCGATGACGAAGCTGCTCGCCCGAGGGAAGACAATCATGAGCCAAAAGCCATAGCACAATTTTCATCTTGTTGGGAGCCTTGACCCTCCACAGCGCTTTCCATAATTTTTCCTCCTCCAGTTTACGCCTGGGATGGACCAGCTGACGCGTCAGCGGACAAGCACAAACGTGAGTTAGATTGCAAACGACCGTTCATGCGGCGTATGTGGGCATTCTGAGGAGGTGGCGTTGGCTATTTGTAGAGGGGCATCTCATCTCAAGAAATTATTTTGAGTAATCATGCGATCAATTATCACAACCAATCACATAACCCCTAGCTAGCCAGCTAACTAATTGTAAAATGACAACCGAAAACCCGCACTGAAAGCAACATTGAAAAAACACATAAATTTTGAGAATCAAGCAAAACGAAACATTATCTACTAGAGTATATTCCAATCAAAACCTCCCAAAATGCCCCCCCCCCCCCGCCGCTGGGGGTGAGCCAAACAAAACAGGTTGATGCATCGATCTGTGAGACTGTTGCTGCAGCGTGGCGGTGGTAGGCGGTCAGCGGCGGGGGTGGGGATGGTGGCGCCTCTCTTCGTTCGGGTATGGGCCGATGGCGCAGGGTGCTCACGCGTTGGATATGGCCGGGACCGGGAACTCGTGCTCGGGCGGACCATTTTGGGCCTGGGACGGGTCGAAGCTTCGCTCTGGGTAGATGATGGTGGGCCTGGTCCGAGTGGTGCCCACGGATGATGAGGACCCTCTCCTCGCGGGTACTGTGGCTGTTGGTGGTGGTCGAGACATCACGAGTTCGTTGGGCAAATCGGCATCGAAGACCGCGGAGTTGCGTCGTACGAGCATGTTCGGCGGCGGCCATCAGTAGTTACGAAGT